>CM076575.1:1352489914-1352667615 GCA_034641835.2 Pinus albicaulis
ACCATGAAGTATATCAACCCACTTACAATGCTGAGGTACAACACTACCAAACATATCCTCTTGATCTAAATGGTCTGCATCTTAGTTCAAGAAAGGTATTGCAAAGAAGATATTTTCTTAATGTCATTGAAGGAAAACATAAAGAAGAAGAAGATACGAATGGGGAGATCAAAGAATAAAGGGTTGCACTTGATGAAGAGCAGATATTAGAACCAGATGTTGAGAAATTTCCCTTATGTTTACCAACATTTCCTTCATGTGCTCAAAAGAACAATCAACAAAAAGAGGAAGATTTGAATGTCATAATATAAGAGAACATCCAAGGTGATCCAACTCAGCAAGTGAACTAGGGGCATCACAACTATATTTACATATGGTTCCAAATAGTCATTAAGTTGTTGCAGCACACTCGTCTCCAACAACACTTGATACAATCCCAGTCAAAGAAATTCGTCTCTCATATTTAGGTACATGTCAAAGCATGTATTCAAGTGTACACATGATTTTATCTATCATATTGATGTGTCCATGGCTCCATTGGAAGTATTCTTATACTGAAAAAAGGCTTTGTTTTTTTTCAAGTAGAGTAGGAAAGTGAAGAAAAGGAAAAGAAAAGAATAAAATGGAAAGAATAAAATCTCATATGAAAACCTCTTTGAGGCATCTGAGATTGGCTCATTGATTGAAAACCTCCATGAGGCAGTCATTGGGTTGAATAAATAAATAAATAAATAAAATATCCTAGGTGAAAACCTCCTTTGAAGTGCCTAGGTAGAACTTCTAGTTGAAAACCTCATGGAGGCAACTACTAGGCCTTAAAAAAAAAACAAAAACAAAAACAAAAAAACAAAAAAATTGTCTATTTCTCCATGTATCTCACTCTGATGAATGCAGGTGCAGGCTCCAACCTTTGCAAGCAGTAGCAACAAGTTGGCACTAAAAGTAAATTTGGTCAACACTTTAGTCAAAGGTAGTCAAATTTGGACTTCCTCCTCCTATGCTCAGAAGCTCCAAAAGGACCTCAAGAATATCATCGAATGCAGCTTCAAAACCACCGAAGACAGCTTCAATGGCCATATCAGCAACAACTTCAATATCACATGCAAAAAAAAATCAATGGTAAGGCTCAGGTATGCAATCATCTAACCCTTTCTTCAAATATGTTTTAGCTTAATAAAACATTAAAAAGTGTGAGAAGGAAAGTTTTTTTTATATAGCCAAAATCAGTAGCAGAGAAACCTCAACCTTATCTAGCAACTAGCCTCACTTTTCCCACCAAGAAAAGGAACAAGACAAAAGTAAAAAGGACTTGAGAAAGTGGGTAGTAAGTAGCTCGTTGTAATAGAGGACAAGGAGTGCCAAGGGGTAACCAAGGGATGAACTCAATTCACAGAAAAAAGAATTGTGAGTTTACTCTGCATGCAATAAAAATAAAAAAGAAATAAAATGAAAAAAAGAGAGAGAAAAAAATCAAATAAAAGGTGGATCCACCACCTCTTGGCATGCAAACATATTTACTCAAGGAATTTGAGGACCTCCATGAAGCACCTACAAGAAGAATTGCAGAAAGAAGAATATCAAGAATATTAGCATAAGAGAAGCGCATGGGCCAATAAAATAGAAAATAAAATAAGCGAGCATGTAGGAAATACCATAAGGCAGGGAGGATGAATAGGTTGCTCAGAGGATGAGCAATAGTTTCAGTAGGGGGGTGATGAGGGGCCTCTAAATTAGACATAAATTAAGGCCCATCTAACCTTTCTTAGTACCATCTACCTCTCTTATGCACATAAAAGGATATCTTAAATCCCTCCTTATACACTTAATAATGTTTTCTTATTCTTTAATATTTTCTTAGGAAGGTTTAAAGGTAATTGCATATTTGTGCCTAATATTGATTATTTTTGTAGAGTATTGTGAGAATATTGGGCAAATTACACAAATTTGGAGAAGGAGATGATTTAGGGACTTGATCCCTGCCACTGGAAGATCAAGATTGGAGAATAAATGAGTATAATGTCAGGAAATTATGGAGAAATCTTGGAGATATTCAAGGGGGTTATCCACCCTCCTTAACTATCAAAGGTAGCCAAGAAAACTGAAGACTAAGTGCACTCAATCGATGGTTTAATTGGAGTCAAAGTGGAATCTATCACTATTTTTTAGGGATTTGTTGGTAGCTTCCCTTTAAGATAAAAAAATATGATCAAGAGATAATTAGGGGAATTCCATTCCACTCGACTACCATTCCATTCCATTCCATTGGATTCAAAGTTTTGTTGTAAAACCATGAGGCTCTGTTAAAACTTTGATGGATGTAACAGACTGTTCTTTTTATGAAATGAGTTGAGAGATGCCATTTTATTGATCTATTTCTAGAGAGCTGGGCTCATGGTTTAGGGCCCAACCCATATATCCCAACTTCTCTGCTATTTCCATTCTTTTATTTCATGTCATTTAGCTAGTTTTTCTTCTGAACATTTAGCTACGTTGCTGGTATTTTTATTGATGTTTTAGTTCACTTACTATTGTATTTTGCTGTAGATTTAATCTGCTTATAAAGTGGTAGAATAATGCTAAAATCCATAAAGCTATGAGGTCATCCTTCCCCTCTCAACTTTGTCAATAAAGCTCGAGGAGGGTAGACCTTTTCCCACAGACCAAAAATGCTTTCTCGCTTATGATTTCCTGGAAATAGATTAGATCAGTGCTTCTTATTTTTCCTTGAGAAAAAAGCGTAATTTTATTACTGCAGATGAGTACAAAATCACAATGAGAAGCACATAAATGTGATCTATTAGACAAACAGATAAGTTTGTAGACAACCCTAAGGGCAACAATCTAAAAACCAAATGACTATTGTAAGAGAAATTTGAATAGAAAAAACTGATCTGGCTTCTACCACAGACAATTTTGAAACAAAATGTTCACACAAATTCATTCCTGTTGCTATCAACGATGATGATGTGCTATCAGTAAAAAAAAACTCTGTCCAAAACCTACAATGTTTAGTTGATACAATGATCACCGAGGTTTCCAACTGTAACAGCAACTGAGACAATAAAACTCTGCCCAGTCAAATGAAGAACCAGTCGAATCATGATAGCCTACCGAATAAATTGATATCCTAAATCTGCAGTAGTAAAACATAAAAGCATTCCACCGCTCAGGGGAACCACTAAAATCCCGTGAGAGACAAAAAATTGTAGAATTCCCAACCCTTAGCCGCTCGCACAATGGAAAAAACACCACCAGTGGAAGTTCAAATCCTCAATCTAACATTTTTTAAAAAACCACCAACACCACAGGGAGAGAGACACCAACCTGAGAAATTAGATGATTTACCAGGCCAAAAGAAGCCCAGAACAACTCAATAAAATAAAAAGGGGTGAAAATAATCTCGTATTTCTCCATCCTTGTGTTCTCTAACCTACCAGATCCCCACAGCCAATAGAAGCCCCATCTTGGAAGCCCGATCCGCATCTCCATTATTTTCTCTATAAATATGCTGACAAGAGAAAGAATCAAAAGTAAGGAGGAGCTCCCGAATTGAAAGTATCGGATTTTGTAGATGAATAATTCTGCACTGTTGAATGCCTTTAATCTAGTTTATTACATTCATGGAGTCCCCAAAAAAATTTATCTTCCGGCACCCTTTCTCAATAGCGAACAACAGGAGAAGCTTGAGGCTCAGCAATTCAACAAAGTTATTTGAGCCCTCCCCAAGCCCAACAGAGAGCTCAAAAAAATGAAAGACAGAAAGATAAATCAAGCCCCTCCTCCACAAACATTTTACTGCACTGCCCCATCAAAAAAACCCTAAGGGGTCCCCCTATCAAACTCCAAAACTAGAAGCTCCCTCTAATTAGCAGCACGGATATGATAAGGAAACGCAGAGTGTAAACCAATAGTCATGGCACCTATGATTTCAGGGGTACTAACAGCCTCATAAAATAGAAGTCGATTATGTGCCAGCCAACAACCCCAAATGACAAGAAGAGGCAGGGCTTTAAGATTAGGCTCAACATTAAACTCCCACCAAGAGTCCCATGCATGAGACACTCAGTGGCCCTCCCATCTACAGGGGAGACCCAACAATCTAGAACATTCCAACCAAATCCATTTCAAGAAAGAACAACTGAGGAAAACGTGGTTGACGAATTCCACCCCAGCTTTGCAAAGAACACACCAGCCAAGACCCTGAAAGCACTTATGTTGCAGATTGTCCCAAGTAGGGACTTTATTTTCCAAGACACACCACAATAAGAGGCGAGTATTGGGAGGATAGCTGAGCTTCCAAAGCTTCTTCCAGCACCAACACCCTTCACCCAAAAAAGCCCTAGCACTCAAGTTTAAGTAGCCAACCCGAGGAGAGTAGATCCCCAATGGATCAAAATCCCAAACAATCTTATCCTCTCTCTCCCTAAGTAAAACATGTGCATGTTTTAAAGCACGGATGTAAATAGCCAAATCCCTTTCATCCCGAGCATCCAGCCCCAATGATGAGGCCAAAATCCATGACTAAAACCTAGGCCTTCTTTGAACCGTAGCTGCAAGATGGGAAAGGAAAGTAATCCCTCGCCGCCTCAAAGCCACAATAGTACGCTTTGGAAGAAGGTGTTGCAGGACACTACCCATCCAAGGATCCTCACCAACTCGAAGCTTCCTACCACTACCCACATTCCAGACCAGATTTGATTCCAATATATGGAAAGATTTAACCAAAGCCTTCCAAATCACCGACCCACCCTCAAAAGACTTCCTTGGAGTCCTAATCCAATCCACAATGGATAAAGGAGCAATGTATTTTTTAGTAATCACTTGGGTCCAAAGACTGTCTGAATTGATGAACCGCCAATCACCCTTAGCATCCAAGGCCTGTGCAAAGAGAAATATATTTTTCAGTGATCCCCAACCCCCCAGCCCTTTAGGCGCAACTATTTTCTCCCACCAAACCCAAGGGGTCACCAAGGTGTCCTTCTACCCACTCCAAAGAAATATAAAGCAGATTCATCGGGAAACCTCCAAAATACCTTTTGGAATCCAACAGAGAGACAACCAATACACTGGAACTACCTCCAAAACTGACTTCACTAAAATCAATCTCCTAGCTCTAGATAGTCATTTATGACTCCAAACTCTTAATATCTGTTCCAATTTTTCCAACAACCACCTCCAATCTTGTTTCCTATAATCATTTGGTTTTAAATGGAAACCCAAATAATTCAGCCCATCATCCAAACCAGCAGAATTATAAGGAAATATCCGCAAAAACTCTAGCCTCTCCTCTTCCCTCAATCGATGAGTAGTAATTGTAGACTTTTTAGAATTCACTTCCATACATGTGGCCTTGGAAAACAGGTCCAAAATATCCCCAATAGTGTTCACATCTCTCACAGAACCAGAATAGAAAATTAATACATCATCAAAAAATAGTAGATGTGTAATGAAAAAATTTGGAGCAACCTAAATACCCTTCAAAGTACCCTGTCTCTTGGCATCCTTAAGGGCCCTGCTCAAAAATTACGAAACTAATAAGAAAAAAAGAGGGGATAGGGGACAACCCTAGCGAAGGCCTCTTTCAGCATGAAAGAAAGGGGAGACCACCCAATTAATCAAAACAGAGAATGAGACTATTGTAATACAACTCATGATCCATCTAATAAAATCAATACCAAAGCCAAGGTGAGTCAAAAGAATACGTATATATAACCAACTTACCCGATCATATGCTTTGGAGAGATCAATTTTCAATACCGTCCCTTTGAGGTTCTTGGTCTTCATGTTGTGGATACCCTCTTGAACTGCTCCAATGGCTTCATGGATTTGCCTCCCTTCCAGAAAGCCAAATTTTTCACTAGAGATATGAGCAGACATAATACTTTTGAGTCTTCTAGAAACTACGTTTGAGACCACTTTGTAAATACATTTGCACAAAGATATTGGACGAAAATCATTCAGAGAAGATGGGTTATCCATTTTCGGAATTAAGGCAATGAAAGTGGAGTTGAAACAAGCAGGAATCTTCTCTGAAATTCTAGTATCTTCCACCACTTTCAGAAGATCTGCACCCAACAAATCAAAAAGTTCCAAAAAAAAATCGATTGACCATCCATCTAGCCCTGGGCTTCTGTCTTTCTAGAAGCTATGAAGCACATCCTTTAATTCCTTCTCCGAAACCTTAGCCATCAAGGATTTGTTATCAGTCTCCTCCACAAACCTCAAGAATAACTGAGAAAATCTTATAACTTCCGCAAGTGATGCATGAACATGAGCCTTAAAAAGGGCCTTGAAATGACCAACCCCCAACTTAGCCTTTGCCTCAAAGGAGGAATGCTCAACTCCCTACCCATCTCGTTTCTCCCCGTCGATTGCTTCTCCATCGTTGATCTATCATCGGGATCCGATGGCTGGCGCTCAATCGCATCGCCGCTCCAATCGAAATCGCAATTTCCAAACGATGCAACCCTCCGAAATTTGCGATTGCGATTCTTCGATCCAATCTTGACCATCCGTTCAATCCAAATCGACGGCCCACGCTGGATCATGCCCTCCTTCATATTTCTTCATCGGATCTCCCGAACAGTTCACCATTCGATCTCTGTCGTCCGTTGATTTACTCCTAAGATCCAACGGTCTAAGTTTAATCGCCCTCCGCCATGACCAGCTCCCACCACCCATGGTCCATTTCATATGTTTCTCGTTGCATTTTCCCATTTCCTTTGTGTGTCACCCAACTTCCAAAGGTCATCCCGTCCATCAATATCCACCGGTTATCACCGCCTCCAAAACTGATCGGACGGCCCACATTCATTCCCCCATCAAAACTCCATTTCATTGCATTTTCACCTGTTTCCTCTACGACTGTCGTTTCTACTGTTCTGCCACCACTCCTCCAGGCTATCAAAGCAT
Organism: Pinus albicaulis; assembly: GCA_034641835.2. Lineage (NCBI taxonomy): Eukaryota > Viridiplantae > Streptophyta > Pinopsida > Pinales > Pinaceae > Pinus > Pinus albicaulis. The sequence goes on from CM076575.1 coordinate 1,352,496,827, forward strand.
CCTTCCGCCATCGTCCTTGGATTTTATAATTGAATTAATTTATTGTGTGGGATCACCAAGAGGCCATTACAAACAGCCAAGTGAGACAACAGATGACAAATTGGGGGATTTAAGCCTGTAATTGAAGATTTAATGTGCTAATACCATGTTCAAAGGATTAAGGCACAGTTTGAAAACTAAAGAGCACACTAGCAAGTCATGTCAGTGCTACATAGTAGCAGAACGTGTTTTCTCCAGAGGTACACGTTCCTACAGCAGTCTCCATGCCTCCACGAGCCCAGAAAATAGTTAATTACTCTGACAAAAAATTCTTAAAGACTTTCAGGACCACAGTAATGGAAGCATGGAAACCTGAAGACCTTTCAATCACCTTACTTTCTTCAGAAGACAGAACAGAGGGCCTTACAGTGAGAAAGACTTCATGAAACATCAGAGGTCAATCTTAGCCTGACAGAGTCTCCCAGACCATACCAAAAGTACTTACAGCGATGCGGATTGCCATTAAACAGAGTGGGCATGAACTCTTTCTCCATTCTGTCTTAATGAGATCCATTTAATGAATGTCACCTACCATTGTTATTCTCTTCTCCTATAAGAATTCCCGAGAACATGTTGAAATGATTGTTCGGTGGTTGATGTTGCAGTTAGAGGGATTTAGTTTTGACTGTTAGAACAGTTTTGGGAGAGAGTAGCAGAGTAGTTGTAATGTAGCAGGTTGGGAGGAGAAATTTTGGATTGTATTCATCCATTGAGCTCAGTGTATGTGACTGGTTTTGCATCAGATAATTAAGAAAATTTCATAGGATCCTGGTCTATTACTACGGGTGATGTTTTATTGTCGCATTGTTTATTACATTTTCATGTTGTTCATTGGTCTTCTGGCTCACATCATAAATATAGCATAGGATTTACCCTTGTTAGGTACCCTATGTTTCTGTTCTCCTCGCCTTTAATGTTTTCAGCTGATAGTGAATCTAAGAGTAAATTAACCTAATTTTACCAGTGTAACAGTTCCATATGCTACTAACTGATGTATGAATTAGGGGTTTGCTGCTTGGATATTCTTGCTAGGTCAAAGCATTGAAGGTTCAAAGTCCTTCTCTGATCTATAGACCCTGGCTCTGTTAAACTTGTCTCTATTTTCCCTTGGAGTATGCTAAAGCTGACCTGGAGTTAAATGACCTCTGGTCCGATCTAAAAGCTGCCCCTTTGTCCCTCCTTTGAGATTTTCCTATGAGTATGTCCAAGCAGGTCTGGAGTTAAATGACCTCTGACCTAATCTATGGACAGAAATTGGGTTGCTTTCCTTCTTTCACTTTCAATCCTTAATGTTCCATCCCACCATCTATCTAAAAACATCCTTTAGTGTAGATGACTTGCCCTCTGAAAGCCTTGGCTAGTTGTTGCATGTAATTACCTTTCATGACTCCATAGCCCAATGGATGGCACTCTCTTGACATATCCTTTTTGCTGAAACATCCAGCTATTTTTCCCCTTTCTTCTCATTACCTTCCCAGTCTATGATCTCATGACCAACCCAGCAACCAACCAACCAAATCATTTTAAACCCCCTTTTTGCTTCATACCTAGCCTAACATCTCATTTGAGCTTCAAAGATATACCATTCTTTGTTTTATTGGAGAGATCCCTCTCCGGGTCCAGGAGGGCTAGATCCGAGGGCCCCAAAGTGGTTATGATGTTGTCTCAACTTTTGGTCTTGCCAATCTGGCCAAAACATGGGAACCCCAACATAATGGCGACTCCACTGGGGAATAAAGACCACTTAGCCTAGATTGGCTTCTAATTGCTGATGGTGGACAGCATCCTGCTTCAAAAATTCATATACATCCACCTAGTGACTCCACACTCCCTATGATCCAAAGACCAGATGACTCCACTGGTGGAGGAATTTGAACTTGTTAAGAAGAAGCAGTAGCCTACTTTGCATAAATGTGGATCCAGACATGGACAGGGTTACAAAGTATGATGCTTTGTATGATCAATTAAATGAATTAACAGAAATGTTTGGTAAAGTGCTGGAAATGTACATGGCTAATCTGAATGCAAATGATGATTATTTAGAACAACCCATGCCTCTTCCAGAACAAGAACAAACTCAAGACCGAAAATATGAGCAAGACATGTACGATGCTAAATAATCTGTAGAAGACGAAGAGGAAAGTGATCAGGAACTGCTTGATTGCTTAACTATGTCTTGTATTACGCTGACTAGAGAACATCAGAACCTAATAGAAAAAGCTAATAGGGAATGATGCTTCGAGGAAACAAGGGACCACATAGAAGAGGCAGAATCTGATGTGGAAGAAGAGGCTCAAGAAAACATCCAGCCTCCAAATCAGCTAATACAAGAGAAAGAGGATTGTTGTTCTTCTGTCCATGATGAGAGGGAAACCCCTATTTTGACAGAAGAGGAGATTGATCAGATATTAAATCATCAGTCCACCTCAGAAATATTTTATAGAACACATGCTCCTTCTCAGTCATCTCCTGAGTTTGATTGTACAAATCCAGAAAGTTCCTCTATGGATCAGGATGAAGAAAGACCTGCTCAGAATCCGACAGGTTTGATTGGTGAAATTGCTTACGATTATGAATTTCTTAGTTATGATATATTTGATGATGATTTTTTCTGGAGAGAAGCTAAGCTTGCAGAACCATCATCAGTAGACCCATGGGAAGAAAGCGAGGGCCAGCAACTCCAGAGAAGCAGTGAAACCAGTCAGCCTATCTATGACACTGATGGGGAAAGTTATGAAAGCATCAGTGATGAGTGTCATGAGAACGAAGGACAGTAGTTTTTATTTTTAGAGGATGAGGAGGAAAGCAAAGAAGAGATTCTTGAGCAAGATGAAAATAACGAGCGTTCTCTTGAAAAATAGGAAGTAATGGAACAAGCCCCTGCTCAAGAATACATATACCTTTTCACAGAGCCCAGCACATCAGAGCCGAATATATCAGACCTTCGAGAGGACTCAGCTGCTATATATAATGAGTCCTCCAGTTCAGAAGACAAAGGAGACACTCTTTCTCAAGAGATTTTTCTTCTCAATCCAGTGGAAGAAGAAGAGATATTGGTTGAGGCCTGCCTACCAGATATTCATAGCCAGGTATCTTTTCATGATCCTTATGGTCATTTCCTGCACACTTTTGAAGAAGGATCAAAGGTCTTGTTGAGCAGCATGTTGCAGACAACAAGAAAATTTTTTGTAGCTGCTGTTGTGGAACAAAAAGAGTGGGAGTTTCCCTGCCTATCCAGCCTGCTCAAGGAGTTGAGCAAGAGAGACCAGTCATGGGATCATTTGATGGACTGGTTGCATTGGAAGACAATGTTTGTAAGCTAGTCTGTGAATATTCTAGTTAGAGTAGGGTCGGTAGGAAAAGCTCAATAAAGCTCAGTCTGTGAGCATGTAGTTAGTTTTTTTAATTTCTGCAAAGTCCAGCAAGCCAGACAGTCTAATCCTGGCTTGACTGTTTTCAATTTCTGTCTTAGAATGTAGAGAAGAAATCTGCTAGACAATTTAATCCTAGCAGATAGTAGTTTAGGTAGAGAAACTATGAGGCCAACAGTCTAATCTGGTCTCATGGAGTAATAAGGGTAGAATTAGAATAGGTTTATTTTCCTGCTTGTAAAAATTTGATGATGTAAAGGGTCTGGAAGTCCAAATGCACCCAGAAGAAAAAAATTTAGGACAATAGTATGGGTAGGTAGTTGTTTGGGAGAATATTACTGCTGATGTATTGTCTTCATGATTTATGGTAGTTGATCTAAAGAAAGAAAGGGATGTGCCAAGCAGCAGGCATCTGGCCTACACCAAAGAGCATTCTCTGAATTCTTGACTCCTTCAAGAAGAAGCCATCCCCATGTGGAGCCACTATTAGCCCCCTATGAATTTTTTGAAAAGTAAACAGGGGGCTAAAATGTTTTTGAGCCTTCAAGGAATGCATTTCCCTTTGAAAACACATCATCCTTGAAGCCTCCTTATGCCCTTGTCCTTTGATAAATCCCCATTGTTGTTTCCAGTTATAAAGCCTCTCTGATTGTGAATAAATGCCCAAAAGGTCTTCTCCTTCCTCCCCTTATATCATCCCTTCTAAACCTCTGCTTCATCCCCTTTTACTCCTCTCTATTTTCCCCATTAGCCCTCTAAACCATCTCAAATTCCCTTTTAAACCCTTCAAATACTCTTTTTTTAGTTTAATAATCCCTTCTCCTCTCTATCGTTACCCTTCTTTGGTCTTAAAATGCATTAAAATGAGCCAAAAACCCACTTTATACCTTATATTAAGGCCTAGCCCCTTTTGGCCTAGCCCCGCAAACCACTTCCCCACATGCCCAGGTGCCGGAACCAAGCGCTAAGGTCTTGGGCGCTAATCGCAATCGCACCGTCGGGCGAGCGCAACTCTTTGTTACACGCAAAAATCCCGATGCGATTGAGTTTGGTCTATAGCGCCGCGGATAAAATCTCCATCGTTGATCTGAATAGATCTAACGGTCCGCGCTCTCCCGCTTCCCCTGCTCCGATCGCAATCGCAATTGTTAATCGTTGCCACTTTCCGCCCGTTGCGATTGCGATCCCCCGACTACATCTCCGCCGTTGATCCATAATTTGATCCAACGGCCTGGCGCTAATCGCACTCCCGCTCTGATCACAATCGGAACTTTCGCAATGCCACTCCCTTTTTCCCCCGATTGCGATCCCCAGATCGAATCCTAGCCATCCATCCATTCAGAATCAACGACCCAGATCCCATCACTCCCCTCCCATCGCTCCTCTCGTTTCTCCCTGCCGATTGCTTCTCCACCGTTGATCTATCACTCGGATCCGACGGCTGGCACTCAATCGCATCACTGCTCCAATCGCAATCGCAATTTCCAAACGATGCCACCCTCCACCCTTTGCGATTGCGATTCTCCGATCCAATCTCGACCATCTGTTCAATCCAAATCGATGGCCCATGTTGGATCACGCCCTCCTTCATATTTCTTCATCGGATCTCTCGAACAGTTCACCATTCAATCTCCGCCATCCGTTGATTTACTCCTGAGATCCAACGGTCTAAGTTTAATCGCCCTTCGCCATGACCAGGTCCCACCACCCATGGTCCATTTCATATGTTTCTCGTTGCATTTTCCCATTTCCTTTGTGTGTCGCCCAACTTCCAAAGGTCATCCTGTCCATCAATCTCCACCGTTGATCACCGCCTCCAAAACTGATCGGACGGCCCACATTCATTCCCCCATCAAAACTCCATTTCATTGCATTTTCACCTGTTTCCTCTACGACCGTCGTTTCTACTGTTCCGCCACCACTCCTCCAGGCTTTAAAATAATCCTTCCGCCATCGTCCCTGGATTTTATAATTGAATTAATTTATTGTGCAGGGATCACCAAGAGGTCATTACAAACAGCCAAGCGAGACATCAGATGACAAATTGGGGGATTTAAGCCTGTAATTGAAGATTTAATGTGCTAATCCCATGTTCAAAGGATTAAGGCACAGTTTGAAAACTAAAGAGCACACCAGCAAGTCATGTCAGCGCTACATAGTAGCAGAACGCGTTTTATCCAGAGGTACACCTTCCTACAGCAATCTCCATGCCTCCACGAGCCCAGAAAACAGTTAATCACTCTGACAGAAACTTATTAAAGACTGTCAAGACCGTAGTTACGGAAGCATGGAAACCTGAAGACCATTCAGTCACCGTAATTGCTTCAGAAGACAGAACAGAGGGGCTTACAGCCAGAAGGACTTAACGAAACATCATAGGTCAATCTTGGCCTGACAGAGTCTCCCAGACCATACCAAAAGTACTTACAGCGATGTAGATTACCATTAAACAGAGTGGGCATGAAATATTTCTCCACTCTGTCTTAATGAGATCCATTTAATGAATGTCACCTACCATTGTTATTCTCTTCTCCTATAAGAATTCCCGAGAACATGTTGAAAGGGTTGTTCGGTTGTTGCTGTTGCAGTTAGAGGGATTTAGTTTTGACTATTAGAACAGTTTTGGGAGAGAATAACAGAGTAGTTGTAATGCAGTAGGCTGGGAGGAGAAATTTTGGATTGTATTCAGCTATTGAGCTCAGTGTATGTGACTAGTTTTGCATCAATTAATCAAGCAAATTTCACAGGATCCTGGTCTATTACTACGGGTGATTTTTTCTTGTCGCATTGTTTATTACATTTTCATGCTGTTCATTGGTCTTATGGCTCGCATCAGAAATATAGCATAGGATTTACCCTTGTTAGGTACCCTATGTTTCTGCTCTCCTTTCCTTTAATTTTTTCGGCTGATAGTGAATCTAAGAGTAAATTCACCTAATTTAACCAGTGTAGCGGTTCCATATGCTGCTAGCTGATGTATGAATTAGGGGTTTTCTACTTGGATATTCTTGCTGGGTCAAAGCATTGAAGGTTCAAAGTCCTTCTCTGATCTATAGACCCTGGCTCTGTTAAACTTGTCTCTGTTTTCCCTTGGAGTATGCTAAAGTTGACCTAAAGTTAAATGACCTCTGGTCCGATCTATAAGCTGCCCCTTTGTCCCTGTGAGAGTTTCCTATGAGTATGTCCAAGCAGGTCTGGAGTTAAATGACCTTTGACCTGATCTATAGACAGAAATTGGGTTGCTTTACTTCTTTCACTTTCAATCCTTAATGTTCCATCCCACCATCTATCTAAAAGCATCCTTTAGTGTAGATGACTTGCCCTCTGAAAGCCTTGGCTAGTTTTTGCATGTAATTACCTTTCATGACTCCATAGCCCAATGGATGGCACTCTCTTGACCTATCCTTTTTGATGAAACATCCAGCTATTTTGCCCCTTTCTTTCCATTACCTTCCTAGTCCATTATCTCATGACCAACCCAGCAACCAACCAACCAAATCATTTTAAACCCCCTTTGTGCTTCATACCTAGCCTAACATCTCATTTGAGCTTCAAAGATATACCATTCTTTGTTTTATTAGAGAGATCCCTCTCCGGGTCCAGGAGGGCTAGATCCTAGGGCCCCAAAGTGGTTATGATGCTGTCTCATGTTTTGGTCTTGCCAATCTGGCCAAAACATGGGAACCCCAACATAATGGAGACTCCGCTGAGGAATTAAGATCACTTAGCCTAGATTGGCTTCTAATTGCTGATGGTGAACAACATCCTACTTCAAACATTCATATACATCCACCTGGTGACTCCACACTCCCTATGATCCAAAGACCGGATGACTCCACTGGTGGAGGACTCTGAATTGGTTGAGAAGAAGCAGTAGCCTTGTTTGCATAAATGTGGATCCAGACATGGACAGGGATACAAAATATGATGCTTTGTATGATAAATTAAATGAATTAATAGAAACGTTTGGTAAAGTGCTGGAAATGTACATGGCTAATCTAAATGCAAATGATGATTATTTAGAACAGCCCATGCCTCTTCCAGAACAAGAACAAACTCAAGACCAAAAAGATGAGCAAGACATGTACGATGCTAAAGAATCTGTAGAAGATGAAGACGAAAGTGATCAGGAACTGCCTGATTGCTTACCTATGTCTTGTATTATGCTGAATAGAGAAAATCAAGACCTAATAGCAAAAGCTAATAGGGAATGATGCTTCGAGGAAACAAGGGACCACATAGAAGAGGCAGAATCTGATGTGGAAGAAGAGGCTCAAGAAAACATCCAGCCTCCAAATCAGCTAATACAAGAGAAAGAGGATTGTTGTTCTTCTGTCCATGATGAGAGGGAAACCCCTCTTTTGATAGAAGAGGAGATTGATCAGATATTAAATCAGCAGTCCACCTCAGAAATATTTTATAGAACACATGCTCCTTCTCAATCATCTCCTGAGTTTGATTGTACAGATCCAGAAAGTTCCTCTGTGGATCAGGATGGAGAAAGACCTGCTAAGAATCCGTCAGGTTTGATTGGTGACATTGCTTAAAATTATGACTTTCTTAGTTATGATCTATTTGATGATGATTGTTTCCAGAGAGAAGCTGAGCTTGCAAAACCATCATCAGTAGACCCATGGGAAGAAAGCGAGGGCCAGCAACTCCAGAGAAGCAGTGAAACCAGTCAGCCTATCTATGACATTGATGGGGAAAGTTATGAAAGCATCAGTGATGAGTGTCATGAGAACGGAGGACGAAAGTTTTTCTTTTTAGAGGATGAGGAGGAAAGGAAAGAAGAGATTCTTGAGCAAGATGAAAATAATGAGCCTTCTCTTGAAAAAGAGGAAGTAATCGAACAAGCCCCTGCTCAAGAATACATAGACCTTTTCACGGAGCCCAGCACATCAAAGCCGAATATATCAGAGCTCCGAGAGGACTTAGCTGCTATATATCATGAGTCCTCCAGTTTAGAAGACGAAGGAGACACTCTTTCTCAAGAGAGTTTTCTTCTCAATCCAGTGGAAGAAGAAGAGATCCTGGTTGAGGCCTGCCTGCCAGTTATTTATAGCCAGGTATCTTTTCATGATCCTTATGCTCATTTCCTGCACACTTTTGAAGAAGGATCAAAGGTCTTGTTGAGCATCATGTTGCAAACAACAAGAAAAATTTTTGTAGCTGTTGTTGTGGAACAAAAAGAGTGGGAGCTGCCTTGCTTATCCAGCCTGCTCAAGGAGTTGAGCAAGAGAGACTAGTCATGGGATCATTTGATGGACTGGTTGCATTAGAAGACAATGTTTGTAAGCTAGTCTGTGAATATTCTAGTTAGATTAGGGTAGGTAGGAAAAGCTCAATAAATCTCAGTCTGTCAGCATGTAGTTATTTTTTTTAATTTCTGCAAAGTCTAGCAAGCCAGACAGTCTAATCATGGCTTGACTGTTTTCAATTTATGTCTTAGAATGTAGAGAAGAAATCTGCTAGACAGTTTAATCCTAGCAGATAGTAGTTTAGGTAGAGAAACTATGAGGCCAACATTCTAATCTGGTCTCATGGAGTAATAAGGGTAGAAGTGGAATAGGTTTATTTTCCTTCTTGTAAAAAATTGATGATGTAAAGGGTCTGCAAGTCCAAATGCACCTAGAAGAAAAAATGGTAGGACAATAGTATGGGTAGGTAGTTGTTTGGGAGAATATTATTTCTGATGTAATGTCTTCATGATTAGTGGCAGCTGATCTAAAGAAAGAAAGGGATGTGCCAAGAAGCAGGCATCTGGCCTACACCAAAGATCATTCTCTGAATTCTTGACTCCTTCAAGACGAAGCCATCCCCATGTGGAGCCACTGTTAGCCCCCTATGATCCGGATTTTATGCAGGAATGCAATAGAATACAGAAATAACCATAAGCATAGAGATGCAGCGGAAATAATGCGTCATTTCATTAATATAAAATAACATAAATATGCTTACAGACATAATGGAAATAAAATAGCTAGGGTGCTGGTAGCGAATCTCTGAGAAGAGATGTGGTGGCTACAGACCTCTGAACTGTGTTACAATGAGGCTCGAGGGCCTATTTATTGTTGAGAAACATTGTAGAATCCGAAACGTCCAAAAACCTAACCGTAGGAGATGAGGCGCCAAAACTATGGGCGCTCGTTTGGGTAAATTGGTGGTTCAACTTCCCGGGGGTGTAACTTTGGCATCCGATCTCTGTTTTACGCGCTCAATAGCTTGTTAGAAATATCTATCCGAGGAATTCAATTTTTGAATGAGCAGCATCGGTCTATAGACCCATGTTGCTCTCCGTTTTCCCAAAAAACGTTGTTTAGGGCCTCAAAACGGCTCCGGAAGTTCAGGACCTGAAAAATTACTAAAAATAGTAAGTTTTGTTGCAACTTGAAAATTGAAAGAGCCGAAGATGGGGGTTCAAATGGAATAGGTGGGTGGCCACCAATATCCACCTGGATCATTAAGCCCCCAAAACGGCTCCGAGAGTGGAGGACCCGAAAACCTGCTAAAAATAGTAAGTTGTGCTGAATATGAAAAGCTGCAAGAATTGATGGTGCTGGTCCAAATGGAATAGGTGGGTGGCCATCAATATCCACCTGGATCATTCCTCCCTCCTTTGGAAGCAATGGTCCCCATTGCGTTGAGATCCTCCATGAGATGAGGCAAATTCTGTTGAACTGAGTATTAGATGTGTTGAAGATGTCATGGACCTGTGGGTGGACATGCTGGATGCATTTAGTAAATTTGGTTTCTTTATCAGCCTCAGATAGTACATGTTTGGATTCTGTATGTGTAGTTGCAGGATGTATGGCAACATCAGGCAGTGGGGCATTGGGAGTCAGATCAATGGAGTGCTAGTCCTGACAGTGTGGAGGAACCTCTATGAGTGTAGAGAAATTGTCATCGTATTCCTCCCTGACTTTGTCCATCTGCTGCAGCTGTGCAAGGGAGCCCTGTTTCAAGGTTGTGGCCACAATATTATTCTTTCCCTATGAGTGAGTCGTAAGGAAAATGAATTTCCTGGTTTGGGAAACAATCTTACTGCGTTGTTTTACAGTAGTCAAAGAGATGGCAGGAGGCGGTACTACCTCCGGTATCCTGTACAAGTTATTTCCCAAAGTAATAATAACAGCACGAGGCCTAGACTCATACATAGCATGTCGCCTCCACAAGTATGGTTGGCCCAATAATACATCAGCTACATCAAGAGGAGCAACATCACACAATACCTCATCCGTGAATGGCTTGATACTGTACGGAAGGCGGCACTGCTGGCGGATGCGGAGATCTCTCCCTGGGTGGAGCCATCCGATGGTATACGACTGCGGGTGTGCTATGGTTGGTAGGCCAAGCCGCTTCATGACCTATGCTGAAATGAGGTTCTTTTGGCTTCCGCTATCGACGAGAAATTGCAGCGGAGAACCCTTTACCCACATCTGCGACTGGAAGAGGCGCTCCCCCTCCTCTGGATCCTCTGGACCCTCCTTCTGGATCTTGGTGGTGGCAACAATGGCACTGGGATCTGCATCAATGATCTACTTCCCTTTGTCATTGCCTTTGTCTGGTTCTAACTCAGGATCAGAAAATGCATCTGATTCGGGTGCCTTTAGTTCGGCCACCAAAGACTGTTTGGCCCGACACTCGCTTGTGTTGTGAGTGGGGCTGTTATGAAATTCACACCACTTCCCTGTGTCCTTCTTTGGATTTGTGGTGTTTTTCTGAGTCGCATTGCTTTGGCCTTGCTCCTTGTTCTTCGGTTCGGGGGCACCTTTCGGATTTGCAGATCCAAAGTCTCGCTTCTTCTACTTAAATTTCTGCTCGATCTTGGCGGCATAGCGATACGCCGTGCCAAGTGATGTAACATAGAGGAACTCCATTTCCTCCTGAATGTGTTTGTGCAGACAGCCACGGTACTTGAGCACCAAATTTCTCTCTGAATCTTTAATACCCAACTTTGTGCGCAGGGTATGGAACAGATTCATTAGTTCGTGCACATCTTGATCCTTTTGTTGCCGCAGCGTGGTTCATTGGATGTATTTGTCCTCATAGCTCCCCAAGGGGTAATATTGTTCCTTGATGCTGTCTTGGAACGAATTCAAAGTGGGTGTGGCCGAGAATAGAGAGGGTTCCCCTTCACCCTCTTGCTCACGGTAGGTTTCCCACCAGTCTTTGACATGGGGGGCAGCTTTGAGGAGTGCAAAAATAATCTTTTCTCGGTCAGAGAAGTCATGGACCGAGAAATACCCTTCCAGCAAATTTAACCATCTGTCTACGGCGTCTGCATCTATTTTCCCTTCAAATATAGGAATGTCAAAGTTTACCTGTACCTTGAAGGGATTGGCGCCTCCAGAGTGGCTGTTGGATGCAGATGCGCCATATGTGGGCAGTCGTTGAAGGATTTGAGCAAAGTTATCCATCATCGCGTTCCTTTGTTTCTCGAGGGCCTCCTTGAGCAGTATTTTGATAGGATCTCCTGCTCCCTCATCTTTCTTTTCTTCCGCCATGGGAGGTTGTCGGGGTTTGCGAGGCTAATCTTGCAAGGGTTCAACCAGATCGAGCCCTAACTCCTTATACCCCGACCTCGTTGGGGACATGCAAAGAAGGATCGAGAAAAAGAAAACCGCTCTGATACCACTGATCCAGATTTTATGTAGGAACGCAATAGAATACAGAAATAACCATAAGCATAGAGATGCAGCGGAAATAATGTGTCATTTCATTAATATTAAATAACATAAATATGCTTACAAACATAATGGAAATAAAATAGCTAGGATGCTGGTAGCGAATCTCTGAGAAGAGATGTGGTGGCTACAGACCTCTGAACTATGTTACAATGAGGCTCGAGGGCCTATTTATTGTTGAGAAACAATGTAGAATCTGAAACGTCCAAAAACCTAACTGTAGGAGATGAGGCGCCAAAACTGTGGGAGCCCGTTTGGGTAAATTGGTGGTTCAACTTCCCAGGGGCGTAACTTTGGCATCCGATCTCCGTTTGACGCGCTCAATAGCTCGTTAGAAAGATCTATTCGAGGAATTCAAATTTTGAATGAGAAACATCAATCTATAGATACATGTTTCTCTCCGTTTTCCCAAAAAAAGTCGTTTAGGGCCTCAAAACGGCTCCGGAAGTTCAGGACCCGAAAAATTACTAAAAATAGTAAGTTTTGTTGCAACTTGAAAATTGAAAGAGCTGAAGATGGGGGTTCAAATGGAATAGGTGGGTGGCCACCAATATCCACCTGGATCATTAAGCCCCCAAAACGGCTCCGAGAGTGGACGACCCGAAAACTTGCTAAAAATAGTAAGTTGTGCTGAATATGAAAAGCTGCAAGAATTGATGGTGCTGGTCCAAATGGAATAGGTGGGTGGCCACCGATATCCACCTGGATCACCCTATGAATTTTTTGACAAGAAAACAAGGGGCTAAAATGCTTTTAAGTCTTCAAGGAATGCATTTCCCCTTGAAAACACATCATCCTTGAAGCCTCCTTATGCCCTTGTCCTTTGATAAATCCCCACTACTGTTTCCAGTTATAAAGCCTCTTTGATTGTGAAGAAATGCCTAAAAGGCCTTCTCCTTCTTCCCCTTATATCATCCCTTCTAAACCTCTGCTTCATCCCCTTTTAATCCTCTATATTTTCCCCATTAACCCTCTAAACCATCTCAAATTCCCTTTTAAACCCTTCAAATACTCTTTATTCGTTTTAATAAACCCTTCTCCTCTCTATCGTTACCCTTCTTTGGCCTTAAAATGCATTAAAATGGGCCAAAAACCCACTTTCTACCTTATATTAAGGCCTAGCCCCGCAAACCACTTCCCCACATGCCCAGGCGCCGGAACCAGGCGCTAAGGTCTTGGGCGCTAATCGCAATCGCACCGTCGGGCGAGCGCAACTCTTTGTTACACGCAAAAATCTCGATGCGATTGAATTTGGTCTGTAGCGCCACAGATACAATCTCCGTCGTTGATCTGAATAGATCTAACGGTCCGCGCTCTCCCGCTTCCCCCGCTCCGATCGCAATCACAATTGTCAATCGCTGCCACTTTCTGCCCGTTGTGATTGCAATCCCCCGACTACATCTCCACTGTTGATCCATAATTTGATCCAAAAGCTCGGCGCTAATCGCACTCCCGCTCCGATCGTAATTGGAACTTTCTTCGTGCCACTCCCTTGTTCCCCTTATTGCGATCCCCCGATCGAATCCCAGCCGTCCATCCATTCGGAATTAACGGCCCAGATCCCATCGCTCCCCTGCCATCGCTCCTCTCATTTCTCCCCACCGATTTCTTCTCCACCGTTGATCTATCACCCGGATCCGAAAGCTGGCGCTCAATCGCATCACTGCTCCAATCAGAATCACAATTTCCAAACGATGCCACCCTCCACCCTTTGCGATTGTGATTCTCTGATCCAATCTCGACCGTCCATTCAATCCAAATCGATGGCCCACGCTGGATCGCGCCCTCCTTCATATTTCTTCATCGAATCTCCTGAACATTTCACCATTCGATCTCCGCCGTCCGTTGATTTACTCCTGAGATCCAACGATCTAAGTTTAATCGCCCTCCGCCATGACCAGCTCCTACCACCCATGGTCCATTTCATATGTTTCTCGTTGCATTTTCCCATTTCCTTTGTGTGTCACCCAACTTCCAAAGGTCATCTCATCCATCAATCTCCACCGTTGATCACCACCTCCAAAACTGATCGGACGGCCCACATTCATTCCCCCATCAAAACTCCATTTCATTGCATTTTCACCTGTTTCCTCTACGACCGCCATTTCTACTGTTCCGCCACCACTCCTCCAGGATTTCAAAGCATCCTTCTGCCATCGTCCCTGGATTTTTTAATTGAGTTAATTTATTGTGCAGGGATCACCAAGAGGCCATTGCAAACAGCCAAGCAAGACAGCAGATGAAAAATTGGGGGATTTAAGCCTGTAATTGAAGATTTAATGTGCTAATCCCATGTTCAAAGGATTAAGGCACAATTTAAAAACTAAAAAGTGCACCAGCAAGTCATGTCAGCACTACATAGTAGCAGAACGCGTTTTCTCCAGAGGTACACCTTCTTACAGTAGTCTCCATGACTCCACGAGCCCAGAAAACAGTTAATTACTCTGACAAAAACTTCTTAAAGACTGGCAGGACCACAGTTATGGAAGCATGGAAACCTAAAGACCTTTCAATCACCTTACTTGCTTCAAAAGACAGAACATAGGGCCTTACAGCCAAAAGGACTTCACGAAACATCAGAGGTCAATCTTGGCTTGACAGAGTCTCCCAGACCATACCAAAAGTACTTACAGCGATGTAGATTACCATTAAACAGAGTGGGCATGAACTCTTTCTCCACTCTATCTTAATGAGATCCATTTAATGAATGTCACCTACCATTGTTATTCTCTTCTCCTATAAGAATTCCCGAGAACATGTTGAAAGGGTTGTTCGGTTGTTGCTGTTGCAGTTAGAGGGATTTAGTTTTGACTGCTAGAACATTTTTGGGAGAGAGTAGCAGAGTAGTTGTAATGTAGTAGGCTAGGAGGAGAAAGTTTGGATTGTATTCAGATATTGAGCTCAGTGTATGTGACTGGTTTTGCATCAATTAATCAAGCAAATTTCACAGGATCCTGGTCTATTACTACGGGTGATGTTTTCTTGTCGCATTGTTTATTACATTTTCATGCTGTTCATTGGTCTTCTGGCTCGCATCAGAAATATAGCATAGGATTTACCCTTGTTAGGTACCCTATGTTTCTTCTCTCCTTGCCTTTAATTTTTTCGGATGATAATGAATCTAAGAGTAAATTCACCTAATTTAACCAGTGTAGCAGTTTGATATGCTGCTAGCTGATGTATGAATTAGGGGTTTGCTACTTGGATATTCTTGCTGGGTCAAAGCATTGAAGGTTCAAAGTCCTTCTCTGATCTATAGACCCTGGCTTTGTTAAACTTGTCTCTGTTTTCCCTTGGAGTATGCTAAAGCTGACCTAGAGTTAAATGACCTCTGGTCGGATCTATAAGCTGCCTCTTTGTCCCTCCTTTGAGAGTTTCCTATGAATATGTCCAAGCAGGTTTGGATTTAAATGACCTCTGACCTGATCTATAGACAGAAATTGGGTTTCTTTACTTCTTTCACTTTCAATCCTTAATGTTCCATCCCACCATCTGTCTAAAAACATCCTTTAGCGTAGATGAATTGCCCTCTGAAAGCCTTGGCTAGTTGTTGCATGTAATTACCTTTCATGACTCCATAGCCCAATGGATGGCACTCTCTTGACCTATCATTTTTGTTGAAACATCCAGCTATTTTGCCCCTTTCTTCCCATTACCTTCCCAGTCTATGATCTCATGACCAACCCAACAACCAACCAACCAAATCATTTTAAACCCCCTTTGTGCTTCATACCTAGCCTATCATCTCATTTGAGCTTCAAAGATATACCATTCTTTGTTTTATTGGAGAGATCCCTCTCCGGGTCCAGGAGGGCTAGATCCTAGGGCCCCAAAGTGGTTATGATGTTGTCTCATCTTTTGGTCTTGCCAATGTGGCCAAAACATGGGAACCCCAACATAATGGCGACTCCGTTGGGGAATAAAGACCACTTAGCCTAGATTGGCTTCTAATTGCTGATGGTGGATAGCATCCGGCTTCAAACATTCATATACATCCACCTGGTGACTCCACACTCCCTATGCTCCAAAGACCGGATGACTCCACTAGTGGAGGACTCTGAACTGGTTGAGAAGAAGCAGTAACCTTCTTTGCATAAATGTGGATCGAGACATGGACAGGGATACAAAGTATGATGCTCTGTATGATCAATTAAATGAATTAATAGAAACGTTTGGTAAGGTGCTGGAAATGTACATGGCTAATCTGAGTGCAAATGATGATTATTTAGAACAGCCCATGCCTCTTCCAGAACAAGAAAAAACTCAAGACCGAAAATATGAGCAAGAGATGTACGATGCTAAAGAATCTGTAGAAGACGAAGAGGAAAGTGATCAGGAACTGCCTGATTGCTTACCTATGTCCTGTATTACGCTGACTAGAGAAAATCAGGACCTAATAGAAAAAGCTAATAGGGAATGCTGCTTCGAGGAAACAAGGGACCACATAGAAGATGCAGAATCTGATGTGGAAGAAGAGGCTCAAGAAAACATCTAGCCTCCAAATCAGCTAATACAAGAGAAAGAGGATTGTTGTTCTTCTGTCCATGATGAGAGGGAAACCCCTCTTTTGATAGAAGAGGAGATTGACCAGATATTAAATACGCAGTCCACCTCAGAAATATTTTATAGAACACATGCTCCTTCTCAATCATCTCCTGAGTTTGATTGTACATATCCAGAAAATTCCTCTATGGATCAAGATGAAGAAAGACCTGCTAAGAATCTGACAGGTTTGATTGGTGACATTGCTTACGATTATGACTTTCTTAGTTATGATCTATTTGATGATGATTGTTTCTGGAGAGAAGCTGAGCTTGCAGAACCATCATCAGTAGACCCATGGGAAGAAAGCGAGGGCCAGCAACTCCAGAGAAGCAGTGAAACCAATCAGCCTATCTATGACACTGATGGGGAAAGTTATGAAAGCATCAGTGATGAGTGTCATGAGAATGTAGGACAGTAGTTTTTCTTTTTAGAGGATGAGGAGGAAAGGAAAGAAGAGATTCTTGAGCAAGATGAAAATAACGAGCCTTCTCTTGAGAAAGAGGAAGTAATGGAACAAGCCCCTGCTCAAGAATACATAGACCTTTTCACGGAGCCCAGTACATCAGAGCCGAATATATCAGAGCTCTGAGAGGACTCAGCTGCTATATATCATGATTCCTCCAGTTTAGAAGACGAAGGAGACACTCTTTCTCAAGAGAGTTTTCTTCTCAATCCAGTGGAAGAAGAAGAGATCCTGGTTGAGGCCTGCCTGCCAAATATTCATATCCAGGTATCTTTTCATGATCCTTATGCTTAATTACTGCACACTTTTGAAGAAGGATCAAAGTTATTGTTGAGCATCATGTTGTAGACAACAAGAAAAAAATTTGTAGCTGTTGTTGTGGAACAAAAAGAGTGGGAGCTGCCCTGCTTATCTAGCCTGCTCAAGGAGTTGAGCAAGAGAGACCAGTCATGGGATCATTTGATGGACTGGTTGCATTGGAAGACAACGTTTGTAAGCTAGTCTTTGAATATTCTAGTTAGAGTAGGGTAGGTAGGGAAAGCTCAATAAAGCTCAGTCTGTGAGCATGTAGTTAGTTGACCCTTCTCATCTCTATCGTTACCCTTCTTTGGCCTTAAAATGCATTAAAATGGGCCAAAAAACCACTTTCTACCTTATATTAAGGCCTAGTCCCCTTCGGCCTAGCCCCGCAAACCACTTCCCCACATGCCCAGGCGCCGGAAGCAGGCGCTAAGGTCTTGGGCACTAATCAAAATCGCACCGTCGGGGGATTGAACGGCCCACGCTACATAGTGCCCTCCTTCATATTTCTTCATCGGATCTCCCGAATAGTTCACCATTCGATCTCTGATGTCCATTGATTTACTCCTGAGATCCAATGGTCTAAGTTTAATTGCCCTCCGCCATGACCAGGTCCCACCACCCATGGTCCATTTCATATGTTTCTCATTGCATTTTCCCAATTCCTTTGTGTGTCGCCCAACTTCCAAAGGTCATCCCGTCCATCAATCTCCACCATTGATCACCGCCTCCAAAACTGATCGGATGGCCCACATTCATTCCCCCATCAAAACTCCATTTCATTGCATTTTCACCTGTTTCCTCTACGACCGTCGTTTCTACTGTTCCGCCACTACTCCTCCAGGATTTCAAAGCATCCTTCCGCCATCATCCCTGGATTTTATAATTGAATTAATTTATTGTGCAGGGATCACCAAGAGGCCATTACAAACAGCCAAGCGAGACAACAGATGACAAATTGGGGGATTTAAGCCTGTAATTGAAGATTTAATGTGCTAATCCCATGTTCAAAGGATAAAGGCACAGTTTGAAAACTAAAGAGCGCACCAACAAGTCATGTCAGCGCTACATAGTAGCAGAACATGTTTTCTCCAGAGGTACACCTTCCTACAGCAGTCTTCATGCCTCCACGAGCCCAGAAAATAGTTAATTACTCTGACATAAACTTCTTAAAGACTGTCAAGACCGCAGTTATGGAAGCATGGAAAACTGAAGACCTTTCAGTCACCTTACTTGCTTCAGAAGACAGAACAGAGGGCCTTACAGCCAGAAGGACTTCACGAAATATCAGAGGTCAATCTTAGCCTAACAGAATCTCCCAGACCATACCAAAAGTACTTACAGCGATGTAGATTGCCATTAAACAGAGTGGGCATGAACTCTTTCTCCACTCTATCTTAATGAGATCCATTTAATGAATGTCACCTACCATTGTTATTCTCTTCTCCTATAAGAATTCCTGAGAACATGTTGAAAAGGTTGTTCGGTTGTTGTTGTTGCAGTTAGAGGGATTTATTTTTGACTGTTAGAACAGTTTTGGGAGAGAGTAGCAGAGTAGTTGTAATGTAGTAGGCTAGGAGGAGAAATTTTGGATTGTATTCAACCATTGAGCTCAGTGTATAGACATGAATTGGGTTGCTTTACTTCTTTCACTTTCAATCCTTAATGTTCCATCCCACCATCTATCTAAAAACATCCTTTAGTGTAGATGACTTGCCCTCTGAAAGCCTTGGCTAGTTGTTGCATGTAATTACCTTTCATGACTCCATAGCCCAATGGATGGCACTCTCTTGACCTACACTTTTTGCTGAAACATCCAGCTATTTTTCCCCTTTCTTCCCATTACCTTCCCAGTCTATGATCTCATGACCAACCTAGAAACCAACCAACCAAATCATTTTAAACCCCATTTGTGCTTCATACCTAGCCTAACATCTCATTTGAGCTTCAAATATATACCATTCTTTGTTTTATTGGAGAGATCCCTCTCCAGGTCCAGGAGGGCTAGATCCTAGGGCCCCAAAGTGGTTATGATGTTGTCTCATCTTTTGGTCTTTCCAATCTTGCCAAAACATGGGAACCCCAACAGAGACAACAAGAGTATTCTTATCATCTTGGGACAGTAAACCCCCTCCATTCCCTTCATAGATCGTGCGAAGTTCCTCTTCCACCTGCTTCAATTCCATGTCCTCCCTCTACCTCTTAGCAACCAACCATTCCTTAATAGCATCCTTCAAACGTTTAATATTATCAGCAAACTGAAATGCTACAGATCGTGTGCTAATAGCGCTAAAAGGAATCCACCTAGAGTGAACCAGTGTTTTAAAAGTCTCATCCTTGAGCCAGATTTTGTTAAGCTTTAAAGGGCTAGGAGGTTGCCGAGGCCCAATTTTAAATTCAATAAAAATCGAAAAATGATCCGATGCACCCTCACATCTTATCCACTGCTTGATTTGAAAAATCCTATCCACAACCTGCTCAACCACCAAAAAATGATCAAGTCTCTTCTTTACTCGACCTTCCCCACATCTGTTGTTCCTCCAGATACGTTTTAGCTTTATGGGCTCAATATCCAGCAGAAGACTCTCCTCCAATTTCTGAGAGAAGTAGCCCGTTAGTAAATCAGTATGAGCATGAGGACCCCAGACCTCA
Organism: Pinus albicaulis; assembly: GCA_034641835.2. Taxonomy (NCBI): domain Eukaryota; kingdom Viridiplantae; phylum Streptophyta; class Pinopsida; order Pinales; family Pinaceae; genus Pinus; species Pinus albicaulis. The sequence goes on from CM076575.1 coordinate 1,352,516,884, forward strand.
TAATGGCCCATAGAAAAGTTCAGATCCCCTCCCAAAATCATCGAGTCCCCTTTGAGCAGGGGGTTACCCAGGAGTGAGTCCCAGAAGGGGATCCTATCTTGATAAGGACCATAAATATTAAAAATAGTAAAAGCTTCACCCAACTCCAGCACAAGAAATTTTAGACTCAGGACCGACTCCATACCCCAAGTGTTCAGAGGCTTGATGGTTCTTTCATTCCATCCCACCTCCAAACCACCTGAACGCCCTCTAACATCCAAAGTCTCAAAAGACCACCCCGACATCCAGGTTTCCAATCTAGATTTAACCACAACTCCTTCTCCTAAAGTCTCTTGTAACAGAATTATATCCGGATGATCCAGATAAATAACCCTCAATAAGGCAGATTTCTTATGGGGACCTCTCAAACCCCTGCAATTCAAGGACATGATCTTCATTAAAAACTAGTATTAAGGGATCGACTTGCTCGAAGCGCCCTTTCTATAGATTTCTGTTTCACATCAAATACATCCATTTTTGCCCTATCTTGGGCTCTAGCCAAATAGAAAATCCTACCCCTTCCCTGAGTAGATGGATACTTCCCCTTTCCCAGCCCTCCAGAGTCTTTCTTTGCACTAGATCTCAGATAGTAACCAGACATCGGAGAAACTAAAGAAGAAATGGTTGGAACCAACACCCCTTCACTGGAATCTGGTTCAATAACCTCCTCAAGAGTAGCCTACAATGGAAAATTAGGGGAAGGATGAGGAAGATCAGCAGCAGAGAGGTTCCTAAATCCATCCAACCAATCCAATCCAGTGATCGAGACATTGCTGAAATGAATATTGAGACTTAGGGAAAAAGGAAAGTATCCCATGAGGGAAGGCTCCAAAAGTTTCAATAAAACCTTCATCATGCCATCATCCCCCAATGACTGATAGCCCTCTTCAACATGACTGCTAATAACCTTCACAACAGAGTTCAAGGCACAATCAACATTATGAGGGAACGTGGGCTGCTTAGAAGAAGGACCAGAAACCGCCCCCACCGAACCCTACTCCTCCTCAACTCTGCTAGTGTGCTGGCCTTTTACGTGACAGAAGAGAAATCTATAGTCAGAGGTCGGATGCCCATAGGCATGGAATATTTTTCACCTAAAGGGAAAATTTTCATAATCTAGCATCTACTTGATGACATAATGCCCCCACCTAAGATTCAGTGATTCGGCAAGGCCCTCTCTGATGTTAACATTGACCAGGATCTGAGAAACACACCTATGATTTGTCTCCAGGAAAGAGAGATCAGCCTCCAGGAAGGACCTAAGAATTCCTATGCCCCTGAGGTGTTCCTCAGTCCAGTAATGTAAAGGCAAGCCAGGAAATCTAACCCACAAAGGGACTGAATCCACCCTTTCCCTACTTGCATCGAATAGAGGGTGCCATGGCTTAAGGAGAAACGGTGTGTGGTCCAATGCCCAGCTTCATTGCAGCACCCATTGCACATGATCTGGGTGCAGGAAGTTAAATGCAAACCATCCCCTAGAAAGGGATACAACCTCAGGCACAGATTTTATGGCATCCTTCCAACAAGATTCAGCCCATGCTAACACTATTCTCAGTACGAAAAACCTCCCCATAGCCCTTCCAACTAGAGTCTTGCTGGCCATTTGGATCACCTGCCCCCAACCAATATCTTCACCCAACACATAATTATAATATGCCTTCTTTGACTTAATCCATTTCTTTTTTCTAGGCCCCTTCTTACGATTCTTACCTCCGTCCTCACTGGCTATGCCTGAGCCCTTGTCCTTTACTCCCTTCGGGCCAGAAAAGCCACACTGCTCCGCAAAACCGATATGGCCTGCTACAGCTCCCAGATCCTCCTTCTCACTAAGATGCCCTCCTGCCCCTCTGTTTGGGAACATTTAATGGTCCAGTGCCTCTTCATGCATAGAAAACATCCCCCAGCCTTCATTCTGAACTCCACCATCATCAAAAGCTGGCCCTTCCGCTTCCAGACAGCGTGATAGGCCATTACACTTTGAGGCCTGCCCCGTCCCCTGATTTGCTGCACTTCCCAGAGCACGCTCGATGACTTGCAGACCTCCTCCACACCTCCCTACTTGACTACCTTCATAAATCACGGATGATGGCCCTCCTTCTGCACGTGAATGTTGTAACACATCTTGCACCCGCAACAGTCCCAAATCCCGAATCACCTGCACCTGTGCACAATCCCGAGTCCCCTACACCTGTGCACAGTCTCGAATTCACTGCATCTGCACATAGTCTCGCCCATTCTCCATTCAAAAAAACTCACAACTCCACTTAATATCTCAATGATCTTTTATGTGGTGATATGTTACATAGGCTTACATGGATGATCCAGATTAGATCAATGCTTGCATCTTCATGAACATATTTTCTTTCTTTCTTGCATAAATAAGCAGGTTGATAACAGGTACAGGAAACATAGCCTAGAGGGAAGTTCTCCAACACCTCCTGCTTCGTCTTCCATCTCCCTTCCATCTCTGTTGTTGTGCTCTACGCACTGTTGTTACACCCTCCATCTCCATTTTTTCCCACTTATTCTGACTGCCTTACCCTTTTTATGCAAAACACGTGAAAAACCATTCAAACCCATTTGAACGTGACCTCCACCTTTGCTCCTCGAGTCTCCCATCGCCATACATTTCACTTCGCAAATCACAACTCTTATATTTTACCTTTAAACAGTTATCGCTGGTTCTTGCGATTGCGATATTGTGACATCGCATATTGCAAATCACAAATTTTCCCTTTTACTTTCAGACTCATTTCCATTCCGCAATTTTTATCCTATCGCAAATCACATCCCACAATTCTTATCCTATCGCAAATCACATCCCGCAACTTTCCCCTTTCTCCCTTAACACTTACCGATGTTCTTGCCAAGTGCAATATTACGATCGCGCCCCATTGTCGGTCCCACCGCCACGTCACCCATCGCAAATCGCACTTCGCACCATTTAGCTTTTACCTTTAAACACTTACCGCTCGTTCTTGCGATTGCGATATTGAAAAATTGCAAATCGAAAATCACATCATTTAGCTTTTTGCATAACGCTTACCGCTCATTCGCCCATTAGGGGAATTTTGAGGTCTAAAATGGGCCTCCTAAGGAAATTATAAAATAATAGTGGAAAAAATCAAATAATATTTGATGACATCATCAAATTTTAGAGGGAAAAATGAAAAAACTACTTTTTCAACTCATATTTTCAACTTATCTCCCAAAGTTTTTACTCAAATTTCAAGTGGGAGTACTCGTTGGATAAAAAATTTAATTCCTCATCCAAGGAGTACCCATGTTGCATACTTTCGATGGGTCCTACTACACAAAAAATGAGAAATACATAAAAAACATGATTGTAATCACGTTTTTTTATGTATTTCACATTTTTCATGTAGCAGGGTTCATTGAAAGTATGCAACATGGGTACTCCTTGGATGAGGAATTAAATTTTTCATCCAACGAATACTCCCACTCGAAATTTGAGTAAAAATTGTGCGAGATAAGTTGAAAAAGTAGTTTTCTTATTTTATTATTTTTTAATATTTTTACCCTTTTATTTAAAAAATAGTAAATCATTCCCCATGGTTGACATCATCATCTTGAATCCTATTGGTTGTTATAAAGTTTATTTTTGTTGTACATTATTCTTAGGAGGCCCATTTTAGACCTCAAAATTCCCCTAATGAATACGATAACTTCGCCACATCACTCATCGCATTTCGCACTTCACAAAACTTACCACATCACAAAACGCAACCCACAAATTTTACCGCGTCGCAAATCACACTTCGCACATTCTAGTTCGTTCTTGTTACTTCTTACCACTAACCCCTTAAACTTGCGATATTGTGATTGCGACATCACGTATCGCAGTTTTTTTCCTCCATCGCACTCTGTCACGTCACTCATCGCAAACCGCACTTTGCACATTTTAGTTTGTTCCTGTTAACTCTTACCGCTATCCCTTTAAACTTGTGATATTGCGATTAAGACATCACACATCCCAAATTTTGTCCTCCATCGCACTCTACCATCGCACTTTTGAGTTCTTTCCGCTCCAAAGTCATTTCTCACGCTATAATAAAGTTTTGTAAGGGTTTAACCCCCTCTTTCTTCTTCTAAACCTCGTTTCTTGTGTTAAACCCCCCATTAGCCACTTTTAGCCCTTCTCTTCCATCCAAGCTGCAAATTAACTCTTTTTAATGAGAATTGAGTCATGGATAACTTAGTTGCATGGATAGGAGCATGGTAGATAGATCATAGGATAAGTAGAGTGCATTTAGCCATTTGGCCTAGTTAAGTGTGGTTTAGAATTAGTTTCCTTTTTGTCGTTTCTTTTCTAGAAAATTAAACTAGTTTCCTTCCTGTCATTTCTTTTTAGCAATTTAATTTAGTTCCTTACAATAATTTCCTTCCTGCACATTAAATTAGTTCCATTTATTTCATTTCCTTTCTGCAATTTAGTTTAGTTTCATTGGAGTATGACAGACTTCACTAAGAACCCCTAGAAGTAGCACCCTTTCGTAAAGCAGAAGAGGATGACATGAATAGAATGCATCTGTTGTGTATATAGCACTATCACCTCAAAGTTTTTACAAACCCTAGGTTGATAAAGTAAAGTAGAGCAGCTCCTGGGAGTTGCAGCATTCTTGGTGCAATACCAGGGCTCACCACGTAGTTCCCTAAAATCAGTTAAGGATCCGCTGGACCCCAAAAGCATGAAAGGAGTCTATATGATCCCATTTCTTGTGGGATTTCTTACATTGGAGAAATCGGTCCCTCTATAAATAAGAGGATTCAAGAACACGTCGCTGATATTAGGCATTGTAGGATTCAGACCTCTGCTATGGCTGAGCATGCAGGGAAGACTAAGCACCATATTTGTTTGGAGGAGTCCAAGGTCATTGCTAGGGTTGAGCATTTTCATCACCGAAAATTTAGGGTAGCACTTGAGATTGAAAAAATATCTAAGACTTTGAATAGGGATGATGGTTGGAAGATAAGTAGTTGTTGGATTCCACCCCTAGTCTTTTAGTTGGGTTCCTTTCCCCCGTCCCTTGGTTTTTTTCTCTTTTTCCTTTTCTTTTCTGATGGACATTTGCGTTGCGTTTTCATATAGTTTTTTAATTTTGGGTTGATTTTTTTTTTCATTGTTTGATTTGGTTATGTTGCCCCTTTTTTTAATTATTATTACCTTTGGTTTATTTTTGGTCAACCCCTTTTATATTGAAATTCTTTCTTGATATTATTGTTCTAGTTAATTTTTGTTTTTCAACATTGATTATTTTTATATATTATTTTTTGACTATGTTTATTTTTTACTTTTATTCTTTTTTTTTTTTTTTTTATGATTTGTCTCCATGTTTTTACTAATTTTAGATTAAAAAAAATCATTTTAATTATTATTTCCAACTAGTTTGACTAAATCTTTCAATAATTTCTTTATATTCTTTTACATTAATTTTTTATTTATATATTATTATATTTTTTGAGTCTACTTGTTTTTTAACTTTTATTATTTTATTAATTTTGATTTTTTTGGTTTGTTATGATTTTACTAATTTTAGTATATACATATATTTATTTTATTCTCCTCATGATGAACTACACTGAGTAGTTCGAAAACTCAATTGATTATGTGATCTTCCAAATGATTTATGATTAGATTAAGATTTATTTACATCTAACTTATAATGTGTTTTTTTTTTAAATAAATATTTATTATAACTACCTCCTCTCATAGTGAGATATATAGTAATTAATTTGATTTTGACTTTGCATTATTTTATGTTTTTTTCTAAATATTTTACCTTATAATTGATTTCCTATTCTTTATATATGTTTTTTTGTAAGCTAAGCAGGACTACATTTTCATCATGTCCAATATATCACTCAATTAGGGGAATTGAACTACTGACTTCACATCAAAAGGTGCCTTAACATAGCACCAGTCTATCCAAAACCCATAGACCCATTCTTTTATATTTTAACTCAACACTTCAAAATTTTGTATTTTATTTTTATTTTAAAAACATATAAATTAAATTTTTTATTTTCTTGTTATTTTGATTAAATATTTTACACAACGCTTCAAAATTTTATATGGATAAATAGATTTTTTTATTTTCTTCTTGTTTAAAAAAATATATATTATTTTTTTTTTCTTATTAAAAAGAAGTTATATGTTTTATAATTGATTGGTTATTTGAATTATATTTCTATTTTTTTTATTTACTACCATTAATTAATTATCACTTCTTCTTCTTCTTTTTTCTTTTTTTCTTTTTCTTTCTGTGGCAAATACAAATTATTATACAAACTTTTTAAAAATAATATTAAATTTATTTATACATTTAAAAAATATAATTTAACTAAAATATATATAATCAAGTTAGATAATCTTAACCATTCTTAAATTTTCTTCATTTATTAATTACGCTTTTGATAATCCTCAAGTTTGCTTCACTTATAATTGAAATAAAATATTTCATAAATGAAAGATGCATTCTTGTCAATTAAGTTTATCTTGGGCCATTGGGATGAATGATTGAGATCCTCCCTACCCAAGTTCAATTATCAGAAGTGACATTATGAGTTTTGATGTTAATGGTTGCAAACCTTGTTGTTGAGAAGAAAGAGTCCCTCCAAAATATGGACATGTATATTCCTCATATGGAATATAAAATTATTTTCCAATTGAAAAAAATAAGATAAAGGATAGCATCCAAGTACATTTCAATCTAAAGACTTAAATCCACACCTTCTTACTTATAGACATTGTGAACTTTGAGCTATTCTCTCTTTATTTAGGTATCTCTACAAGCATTGAAAACATACTTGCTTACTTGAGTAGGCCTAATGATTAAGAATATATGTTTCATCCTATGTAGTTGTAAGTTCAAATTCAAAATTAGATTTGTATATCCCTTAAACTTTCCATTCCTTCTTAGTTATTGATAGTGTGAATTTTGAGCTATTCTCTTTTTATTTAAATATCTCTACAAACATTGAATATATATTTGCTTTTTTTATTAAGGCTAATAATTAAGAATATGTGTTTCATCTTTGAAAGTCAAAAGTTCAAATTCTAAGGGAATAAATATGTACACCTCCTTAAACTTTATAAGTGAAATTGATAAAATTCCTAATTAGATTATGATACACCAATTTAATGTCTAAATTAACCATAACTTTGAAATTTGTTTATTTATTTATTTTCATTTAAATTCTATTTAAATTTTTTTTTTCTAATTTTTTTTTTCATAAATATATTTATTTTATTTTAGATGATTACATTTTTATTTACATGAAACTTTACTTTTTTAACATTTTACTAAGCTTTATTTATTTTAATACTATTTTTATTATAAATTATTTTAAAGATGTAAGTTAACTTCTAATAGTAACTAATCCTATATATATATATATATATGAAAATAGACCATTTATCTACTAATTATTATAAAAATTATAAATATATATTTTTTAAATGATAATTATTATGTACATGATTTATTTAGTAATTATTACAGAAATTATAAATATTTATTTTTTTAAATGAAAATTATTATTGTTCATGATTTATTTAGTAATTATTAGAGAGTATTATAAATAGTTTATTTTTTATGATAATGATTATTGATGGATACCAACTTTACTTTATTGGGTTTAACTATTTAGATTATTATATAACTGGTTTTTAAGATTGAAAACTTTTAGATATTTTTTTTTAACATGTTAATGAATCATAGAGCTTGTTTTGTTTTTATTACATGTGTATTCTAAATTTTAGATTTAATGTTTTGGTAAATTGCTATTTCAAGATAAAGTGTTTTTAATATATATATATATATATATATATATATATATATATATATATATATATATATATATATATATATATATATAAATATATAAATATATAATATTGTTTTCACATTTTGTAAATGAAACTTAAGTGAATGTTGTTGGAGTACATGTATTCATAATCCAAAGGGACTTTATTGGCCTTGAACTCGTGGCCTCTCAATAACCTTTCTCTTTGATCTGATCTTGGGGTGAGGCCCCCAAGATCTAAAAAATTGAAATGCTAGAGGAAAAGAGGAGAACACACAATAAACAAAACCACAATATTTTTTTATTAAAATAGAGAATAGCCTAAAAAAGCTACATTTGTGGTGGAAAATCTGTCATTTTACAGGATGTGACTTGTTACTTATAGCCTTTTTTGTTACAATACCACTGGTAAATTCCATGGGAGAGTAAATACCATGGGTGAATGAATACCATAGGTAGCTCTCACTTACAATACCATGGGTGGATGCCACTTACAACACCATCAACAAATTCCATAGGTGGATAAATACCATGAGTGGATGAATACCGTGGGTCGATGTCATTTACAATACCTTGGGTAAATTCCATGAGATGATGAATACCATCGATAGATGAAAACCATGTGTGGATGTAATTTTCTATTTGTATCATTCCTCCCTCCTTAAGAAGCAATGGTACCCATTGCAGGAAGTTCCCTCCCGAGAAGCCTTTGTTGAATATGAAGAGCCACTGAAGAGAAGGGATTTGTGTGGTTAACCCATAACCATGATAAATGAAGATCCGAGGATAGAGATACCTTCTAATTCTTGTGACCAACTATGATACTGATAGTGTGACGCCTAGCAAATGGATTTCGATGAAGTGTGGGTTTGTGGATGACCCATAACCATGAAAAACGAAGATCCAAGGATAGATATTCCTTTTAATTCTTGTGACCAACTGTGATGCTAATAATGTGCAGCCTAGAAAATGGGCTTCAATGAAGTGTGGGTTTGTGGATGACCCAGAACCATGAAAAACCAAGATCGGAGGATAGAGATACCATGTAATGCTTGCGACCAACTGTGATACTAAAAGTGTGTGGCCTAACAAATGGATTTAGATGAGAAGGATTTTGTGTGTTTGACCCATAACCGTGATGTTGACTAGTGATGAAGTAGCATATGCCTACATAGCCTTGGGTGGAAGGGCACGTCTAAAAAAAACCCAAGCCGAACGCTTCTATGCTAAAATTGATGAATGTGAAGCAGGTGCCTACTAAAGCAGGGTGGGAGGACACATCTCCAAAGCGAACGTAGTTTGAATATTGCTCCAGATTTAAAATGGGCATAACTCGGTCAATATAACTCATAATATTTATTATAACCTATTCTGTGAAATAGAATGGTCATTTTTCATCTTCCCATCTATTTTAAATTGCTATTTAGAGACTCTGGAAACTTATTTTCGCGCTGCAATTGTCCCACCATCACAAAATTTTTAATTAAAATAACCAATTTTAAATTAGCGATAACTCCATCGTCCAGACTCCGATTCGACTGATTGTTGTTTTGAATTAGGGTGATGTTTCAAGGGGAACTCATATCTATAATGATTTCTCTGAAAATTTTCATTAAAAACTACAAAAAATGACAGGAGAGCCACCGTCCACGAATTTTCATCAGAAAAAAAAAATATGCAACACTGTTGATGTTAAATCAACGATATCTCCGTCATCCAGACTCCGATTCGACTGAATTTCTTTTTGAAATTGGCTATTTTTTTGCAAGGAATCCAGATCTGCTATTTGTTTCTGAAAAGTTTCTACCAACATTTTCATATCTTCCCTATAAACTCGCATCCCAAAAATATCTTGCAAAAAAGGAAAAAAACAAAAAACAAAAAATCTTCCCACTTTGCCCAAGAAAGTGCTTTGTGGAGGTTGTGGAACTTGCATGGAGTTTGCTAAATATGGTTGCAAAACGTTGAAACTAAAATATGTTTCAAACCCTCATTCCCATGGATTCATAACATGAATCTGATACCACTGACCCAGATCTTGGGGTGAGGCCCCCAAGATCTAAAAAATTGAAATGCTAGAAGAAAAGAGAAAAACACACAATAAAAAAAACCACATTTTTTTATATTAAAATAGATAATAAAATGAAAAAGATACATTGTGGTGGACAATTTGTACTTTTACAAAATGTGACTTGTTACTTATAGCCTTTTTTTGTTACAATACCATAGGTAAATTCAATGGGTGGGTAAATACCATGGGTGGATCTCAATTAAAATACCATGGGTGGATGCCACTTACAATACCATGGGAAAATTCCATGGGTGGATAAATACCATGGGTGGATGAATACCATGGGTCAAATTCATTTACAATACCATGGGTAAATTCCATGGGCAGATGAATACCATGGGTAGATGAATATCATGGATGGATGTCATTTTCCATTCAGAAAAACATCAAGATTTCCATTTAACTTTACCAAGTTTTGAAAAATGCCTTCTTGTATAGAAAAAAGTTGTAGGACATTTACATACTCTGAGCTCTTAGGGAGGAGGATAGGGTTTACTCTTTTGGGAGTGTTTACAAAGAAAAGCCATTGAAGATTAAGAGTAGGTAGATTATTCCTCCAACCCACTAGATCACCCATGAAAGGATGTAATATTTTACTTGTGAAAGCATTTCCTTAGTTCAAAAATGTCATGCAACTGGATACTCTTTCATCCCAAAACCCTTCAATTTCAAGGTTGAATAATCCTCTCTCCAAGTAAAATATGGAAGTCATTGGCTCTTATCAATAATATTTGAGACAATCTAAGGGAAAAATCCTTCTTTATCTAACATTGTGAGGGGATTCACATAGTGGGGCTTCACATAGTTAACTCTTTCCTTTCCCCATGAAGAGGAGACTAAAAGCCATAGGAATATTTTGGAGGGGTCTTGTTCCAATGTCAAGAGTTCATTGGAATGCATGTGTTGACAGGGATATATATCATGGGAAATTGCATCAATGAATTCACCACAAAGCCTTTCAGGGATGCTATCCGTTTTTAAGTTGGACGATTCGTGAGGGTGATAATAAATTGCACATTTATATTAACCCTCCAATGACTCCATTAAATGAAATAATTCCACTATTTCATGACTTTTATTTTGGTAAGGGTATTCACTTATTTATTTTATCTCCTAGTAATCTTGATTCTACTTCCTCATGCCTTGATATTTTAGTTAGAGGAGTCCTAAGGCCTAACTACGTGAATGTTATTTAAGGCTTTTTGGCTTGAAACTCTCCCAAACATTGTCATATTGATGATATGATAGGGCATAGTCCTATTAAGCACTCCAAGGAAAGGTTATACTCATAGGAAAATCCCAAGCCAAGGATATTTAAAGCTAATAAATTTGTTAAATTATGATCTAAGAAAACCACATGTGGAATATCATATGTTGTGGTCCATGGAAGTCGCTTAAGCAAGCCCCCAACGTGAACCTAACAAAAGGAAGGTTAGTTGATTAAGATATATTTATAGATACTACTTGGCCTAGAGATGACACTCATGGAACAAAGAAAATGAGGGAGGAAGGATGTAGGTTTTTAAGAAATTCTAGGTGAGGATATTCTGATGAGATAAATTAGATCTGTTCAAAATTTGGCTATGGTAGGTATGTTTTATGGCCATTATATTGTTGAACAAACTATCCTAAATTGTATAAGGTCTATCTCACCCTACTTGGATTTTTAGTCAAACACTATGAGCTATTTAGGGAATCTATTACCTTCAACTTTCAAGAATTTGAGGATGCACTTTAAATTCACTGAGGAACCTTGATTTGGAAAAATTCCATCTTGACCCTAAATCCCTAACTCATGTCATTTAATTAGAGAAGGGATTAATTTTATTATACCTATCCAATTAGGGTAATGTTCCCAACTCTCTCTATATAAATTTGGAATGGCTTGATCCTCATAATTATAAGGAATTTATCAAAGGGTTCATTTGTATATATAAGAGGACCAAATGAAGAAATCATAAGAAACTGGATTCTTTTGCATATAAGTAGACTTGGTGGAGGGCCTTCATAATACTATCTTTGTAGAAGCAAGGAATTGAAAGCATACTTAGGTATTATATTATATAAACATCCATTTTTGGTGCTCCCTTCATCATTTTTATGGAAATTTGAAAGCAAATTGTCTTTCAAATAGCAATACAACTAATGGAACTAATAAATTTAGTGGAAGTGGTTCTTCGCCTATTTCCAATGAACGAACTACTCCACATCAAGGAACTCAACTAATTGGAAGAAAAAAATTAGAGGGTTGTAAACCATTTTGAGGTTTTATCTCCATTAGAGGTCTCACCAATTCCTAAATATGTTTGGGTTAACCCTTCAAATTTGGATTACTTTAGCATCATGAATACTCGAGTACATTGAAATTCATTTGAGCCAAAAGTGAAAAATGGAAGGCATAAATTCCCTTGATCCCTAGGAGTTTTCAAACTATTTTTCTCTAGAATATAAATTAAATCCCTCCCTTCATCTTTTGAACCCCAATATCTCTCTTACATGAAGTATATTGTCTCCTTTGTTGAGAAATCATGGGGAAATAAGTGTAGGAAATTTCTCTTTCTTGATAATTGTTTGTGGTGTATTTTTGCTTATCTTAATTAGCTTCTTATTTTACTTGTTTATTTTTAGTGTTTTCTCCATCAAATAGTTACCAAACCATAAATAAAAAATAAGACAAACGACACAAGATATAGGCAATCAACCATTTCCAAAACCTCTCCAATCTGAGAGTAAAACCCACAATAATTATTCTTCTTATAAAATCTTCAATTGATGAATTCCAAGACCTAGACCCTTGAGCAAGAACCCCTCCAAGACCAGGTCAACCTTACCTATTTTTTCAATTCAAAATGGATACTTCTTACTTGCATTCAATTTTGACCCTTTAAGGCTTTGGCTGCACCTTCGACCTTCCTCACTACAACTTCGACTTAACTGTAACTTTTGCAACTTTTCAACCCTAGCTTCAAAAACCCTAGATGACACGTGAGGGAGAAAATGGGGAGATTTGTCTTATTTTCTCTTTGTTGGGTCTCCTTCTTCTTCCTAGTGAACTCGGTCCTCAAAAAATCCTTCTTGGCTTCAATGCTTCACTCTTTTTTTATCATTGCAACTCCACTTCCTTACAACATATTGAAATCCTGATTTTCTTCACATGTTGAGGTATAGGAGGCTGGAAACAATCCAAACTTCTTCTTTTTTTTCCATATTTTCTTAATTTTCAATAGGGTTCTTATCTGCCCTTTTTCATTCTTCTTAATGGATCTGTCTTGCTTGATTGATTGTCTCCTTCAGATAGGTTGAGGTTTCCTTTATATAGGCATTTTGACCCATTCATTAAGAAGACTTGTAGCTTTCTCCAAGCCAATTTGTTTCTTCATGAGGCCAAATTGAAGCTTGCTTATTTGACAAGGCCTTGGAAGACCTTTTGTATCTATTTTACTGAAATAAATTTTCTTTTACAATATGTGATATGCCCAAATGGATCTTCAATACATGACAATGACTCGTTTGACTTGTAGGCCAAATTTCAAGCCCTAGAATCTTTCAATGAGAGCTTGACTTAAAATAAAATTCCTTGAGCATGAAACCCATGTCTCAAACATAACAAGAATCATTTTATTTTTCTTCTTTACATCAATTACATAAAATCACGATTACATATGTTATTATGAATACCAAAACACACACATTTCAACACCCATCCGTCCTTTGAATATTCCTCTAGGTGATGGATATTTGGGATCTATCCTCGAAAATCATGTCGCCCTTCTTATTAAGATCATCCCCAATTTAATTTCTCCCTCACTACCCCATCAATATTTTGAGACTAAATTTGTCCCAAAGGGCTCTCCCATTGTTTCAAAAACCTAACCTAAAGGAACCATGTAATTCTCGTGCCTCATCCTAAATGATACTACCGACATTCCTCTAATATAAATGTAAGGAGAATTGAGGGAGGCTTGGATTCTATTTCTAGTAATTCTGATGGTTTCAAGCTTCAGTGGTTTTTAATTGAAGAAGAGTGAATCAGATTCTCCACAGTGTTAATAGAATTTGGTCGACATTTTGAATCCCAAGAAGGATCCATCTTCAAGAAATATTATGAATGAAAGAAGAGAGAGGTCTCAAATGAGTGATAAATAGTGAAGAAAAACCTAATTATTCTAAAAGAATCGACCATAAATTTCAATTAATTTGTAATTAATATTATTAATATTTTAATTTTAATTCTTTTAATTTTTATTATAAAATGTATTAGGTTAATTAATAATCATTAGTGAAATTTTTTAGTTATTATTAAATTTTTTAATAAATATTATTAATTAATTAATATTATCATTTAAATTTATTAAAAACATTGAATAACTAAAACATACTAATAAATAAATATTAATAAAGCAAATAATTACTTATTTTATCCAATAATAACCATATTTATTGGTTAAAATTAATAATTATTCTTATTAATACTTACTTATAAGTAATATTTTATTTAACATCCTTAAATAAATAATTGGAATTTAATCAATGTTATGATTTAATAAATATTAAAAGAAAATTAATTAATTCAAATTAATTTAATATTATAGTTTGATTATTAATGTGCAATATTTTTTTATTATCTTATATTGTTTAAATTAATAATTATTCTTATTAATATTTACTTATAAGTAATATTTTAATTTTATCAATGTTATGACACTTGGTAAGAAATTATTCCTCTCCAAATCTCAATAAAAAAGTGAAATGATGAATTTAAAGCTAAAAAGACAATTTATGGGACCTTTAGAGAGGGGTCATCTCCTGTTGATTCTAAATATACTAGTAAATTTTTACCAATTAAGCCACAAAAAGTGATGTCCATTTTTCTTTGAAATGTAGCACCAACATTAATAATTCTGAATGGCATGCGCTTAAAAGAAAAAGTCCCCCACTTGGTCCTGAAAGTAGTTTTTAAGTGATTTGGTTATACCACTAGAACCTGATTATACCCAAAGAGCCCATCTAGAAGTGAGAACATCTCGAACCTAGATAATGTTTGGAGAATTTGTTCCATAGATGGAACTATGTAATTATCCTTATCCCATGCCTAATTGATATTGCAGAAATTGACACATAGGAAAATATCACCAGAATTTTTCTTGACAAGGACCTAATTGAAACCCAAGTAGAATGTTTGACCTTACAAATGATCTAGGCATCCAACAACTTCCTTAATTCCTTTTGTGTTAGGGTCTCAAGCATTGAATGAACTTTCCTTAACTTTTGTTGGAACAGTTTCACCCCTTCTTTAATAGGAATGACATATTGGATAATACGAGTATCATATGTCTTTAAATCATCATAAGCCCATGTAAACACATCACAATATCGTTTGAAAATGTGAATAAATTCTTATTGTTCCTATGGAGAACAACATGTACTGAGGTTTACATATTCTAGATCGTCTTGAGTTCCCAAATTGACTTGTTCATATAATAACTTTTAGCTTCGAGTCTTAGTGTTGACTGGCCCTATGAATCAGTTTTTTCGATCATAAAGCTTTTCTAGAGAAACCACACCTTTGGGCATAGTATTCCATGTCATTACATCAGCTTCTTCCCACAAAGCCTTATCGTGTTAATCGTCTTTAATGGTTACATCCTTAAACAAGTCCATGTTGGCCATAAAATTCAATATCTATTGATTGTCTTTAAAAACATGAAATTCAGTTACGTTATCAGGAACAAATGGTTTATAAATAATCTCCAGAGAAAAACCATTTTTCAAAAGTGACATCCTAGCAGCTGCATTAGCTAAATGTATTAGCGGCTTCTAGGAACATAAATAATATTAAAAGCTATAAATGAGAAATAATTCGTCATACCTCTTGTTGTTAGTTTTTCATATTTGTGAAACACATTGGATAGTATTCCATACCTAACAGGTAACAACCTATGAGTCACAAATTACCTTGAGTATCTCTACCTTGGGGTCAATGGCTTTCTTTAATCCTAGGACAAGTGCTTCATATTCAGCAGTGTTATCTATGCACTCGAACTCCAAACGACATGATATAACGTACTTATTATTGTGCAGGTTTGTAATAATGCAACCAGATCTAGAGCCATCCTAATTCTTTGAACCATTGAAACGCGAAGTCAAAATATCATTAGCTACTAAAATAATTTCTACATTTCTACTACTATGTACATCTATATTACATAATTCATTTCCACCAGTTCGAGTACAAGTAAGGAGCTCCAACTATGTATCTGGTGGGACGAGTGATGGTTGTGCTTAAAAATATCTGTGATCAATTTATAAGAAACAATTCATGAAGATCACATTTGCAAAGCCAATAAGCTCATTTTTTAAACTCAATTGGTGTCACGATATATTTCATGTAGGTCTCACCTTTTACTCGAATCTGACTTTTTTTCCATATATGGAAGCCATAAATGTGTCCAGTTTGTTGAAAAATATCCTTGTAATTTACTAGACCAATCTCTACTCAACAGTAAATTGTAAGCTTCAGGAATTTCCACAATAACAATATTAATACATTGGTGTACTCTATGATCTAATGAAAGGTGAATAATAACGTTGTTGAGTTCACCAATTTCTTGGAATAGTGATTTGTCTAGCTAAATCATTCGAACATCAATTTTATCCCATTTTGCATTGATTTTATTAGCAATAGAGAGAGGAATTGTGTTTGCAAATGAACTTCAATCAACCAAAAAATTATGGACATTATAATTAAAGATATAAAAAGTTAAAAAGAATGGGGGGCATAGTGTGTTAGTATTTAAATTGACAATGTTAACTACAAATTTTAGAATTCCAAGAGACATACCAAACATTGTTTGAGAAGTAGAATATTTTTCACCTGATGTAGGATGAGATGAAAAGGCTTGGAAAAGCATCTCACGATGGCCTGCTATCTTCATGAGCTCAAATATTGAAATTTTAGCATGGTCTCTTTTAATGTCCTCAATGATGTTATAGTCAATAATTTCATTTCTAACCGGCAATGTTGAAGTGTCTGGAGGTGTAACTGTATTTGAAGTTCCTAGAGTGATGGACTTGATTTTACTGTTGGTGGAAGTTCTCTTAGAAGTAGTAGAATTTCCATACTTTTTTTGTGCATTTTGAGGAGTATTAGTTGGTTGTAGGATCCTCCTTAACAATATTTTCTTCAATTCTTGTATTTTCAATTCCAATTCTGAAACGAGTCCTTTAATCCTCAAATTGTAACAGCCAATTGAATACTGATGAGGAGCTTCATTTTCTGGTGGTTCTTTAGCACTTCTCTTGTCAGCATTGAAAATGATATCAAAGGAATTAAATTATTACCCAACACCTAAAATTTATTTAGATGAGGCAAACTCACTTGTTTCTTTTATCTGCTCGGTCTACTCATCTGCTAATAGAGTACCAACAATATGGGTTGCCATAGCATTCATGTTTTGATTCCATTGTCTTCTCTAAATGCCTCTCCTGATGGAAAGTGCAATAGTTTTCCATGCCTAATATTTCAACATTTAACACAACATCTGAGCTTTGAGCATATTTGGCAGGTTGATTTTTGTTATTTCTTCTTAGTAAAAATGACTTAAATGACTTGTTGTTGGTAGATTCCTCGCTTAAATTTCTCTTTAATTCGTAAGTGACTTCAAATATTTGGTCAAGCTTTCAATATCAAAAGAATCATTTTCTTTAGCTTTATTTGAAGAGGTTTGTGCGTTCTTACCAACATCTTTAGAGTCTTTAGAATCGTCATGTTCTTCATAGCTCCAATGGAGTGCAAGTCATTTTCAACTAAAATGGCTTCTGCAAAATTTAAAGCCAAATTCTCCTTTGCATCTCTCTTAACAAATACATAAATTTTTGTGGGAAATGCAGCTATGTAATAATCCTTTGTAATAGAATTATGTGGTTGGACATCGACAAGGAACTTGTTTAATATGCAAGTAAACCTTTGATTGAAATGTTTTACTTTCTATTTTTTCTCCATATTGATGTTCCCGAGTTCTTTCAATAGCATGGCAGTAGTTTTATCATCCACAAATTTCTCAAGGGACAATTTCTTAAACTCCCTCCAATTGAAAATTGAATTGGATAGAAGACTATGATACCATATAGACACTCTACCTTCTAAAGTGTACAAAAACGGGCTACAAGAAACATTTTCAAAGCATACCTCAAGCATTCTCAAATGCATGTATAAGTAATTTATATGATCTTCCTTTAGTTTTCTTGTCAAGATCAAACTTAGATAACAACTTCTCCAGATGTTTTTGCATTTTATGAAGAGAAATTGGAAGAGAAATTGGTCCTTCGGCCATCTAATCCAAGTCTTGATAAACCATATATTCTCCTCCTCCTTCCTCCTCCTTCTCTAAATCCAAAGATTCTTATCATTCACCGTTCAAGTCTTCATTATGCCTAAGTTGATCCTCGTCATAAAATTGAAAATATCCCTCGTCATCCTCTAGTACTTCCTTCATAGGTGGAAGGTCCCCTTGTTGAATTGTTTCTTCTGAGGGTTTTTTTAACTCTTCAAGGGTAGCAAAAACCAAGTCTTCCACTAATGAAACCAACACACCACTGTTAGTTATTTCTTCTTGTTTTGGAGTATGAGGAAGATTATGAGAAATAGGAATTAATCCAAGATATTTTTCAAGATGTTGAGTAATGGGCCTGATTGTGTGGATTTGATCGTGATTAAATTAAAAATTTAGTCCCGGACGTAAGTGAGAATATTTTTTAATTTCAAGGATAGGAGTTGGAGTAGAACTTAGACCAATTTTTGTATAGATTCTTTGTTGTTAGAGTGAGATTAATTATTATCCATCAAAAGGTGGTTTCCCTCCTTCTGGCACCAGAATGCTGACGGTACTAGATCCTACCAACATACAGGGGATCTCCCCGATATGAAGTCCCAATTATACCTCATACCATTTGGTATATGAGTCCCCATCTGGAAATATGGCTCGGTTTTCATTTACTTAAATATTTTCCTTGGATTAATCAATTAGCATAATAGAGTAGCGTGCATGTGATTTTAAATGAGCAAGCAAATATTCCTTGTGAAATTTTCAATTGTAAATCTATCAAGGTTCTTTCACTGCAAGGAACAAAAGTGAGTCTCAAAAAGAAAAGTAATAGTACTAATATAGTAAATACACATGCAGATAACATGGAGGAATCCTTGGTAATCAAGCGAAATATTTCACATAAATGAAACGATTGTTATAACAATGACAACACATTTCCAATAAGTTAAGAACTGGAGCTACCAAAATAATTGAATTTCTTTAGCAAATATGGATGCCAACATAAACCGAAAACATTTGAATAATAGTATCGAAACATCCACGATCTATGCATGAAAATGTGTTGGCCATGTTATCACTCATAAAATTTTGAAACATTACTTGACATGGTCATACAGTTCACTCATCAAAAGGATAAGGTCTCCTTAAGCCTTTCAAGTTGGTATAGGAAAATTTCATTTTGTACATGTTTAACCTATCCAAAGGTTCAAGGTCACCTCCATTTATGTCATGTCATGTCCCATCAGTCCTCATATGGTGTCAGTTTTCATTCCCAATACATTTAAATTCAAAAAGGGTGCTTAAGTCAGTTTTTCAACTTTTTGTAGCGTTTTATACAGCAAAACAATAGTTTTCACTATGAAACTGCTTAATAGTTTTGTAGCGAAACTGTCAGAGGATAAACTAGCTATGCTACGAAAACATTTTTTCTTACTTGTCTTGTCAAATTCGATATGAAATGTCAGTTCATGATTGGAGGAGTTAGGGTGGAGTTCATTTGAGTCTGTTATGGTTAATTCAAAGGTACAAAGCCATGTCTGACGTCATCATTACCCTTTTTAGCATGCATGTGTCATGATTAATGCATGAGCTATCATTTAAACCATAAAACCTTATCCAATTAGTCTTTTTGTCATACTCTACTTTATCTTTGCATGTAATTGGATTTCTGGAGAGCTGCTTCATCGAGCCAAGCAAGTTGTTGGTAGATTTAAAAGTTGCAGGTGTCATCAAGCAAGCGAGGCTAAGAAGATATAAAGCCACCCATGGCTGCAAGGAAAAAAACAAACAAAGGTGGTCATTTCCACAGGTATGAGCCCATGGACATGAATTTGATCAATGAAGACCCAACTACCTTGGAGATTTTTAGAAGAACAGGTTGCTTGCAATTCTGTCAAAGGTTGCAGGGTTGTCATCTACAGGTTTCCAAGGATTTTGATAATAGTTTCACGGGAACAGCTTCAAAAGTGGGAATGTTGAGCCTTACAGTGACACCAGACAACATTTCATTAGCAACAAGAATCCCTAGAGGAGGGGAACAATGGTTTAAAAGCATCAAATTCACAATGCAAGACTGCAAAGAGTTCATCAAACCAGAACACAATGAATTTGACCTGACAAATTCTATCCCTAGGGGTTTCATGAAGGACAATTATTCAAAGCTAATGATGATAATCCAGAATTATTTTACCTATAAAGGATGGTTTCACATGGTCTACTCCTACCATATCAGACTTCTACTGTATTTCGTGGGTAAGAGGTCAATTGAATTGCCTTTTTATTTATACAAAAGTCTAGGGAAAATGTCAGACAAGTTTCAAATCAAGAAATAAGGCAATAAAACTTCTCTTTTTCATCATGATTTGATTGAGATATTGGTGTTAGAGGAATTGAAGAGACTAGATAGAGATTGGACTTCCTTTCTATTCATGAGTGGTTATGAAATTGATGTTGTCACTCCTAAGAGAGCCTTCAAACCTAGAAACCTTTCATCACCAACTGTGGCAGAGGAAGTTAAAGAAGGGAATATATCATCTCCTCTAGAACTAGTGAGCATGGAGGCAGAGCCTTTTCAGAAGATTGACACACCTAAAACAACACCTGCAAAACAGAAGTAAACAGTTAGCAAAAAAAGCAGCAAGAGAGTTAGTAGGAGCCAAACAATGGCTAAAGGAAACTTAGAGGACATCTTGCATGCAATTGACATTGAAGAAACTCCCATTTTTCAAGCTGAAGACATTGAAGATGGAGGAAGAAAGTGTAATATTCTTAAATTAGCATGCAGCTAACAGGAATATAATTTTTGTTTTAAAAATCTGTTTAGATGAATAAATGTACAAAGGAGGTTAATCAAACTCCTAATGAAGAATACATCCATGCCAAATACGAAAAGGATAAATCTTGGCTATGTAAATAAGCACCCTTATGTGTGAAAGGGGTTAATCATCTTGACTAGGTCAACTTTGACCAGATCTACAACGTTGTTTAGAGGAGTGCTCATCAATAAGGCACAACGTAATTCTAGTTGAAGATCTCTTGTGTGAAAAGGATGAGTCCAATGAAAGTGGTTTAGGGTTTTGCACACTCTCATCTTATAAAAGGAAGGGGAAGGCAGCATGAGGAGGTTGTTCATCATATGATCTTTGATATATTGTCTGTTTAGACCATATAGCTTTCTTGGTTGTTTGGCCTAGATTGCAAATGTTGTTTAGCATTGGAATTTCATGTTTAGGAATTCCTCCTCTTCCCATGGAGTAGCTCTTGGGAGAGTTTGTATTGCAAGTTCCACTATATGGCTTCAAGGCCAAGCTTCTCCTTTCAATTAAAACTCAAATCCAGTGAGGGTTTGGTTGTCTTTGCAAGCTGCAACAAGTGGATATTAGATCTCTTCAGATCTAAGAAATTTCAGTGCTCTCTTTCAGTGGAGGAGGCCTCTACTCTATTGGAGGAAGTGTGTTGGAGTGCATGAGATTCAGTTCTTGATCTTGTTATGTGGCCATCAGCTATCTATCCCCCACAGCGCATTTTCTACCCCAGATCTGCGTTATTCTTGTAGGTGGTGTTGCAGGGAGTTTGGGTGCACCATTTGGAGAGATAGTTTCTCAGTGTTGGGGATCTGCCCTTCACTTTGAGATCCATTGGAGGAGATCTACACATTGTACTTTTCATATCTAATCTGAATATTCTGAATACTTCAGTATTTATGAATATTTTTGTGGATCTGATTTCTTAGATCTCAGATCTACTGCTTATGCTTGGTGTAAACCCCAAAATTCCAAGGGGATCTGAAAGAGGAGCCTTTCTAGTGCATGGATTTGATATGAATCTGAATTTTTATGCACAGATCTGCTCTAGATCTGAAATGTAACCTACAATAGTTTGCAGCTCCATAAAATAAAGTTGTCAAGGAAGCTTCAGTCATTTATGTGGTTGCATCCCCTCTTTTGAGGGCATTTCTTTTGTATTTGTATTGTATTTCCAGCTATACATCTCATGGACTCCATTATACATATGATTTGTTGCTGTAAATAATTTTGAAGGATATTTAATTGGCCACCTACTCTTGCTCTTCTGAAATTGCGTTATTTTCTAAGCAGTATTGTTGCAGCCCCTTGTTGGGTAGTTTTCAAGCCTTCCTAGGTGTGGGAGATCTATTTAACCCACCTAGAAAGATTTGTTTCTGATCTCCTCTTGGATTTAGGTCTTAGATACTCATATCTAAGGGATCCAAGGGCTGATTTCATATTCTATAGCATCCATTCCTGGAAAATGCATTTTCCAGTCGTGCCTTGCTAGCAGTTCCCATTTTGGGATATTACAGTGATATCAGAGCAGCTATCTTGGCATAGCCTGTGCTTTGCTTATTGGAAATCCAATATGTCTTTTCATGGTGAGAAAATACCAATGAAGAAATGTGGGTACATTGAAGACACAAAAGAAAAGGGTAAGATCCCTTTAACTGGAATTTTTCAAAGAAGAGAGTTCTCTAAAATTATTTCTCAAGCTTTGAATGAGCTGAAAGAAGAAATTCGAGGAATGAAGAATGAGAGACAAGCAGATATTTTAAGATTTGCACATGAAGGAAGCCCCACTACCTCATATGTTGGGTGTGAGCGTTCAAGCACATCATTAGATCTACAACGTTCTATCAGCCACTTTTTCATGAAGAAGAAAAAGAAGGAAGGAGATGTGTCAAAGAGAGAGACTCTTGGTGATTATTTGCAGGAGTGTGAGGCTCAATCTAAGGAGTTCAAATATCACTTGAAATTCCAAAAATTTTTCAAGGTCAAGGAGGAAGGAAGAAGCAAGCAACATGGTGTGAGTAGATTCTTCTTATCTACTTTTTATGGATCACCTAAATGTACAGCTAGGGCTTGGGTGAAGGAGCTAGACACCTATATGCAGCAACATCAAGTCTCAGAAGAGGAGGCCATCAAAGTAGCAGCGCTGCATTTTGAGGGTAAGGCTTATTCTTGGTGGTTGTTTGAGTCTTTTTCCTTAAATAATGCAAATCCATCTACCTATGCAAGGTTCATTAGAAGAGTAGTTGAAAGGTTTGATGAAGGGTCTCATGAAACACCTTCTATGGAGTCTATCAAACCAAGTCAAACAAAACTTTTGCATGGATTGGAAGGGTCCTTAAATTCAGCTCCATTTCAAGGGGATGGAAACTTGTATGATGTTTTTCCAAAGGCAAAGTCCCCATTGCATGAAAATCTTTCTCTTCAAGAGGAAGACATGGGTATCCCTCCTTCAAATGAAGACCAAGATCTAAGGTCTCCTTTTGAGGATGAGGCATTCTCAACTATGGAAGAGAAGGCTGAAGATAATAATGCAGTCATACCAAGAGCACATCCTGGACCTCATGTTGAGGAAGATGGAGCACTTGCTCCAAGGAGGGAAACCCTCGCACTCTTGCAAGAAGTTCCAAAGGATCTCACATATGGAGATTGTGGCACAGTCCATGTGTAGCATGTGCCATCACCATCAAATGGTGAGATCTTGAAGATAGAAGGAAAAGAGGAGGGCAAGCATCACTTGATGAGGAGCATATACCCCTCTCTGTTTCATAAGTTTTATGCACAAAGGAGGTAGGAGGATCTATGCAAGGAAGGCAAGGACAAATATGTCCACACACATACACGTCCTGCTCTATGCCTTGATGTCTCTTTACATGGAGACATTCCACCGGGGAGACCTCCTGATGGGAGTAAAACTAAAGTGTTCTCTCAACTATGGGTAGCATATGCTTACTTGGCTAAGGAGGGAGATTTGGGAGAAACTAGCACAACACAGAGAATCCTTCATGGGTTCAAAAGAGAGATCATAAATTTCCTGAATTGGACATTGTCATATCCCTCTCAGTTATTTGCGCTGAAAAAGGAGAATTCAGAAGTCTATGAAGGCATGGACATGATGTCATATGGAAACTCCATATCTTTGGGGCAGCCAATGATATTTTCAGTCACAAAAGATATTTCTGAACATGACAAGAGGATATCAACACTCTTGCATGCATGGGATACATTGAGGAAGTTTTGGAAGACAAGGACTTTCCAAGGAAAGGTTGACTTCCATCTACTTCAATCTTGTCTTGAGTAAGATCAGCTACAAAGGAGGCAACAAAATGAAGTTTGTAGTACTCCAAAATGTGACTTTTACATCAAGCATGTCAAGGAGGAGAGCCATATTGTGGCAGGGGTTGCATTGCAGATTTCTACAGCGCTGTCATTGTTGGGGAGCCTAGATCCAAACTGGAATTCCTAGCTTTTGATGGAATACTCCAAGGACATTTTCACATGTAAGGTTATTGATGGGAAAATGATAGATGGGAGGCATAAAGTAGTTTAGGGAGTCATTTATTCCCATGATTAGATCTATTTGGCTAGAGACTCCAAACTTAAGGAGAAACTACTTAATGCAGCCTATGAGATCCTGCTTTCAAAACCCACTGGTTTCATTAAATAATATCATACTATCTTAGATGGATTCATGTGGGAGAACTTAAAAGAGGATATGCACTCTCATATGAGGAAGTGCATGGATCATTTTCTGGTTGAGGAGGGACATAACTCTTGGGAAGAGTTATCATTACCACCTCCTTATTTGTTGAGTGTGAGAGGGAGCTCATCCATGAGATACCTTGTTGATTTGAAACAAGTGTATGATAAACATTGTATTGTTGAACCTCATGATATATTTATTGTATACTTGCATTTTCTTAACACTCATGTGCAGGTCTTGGCTCCAAGAGGGGGCACCTTTCCTTATGGGCTTCATGAGCCACTTTGGGACATGAACAATGGAGATGTTGACCATTCCTTGGGAGATCTTAGAGAGATGATGCACTCTTCATGGTGTGATTCCTTAACAACATACATCATTCACTTTCTCCAAGCATGCAAGAAGGATGGGGCAGTGAACAAGTGTTGGGGAAAACACTTGTCATATCATGCTCTATGGCAGTTAGGAGTAAAACTGCATTGGTTGCACATGAGGGACCATTGTCCTTCTCCTTTATTACACATGGAAGCAAGCATGACCTTAATTATGATCCCATATGTTGAATATGTTCTTATATTTGTTGGGGATATGGTTGAAAGGGAGACACATATGTTGGATGTGTCCTTGGGGAAAGACATTTCCTACATTTTCTGCACTACATGTTCTAAGGGGAGCATGGGAAATATATGGCCACTATAGTAGATCACTTGTCTCTTTATGATGTGGACCATATGATTGATTGGAGCACTTGGAGCATGCCTCTCATGAGCAATTGGGAGGAGCTTTACTATTAATTACCAAGCTGGGAGGTGATTCATTTCATTTGGATGATAGCATGGAGATGGGAGTCCTTCATTGATGATGAGATTCCCCATGTTTGTCATCATTTCTATCTTGAAGAGGCCATTGATCAGCAAGGAGGTTTCTATATAGACCTTCCTTTCTTTCATGATGTAAGCCATTTGGTTTAACTACCAAAGGCCAACTTGCATACTTGGGAGGAACCATTGGGAGACAGAATTATTGCAGAAAATCTGAAGCAATGGTGGAGACTATTGAAGGAGGAGGCCACAAGAAGAAGAGGGGAGATTTTGCAGCACCCTTTCAGTTGCTTGAGGACAAGAAACATTTGGGAGGGGAAGATTGTAATATTCCTAAATTAGCATGCAGCTAATAGGAATATAATTTTTGTTTTAAAAATCTATTTACATGAATAAATGTACAAAGGAGGTTAATCAAACTCTTAGTGAAGAATAAATCCATGCCAAATATGAAAAAGGATAAATCTTGGCTATGTAAATAAGCACCCTTATGTGTGAAAGGGGTTAATCATCTTGACTGGGTCAACTTTGACCAGATCTACATCCCTGTTTGGAGGAGTGCTCATCAATAAGGCACAACGTAATTCTAGTTGAATATCTCTTGTGTGAAAAGGATGAGTCCAATGAAAGTGGTTTAGGGTTTTGCACACTCTCATCTTATAAAATGATGCAGGTTACCCTGCAAACCCAGAATCTTCAAGCTATGCTATGCATATAAGAATACATCTCACCCAAACTAAAACTTCAAGATCGGCAATTCCCAACTCTAAATGCGGAAGCTTATCAAAACATAGGACTTAAAATCCCTCAATCCATAATCAAATTCTTTCATTATCTCTCAATTTCCATTCAATTCCAACATTCACATATGGCTATATTTAAAAGTCAATAAAACAAATGTAACCATGCTTTAAATCTCAACTTGACCATATATGAATTCAACTCTTGATAAAATCGGATTCCAATATAAAAATTTGTTTAAATAATGCCATCGCAAATATTTATTATATCTGCACTTAATAATTTCCACATATCACAATTGGTTCAACTACGCAAGGGATCAATCCATTCATTTCAATAATAAACCTCCATACACTACAAAGGTGCTTACCTCAACAAACGCCTCTGCAAATTCATAGTTCGCCCTTCACCTTATTCAGATTTGACGAACGCTTTCACACATCAATTTCCATTATGGCAATTAGCCCGCATCAATTGGCCGCATCAATCTACCATTCACTTGGTCAATATCCACATATCGACCTTCGGCTTTTCATCGAACATTTTATTCTCTGCCTTTAACACTTTCCTTCCCACTCAGTTTGCATCGATTGATTGTTAACCCATTTGATGTTCCTTCACATTTATATCGACCACCATCGCCTTTCAATTTCAATTACATTCTAACTGAGTTCCAGCTAGCCATATTTTCCAGTGTTGTAGCTCAATGGCTTTACCAAATTTCACCACGCACTTTTGCAATCAAGTTGCAATTCCTCTGTATTTAACGCCTTTCAAACCACAATCTTTGCAATAAAGGCCTGTACGCTCCAATTTACACAGAACGTCTTCTCAAATCAGAACTGTAGTCCTCACTTTGCAATTCTGACTGAACCAATTCTTCTGCGTGTTTTAATTCTGCATTTCTGAGTGTGTCAATGCATTCACTGGCGATTTGATTGGTCCATTTCTTTCACATCATAGTTTTGATATAAAACCATATCGATTGTTATAAATCGATATCCTTACTCCTCTGTTATCACTCTATTCCATAGCATTTTCAACCCATCTCAACTTTTCATTTTAATTTCTCATTCAATAATTCAATTGGATTTAAAAAATTTTGTCTTCACATTCAACTTCGCCTGATGCCGATTCAACCTTTTGAACTGATTCATACGTTGTTCTATTGAATAACAACCAATCTCCTTACGATCGATCTCAATCTGTATTCATTGAAACATTTACGGCATTTCTCTCATTTAATCATTGACATTGACCAATGTTGTAGATCGATTTCCAGTTGCTTCAAGTTATCGCTCCAATTTCACTGTAGTGTAGGAATTTACAAACACTATACCCATGTATCCAATGTCAATTCTAACTGAAGGTCGATTCCAATATTTTCTCCTCACTATCAACTATTCCAGCATCGATTATTCAGATTGATTTCCCATTACTTTGCAAAATTTGACTCATTTAATGGCATTAAACTCATAAACAACAATTTTCACAACCAGATTATATAAAATGTGCATTCTCAATTTAAAACCCAGTTACAGAAAATATACACCACTCCAGAAATCGAACCACACAATTCTGAAAACACTTTTCACATTAACAATGAAATACTTACAAACTTTGTCTTTGCCGGATATTCAACATTAATGGCCTTACAATTGCCCGGAGGCTTACAAGCTTTAGCTCTCCAAGCCTCACCTTCTCCTGTCTATTCTATTCTACCTGCTCTATTTGCCTTTGAGGCCTACTAATTTATACAAATTAAAAATGCACTAATTTGAGTTCAATCCCTTTAAAATCTCAAAAAATCCCCAAATCTCTCAACATTCCTAAAAGATAGAGTTTTATCCCTAAAACTTTGAAACTAATTCCAACTTAGGCTCCATCATTAATTCTAAATTATCTTGAAGCTAATTTCTCTCATATCATTTTAATTAATAAAAGAATATTTACAAAATCCTCACTTTTCTAAATTATCTCCTATTTTATTTAAAAATAACAAATTAATTAATGAAATAATAAAAATGTCACACCCCGCTTTATTACATAAAAAAATTGAAAATTGGCCTTGATGCTCCTGCATCAGACTCCCAAAGTTGAAAATTACCATGATCTCCTGGTCATGCATTTAAGTCTTTGTCCTTGTTTCCGTCGATCCCATACTTTGTTCTGCAAGTCATCATCTATATCTGTTATCTGCTGCTTTTCTCCAGGTTTCCATATCTTGTGCTGTCTTGCTCCACTCAGTGCACTTCCACACTCTATCTCTGTCTTCATTTTGCTGTTGCTGCTTCTCTTCCTCTTTCCTACTGTTATCTTCCTCTGAGATACTTTCATCATGATTCTTCTGATTAATTCAATTTCTCGGTCCAATAAATCTTCAAACTGCTGATTTCTTGTTGTCTGTTAAGCTAAGACGGCTTGCTTAGTTCTTACTCGCTCTATTTGTACTGTCACTTGCTGACTTCTTGCTTGATCCGTCTGTACTGCCACCTAATCATCCATGCCTTCTTGTCTTCTACAACGGAAAACTTCTCTTCTGCCTCCTCCTATCAGCAACTTACTGGACTGGTACATTGTGTACTCTTTTCTGTTGTCTTCATCTCTCTGTATCTACAATTCCCAATTCTACAATTGAGATTCTTTCTGCACTGAATTCTGATCATTCAGCATCATTTCCAGCAACATAACGTCCTCATCCCATGGATTAGATGTTTCCACAGAATTCTCGTATTTCTTCTTCATTTGACTGCTCAACTGAGTCAAATGTTCTTCAACACCTGCAATAACACCTGCATTCACAAAACACTTGTTAGAACAAAAATCATAAGGCCTCAGTTCCTTTTCTCCCTTTGCCAGCATTTTAGTATGCTGCTCCGAAATTTTCATCTCAGTCAGCACATCAGTATGTTGATCCTCTTTGCCCAAGGAATTCTCAAGACTATCAACCAGTCCTTCCTTCACACCATCTGTTTCCATGATGTCTTTCTGCTTTTGTTCACTGTACTGAACTCTTTCTTCTACTGAAATCTCCTTGTCATACTCTGAATTCTTCAACAAATATTCCAACAATGCAATTTCTCTGTGGCATTGCTGAAGCATAACATCATCATGTATCATCCCTGCATTCATACACAGCTTGTCAGTTTGAAAACTACAAGTTTCAACAGTCTCAAATGTTACTTTACTAATCAGTGCTTCAGAATGATCCACTTCTTCTGCATCCACAAGAACTTCTTCCTGTGTTGTAACAGCATCACAAGATTGCACATTCCCCTCAGTAAAACCTGTAATCACATCACAATTTTCAGCTACAAAATTACAAGATCTCACATTATCCAGCTGATCTGGATTTTCCCAGTAACTCAAGAAATCATCAATGATCTCCTTTTCATCAATGGAAACCTCTACTTTCAACTCAGCTGCTCTGAGTTCTTCACGTCTCAACTGTATACTCATCATCTGCTCGAGCTTCCTCAGCTCCTCTGTTAACTGCATGTTTATCTGTCGATCTCTTTTCTGCTGTAGCCTCTGCCACTTCACTCTCTTCCTCATCAGCCAACAATGTCTCTAGTCTTTCACACTTTCCTGTAACAATTCCATCAACAACTCAAGATGAACCGCGATCTCAGCTTTCTCTTTCTCATACTCCGCATCAGTCCATTGTTGTCTTATGCCATTGGCATCTTTCTCCCTCTTTCTACTGTGGCCTCTTTCTAAACCTCTACTCTCTCCTTTATGACTTTCAGTAGTCATCTCCTTCGCCATGAGTTCCTCACCCACGAGTTGCATCAAGCCTCTGCAACAGTAAACTCTTCTGCTGCCACTTACCTCACCAATCCCTTTCTCCGGATCTGTTCTCTTGGTAATCACTGGTCCTCTGCTCGAACCTTTCAAGCATTTCTCCATTGCTCCTTCAGGCTTCACTCATCTGCAACTTTCAATAACACACTTTTCCTTTTCATTCAACCTCTATTGAATCTTCAGGTTCTGCCACACACCTAGAATCCTCTGCTGGATTCCATCACTGCTCTCTTAGAATCCATGTCGGACTCTTTCATCACTGCACTCTAGCTGTGATCTGCTCCTTTCCTGCTGAGATTTCTTCGCTATGCCTGCAACCAAATTCTGCAAACAGTCTTCAAACCAGAGTTAAATATCAACTACACAATCTCACCTTTCAAGGTCCTGTTGATATTTCTTCCTTCCTCAACTGCATTTGCATATCTGTGCTGCAATCTTCATTAGTCTCAAATTCTGACATTCATTCATCGCATGCAATTAACTCAATTCAATTTTAAAAAACTTAAACCTTCACACAGAGCTATTCCAGCTCTGATACCAAAAATGATGCAGGTTACTCTGCAAACCCAGAATCTTCAAGCTATGCTATGCATATAAGAATACATCTCACCCAAAATAAAACTTCAAGTCCGACAATACCCAACTCTCAATGTGGAAGCTTATCAAAACATAGGATTTAAAATCCCTCAATCCATAATCAATTTTTTTCATTATCTCTCAATTTCCATTCAATTCCAACATTCACATATGGCTATATTTAAAAGT
This sequence comes from Pinus albicaulis, assembly GCA_034641835.2. Lineage (NCBI taxonomy): Eukaryota > Viridiplantae > Streptophyta > Pinopsida > Pinales > Pinaceae > Pinus > Pinus albicaulis. Next base: position 1,352,547,783 of record CM076575.1, read on the forward strand.
CAATAAAACAAATGTAACCATGCTTTAAATCTCAAATTTACCATATATGAATTCAACTCTTGATAAAATCGGATTCCAATATAAAACTCTGTTTAAATAATGCCATCGCAAATATTTATTATATCTACACTTAATAATTTCCACATATCACAATTGGTTCAACTGCGCAAGGGATCAATCCATTCATTTCAATAATAAACCTCCATACGCTACAAAGGTGCTTACCTCAACAAACGCCTCTGCAAATTCATAGTTCGCCCTTCACCTTATTCAGATTTGACGAATGCTTTCACACATCAATTTCCATTATGGCAATTAGCCCACATCAATTGGCCGCATCAATCTACCATTCACTTGGTCAATATCCACATATCGACCTTCGGCTTTTCATCGAACATTTTCTGCTCTGCCTTTAACACTTTCCTTCCCACTCAGTTTGCATCGATTGATTGTTAACCCATTCGATGTTCCTTCACATTTATATTGACCACCATCGCCTTTCAATTTCAATTACATTCTAACTGAGTTCCAGCTAGCCATCTTTTCCAGCGATGTAGCTCAATGGCTTTACCAAATTTCATCACGCACTTTTGCAATCAAGTTGTAATTCCTCTTTATTTAACGCCTTTCAAACCACAATCTTTGCAATAAAGGCCTGTACGCTCCAATTTACACAGAACGTCTTCTCAAATCAGAACTGTAGTCCTCACTTTGCAATTCTGACTGAACCAATTCTTCTGCACGTTTTAATTCTGCATTTCTGAGTGTGTCAATGCATTCACTGGCGATTTGATTGGTCCATTTCTTTCACATCGCAGTTTTGATATAAAACCATATCGATTGTTATAAATCGATATCCTTACTCCTCTGTTATCACTCTATTCCATAGCATTTCCAACCCATCTCAACTTTGCATTTTAATTTCTCATTCAATAATTCAATTGGGTTTAAAAACTTCTATCTTCACATTCAACTTCGCCTGATGCCGATTCAACCTTTTGAACTGATTGATACGTTGTTCTATTGAATAACAACCAATCTCCTTACGATCAATCTCAATCTGTATTCATTGAAACATTTACGGCATTTCTCTCATTTAATCATTGAAATTGACCAGTGTTGTACATCGATTTCCAGCTGCTTCAAGTTATCGCTCCAATTTCACTGTAGTGTAGGAATTTACAAACACTATACCCATGTATCCAATGTCAATTCTAACTGAAGGTCGATTCCAATATTTTCTCCTCACTATCAACTATTCCAGCATCGATTATTCAGATTGATTTCCCATTAATTTGCAAAATTTGACTCATTTAATGGCATTAAACTCATAAACAACGATTTTCACAACCAGATTATATAAAATGTGCATTTTCAATTTAAAACCCAGTTACAGAAAATATACAACACTCCAGAAATCGAACCACACAATTATGAAAACACTTTTCACATTAACAATGAAATACTTACGAACTTTGTCTTTGCCGGATATTCAACATTAATGGCCTTACAATTTCCCAGAGGCTTACAAGCTTTAGCTGTCCAAGCCTCACCTTCTCCTCTCTATTCTATTCTACCTGCTCTATTTGCCTTTGAGGCCTACTAATTTATACAAATTAAAAATGCACTAATTTGAGTTCAATCCCTTTAAAATCTCAAAAAATCCCCAAATCTCTCAACATCCCTAAAAGATAGAGTTTTATCCCTAAAACTTTGAAACTAATTCCAAATTAGGCTCCATCATTAATTCTAAATTATCTTGAAGCTAATTTCTCTCATATCCTTTTAATTAATAAAAGAATATTTACAAAATCCTCACTTTTCTAAATTATCTCCTATTTTATTTAAAAATAACAAATTAATTAATAAAATAATAAAAAAGTCACACCCCCCTTTATTACATAAAAAAATTGAAAATTGGCCTTGTTGCTCCTGCATCATAAAAGGAAGGGGAAGGCAACATGAGGAGGTTGTTCATCATATGATCTTTGATATATTGTTTGTTTAGACCATATAGCTTTCTTGGTTGTTTAGCCTAGATTGCAAATGTTGTTTAGCATTGGAATTTCCTGTTTAGGAATTCCTCCTCTTCCCATGGAGTAGCACTTGGGAGATTTTGTGTTGCAAGGTCCACTATCTGGCTTGAAGACCAAGCTTCTCCTTTCAATTACAACTTAGATCCAGTGAGGTTTTGGTTTTCTTTGCAAGCTGCAGCAAGTGGAGATTAGATCTCTTCAGATCTAAGACATTTCAGTGCTCTCTTTCAGTGGAGGAGGCCTCTGCTATATTGGAGGAAGTTTTTTGGAGTGCATGAGCTTCAGTTATCGATCTTGGCATGTGGCCATCAACTATCTATCCCCTACAATGCAATTTCTACCCTAGATCTACGTTATTCTTGTAGGTGGTGTTGCAGGGAGTTTGGGTGCACTATTTGGAGAGCTAGTTTCTGAGTGTTGGGGATCTGCCCTTCACTTTGAGATAAAATGGAGGAGATCTACACATTTTACTTTTCAAATCTGATCTGCATATTCTGAATACTTCAACATTTCTAAATATTTCTGCAGATCTACTTTTTTAGATCTCATATCTACTGCTTATGCTTGGTGTAAACCCCAAAATTCCAAGGGGATCTGAAGGAGGATCCTTTCTAGTGCATGGATCTGATATGGATCTGAATTTTTATGCACAGATCTTCTCTAGATATGAAATTTAACCTACAGCAGTTTGCAGCTCAATAAAATAACACTGTCAAGGCAGCTTCAGTCATTTATGTGGTTGCAGCCCCTCTTTTGAGGGGATTTCTTTTGTATTTGTATTGTATTTTCAGCTATACATCTCATGGAATCCATTATACATCTGATTTGATGCTATAATTACTTTTGAAGGATATTTAATTGGCCACCTGCTCTTGCTCTTTTGAAATTGTGTTATTTTCTTAGCAATATTGCTGCAGTCCCTTGTTGGGAAGTTTTCAAGCCTTCCTAGGTGTGCGAGATCTGTTTAACCCACCTAGAAAGATTTGTTTCTGATCTCCTCTTGGATTTAGGTCTTAGATACTCAGATCTAATGGATCCAAGGGTTGATTTCATATTCTGTAGTAGCCATTCCTGGAAAATGTGTTTTCCAGTCATGCCTTGCTGACAATTCCCATTTTGGGATATTACAGAAATTTAAAGAAAGGTAATACAACTAAGAAATTAGAGTTTCCAGGTGATGATGTTGGTTTAATGTTTCAACCTAGAAATCCAATGACCATACATGTAATAAAGGTCATGGAAAGCAGCAAAGAGATTGATAAGGTCAGTGAAACTGCTCAGCCACCAAGCATTATAGATCTGTCTTCACCTACAAAATAAGAGTTGGTTATCAAAAAAAGAAAGGGTAAAGAGAAAATTAGTGAAAAATCAAAAATTGAAACCCTTAAAGAGCAGTTGAAAGTGGCAGGTGAGGAGATATCAGTTCTAAATCAAGAGGCAAAGAAACACAGAGTTGAGAAAGTTCAGTTTGATCAAATGAGAAGAATTTGGGAAGATCAAGTCACCAGTGTTTCAAAGACCTTGAAAAATACAGAAAAGTTGATAAAGTTGACTCAGCCACTAAGAGGAGAGGTCAAACATATCCAAAAGATGAACCTGCACTTGCAATCCAAGAACAGGGCATTAAAGAACAAAGTGAAAGATCTATAAGAGCAATTGGATTTGATTCATGTAGAGTTGGAAAAGAAAGGATTGAAAATGACAGTGGTAGAGGAGCCCATTAGTCAACTGATTGTAAATGAGGAGGAAACACCACAAGAGTGATAAGGTAAGATGGAATATGTTTTAGGAGGTTCATAACATGCAGAGAACCCAAATTTTGCAGCTGGAGGATAGTTTTTGAAGATAATATTGAAAGGAGCAATTTCTGGTTTTTTGCATCTTTTCATAGCGTACCTCAGGCTTGAAGCCAGAAATACGCTACGAAAAAACCTATAGGTGATTTTTTGCATTTAAACTCAATTTTGACATGTTTTAAGGAGGAATATCCATGGTTGCAAGGTGTCATGACATGATGAAGATGTTGGAATAGCAAAGAAGTGAAGAAAATTGATGGAAAAGCCTTTTTTCTGATGCTACTAAAACTCGCTACGAAACTGTCTTGTTTTCATAGCGAGAAATTGTTGAAGGATTTTGAGCATCTTAAAAGAATTTTTTGCTAGATGGAGACTTCCAACATGTAAGTGGACCTTATTAACAAATATTTATGACTCAAAGGGAGTGCCATGCTTCCAAGTCATCAATCAAAACAACATTGAAGATGAAGGTCATCCATTCCTAAAAAGCAGGGTTATGTTCCACAGATCTAGGGATGTTTTAAATATGTAAAGTGGTGGTGAAATTGGTCATGTGTCCTTCCAGTATGTGACATTCATTATTTAACCATCATGTAATTGTTTCATAGATAGGATAAAGGAATGTAATAAATAGGATATAGAGTCCTATTAGGAGTTTGTTTCTTTAAAGGTAGCTGTCAGTTTTCTGTTTTAAGTTATTGATTTCAGTATTGAAAGGTGTTATAGTATAATTCGAGGATCTATCCACCAGGAAGATCATCCATATTGTAAATAATGTCTATTTATAGACATAACATCGAAGAAGAAAAGGGTTGGAGAATATTTGCACCAAATTGTTGCTTGTATGTTTTTTACTGTTATCAATAATACAAAGTGACATTCTACTTCCAGACCTGAGATTCTCATGAGGTTTTTGATGTCTTATTGATATGTATCTTATGTTTAATCACTTGCAGTAGATTTCATCCCTAATTACTCAGAATTCATAATATTATTCTCTTATTTCCTTTAGTGGTGAAATGACTGTGTTTTCCTATGTTGTATGTGTGAATTATCTCTATTGAAAACCTCTATCTACCTCAGCTTCCATGTGAAGAACTATTGTCACTAAGACTACTGAATGTTGACTCCATAAACCCAATGGTAGCAAGCATGCATTTTTTAACCTGAAATCATACAAAACAAGTTACAATTTCATAGAGTTAGCCATCTAGTACTTTCCTTATTCAAAATCATAAACCCCCTTTGAGAGAGCCCTCTCAAAATGAAGAGACTAATCTTCAGTTAGAAGTGGTTTGAAAGAGTTGCATTGAGTTGATTGATGAGCAGCCAATCAAGATCAAATTGGTGATAACAGGCCATAGGCTTCAGGTATTAAGAAAATTGTCCAAGATACATGAGTACAATGAATACCACTAGCTCCAACAGTGGAGTGTTAGAGCCACTACTTGCTATCCAAAAGAACTATCTCTATCTCTCTAATGCCTTATAGGAGAAGCCAAGGTGAAAAAGTTTTTTGCTTGAGTAATGAGGATTATTTTATATCTAAAGGTGTGAATTTTCATATCCCCGTGACTCTTGAGTCTCTCATATGACTTTTCAACTCCTAATGACCTTAATACTTCTATACAGCTGTTGGACCTCTAGATGACCTTTGAACTTATTTATGACTTTTGTAATTACACATGTTTTTTGGACTTATCTATGTGGCTCTTTTTTCCATATATGACTCTTGGACCGACACATCTTTGTATTCACAATGACTACATAATTACATCATCATGTGATGATAACATGATAATTCACTAATTGGTGACTTGGTCCCATAATGACTAATAACATGGATTTTCTTAAGAGGTAGCAGTGTTTCCACTTGCGTCTTCAATATTGCATGTAGCTTTCATGTTTTTGTTTCCTTTAACCTCCAAAGGGTCGCGGGTCGTATGGAGTTTTAATGTACCACTTTGATCATCAGGATTCCAATGATATTCATATTTTCAATTCATGTGTTATTTATTCTTTAATGCTTTCTTAAGTTGCTCCCTTAGACAGATCTCTTCATGCATCCTCACCATGTTTTTCTAAAACATATGCAACTAATATCATTCACGGAAAGCAATCATCAACCCAAAAATATCATATTCTAACATGTTTTATGCATGATTTATGATTATGATTCATCGTTGTGCTCAAGAAGGAAAGAGCGAACTTCTAGGAGTAGGGTGCATTGTTAAGGGACAAGGGCTAAGTATTGTGGCTTGAGGATGTGTTGTGCACTTTGTTAGACTTGATGGAGGTTGTAGGTTGTAGTGTGATCCCTAATGATGCTTGTTGATGTGACATGCACTTAACTGGGAAATTTTGAGTCTCAAAGAGGGCGCAGGGTGCAGTGTGAAGGCTCGAGAGAGGCAAATGTTCATTGTTGATGCACCATGCACTCAGCTGATGGCATAGGGTGTAGTGTCAAGGGTCAAGGAAGACTGACTGATAATTATTGATCCACCATGCGCCCAACTTCAAGAGGTCTTGTTGGAGAGTGCAGTTCAAAAATACAAGGAGGTCTTGTTGCTTGGGAGTGCGTTATGTGCTCAAGAGGGCGCATTGCACATTCCGAAGAAGGAAAGGGGTTTGACTGAACCTTAGGAGTGTGTTATGTACTCTCTTAGCCTCAATGGGACAACTTGTGCAAGAAAAAATTTGTCGAAGTCTTGAAGATAAGACAAGGAGAAAACACAATGATTTAGGAAAAAAAATCAAGTACAACACATACCAACTCATCAATAAACTTAGACAGGATCGAATACTCATAAATAGACATCAAAAAACTAGTTTACAAGCACTCTCCAAGTACAATAAACAAAGTATGTGTGACTGTAACTAAAAGTGTCATTTTATAACTAGTAAATGTATTATAACCATTAAGTGAACCAAATATGTTCTAAACCATGTGACGACACTTAGGAAAGAACAATATTACTTGAAACATGTAAAATGACATGAAACGACACTTGGTGACCAACGCGACACTTGATACAAAAGTTAAGTATGCTCCAAAATTCAAATGTAGAAAAATTTTGGAGGGTGTTGTAGTAATGAAAACAATTTTTTGTGGCATTTTATTTGGTTGTGTCAGAGATTCCAAGACCCTAACCTAGATTCTCTAGTGTCGTGGAAACACAACACATTCCTTAGAGAATATTTAAACCATAGAGTTCCTTTATGCAAACACAATCAAATTTAAACTTTGCTAACTTGAAAACAAACCAATATTATATATAATTCCTATGTATAACAATAATTTCATATATATTGAGAGATTCATTAGGGGTGAGGAGAAAAGTATCCAAAAATTTGAGAAAAGGATGCAAACATAGGATTATTTTGAACAAAAAGGGAAAGGTTTAAAGGCTGTGAATTTGTTTATATAATCTTTAAAGACAAAAATCAAGAGCCATCAATTAGACATCCCACTTTATGCTTAAAAACTAGATAGCATAACCAATGTCTAGATTGAAGAAAGAGGGGACAACCAAAACATACCTTTCCATCAATAATTAGCAAGCATTGAATCCTCAAGTCTTGTATTATCCCATATAATATGCACCAGATATTAGGAGGGAATTTAATTCCCTTAGAGTAGATGTGAGCTCACATGAGAGATTGTAAGGAATACATCCCATTGGGAACCATTCCAAATACTTGGATAGTACACTATGATGGATCACATCATTCCAAAAGTATTGAGAGTTGAGTCGCACCTCAAACTTTATCTAGGGAATAGTTCTATAGTTAAAGACTCCATTTTATTTTGACCGAAATGAGAATTTCTGGAGAATCGGTAAATTTGAAAGATTGGCTACCACCATTACACTAGATACAACTATTTCATAAATGACATAAACATGCCAATTAAAAAATGTCCCTAGAGACTTTAACCCACATAATTGGTGAAGAAAATTTTTCACCAAGCCACTCGAGCTAAGATCCTTTAACAATTAAAGACTCCATTTTAAACAAAGTTCCAAACATTGATTATGTTTATTTTTATCCTAGGAATCATCCTCCTTATTTATATCCCTCTTTATGTGAAGATAAGAGATTGTATTGAAGAATTTAGCTTCTTATTTGATCATGGATATGATGGCTTTAAGGTTTATTTTTTCAAGAGAAAAAGTCTAATTAGTGTTTAAATTACAACCATAGCTCTCCAAAACCAAGGAAGGATATTATGTTAGCTTCTTTGGCTAAGGATAAACCACATAAAAATTCACATTACTCATCTAAATTTTTGAGACATAGCCCAAGCCCCAAGGATATGAGATTATTGAGATTCCTTTGGGATCAAGTTGACTCTCTCCTACTCCTACCACCCTTGGGTTATTCATGGAAGTTCCATTTATAAATAGATAAATATAAATTTGGTGCATAATCCAAGAAAAATAGTCCTTGTACTTTCTTACAATCCATTTAGGGAATCTAGGAATATTTGAGTTGACTGAGAGATTATTCTCATTTCTTAGGTTGCTTTAACTTAGCATAACTCTTCAACACAATATAAGACCTGATATTTTATTCTTATTACAAGCTAAAGAAGATTTGAAGAAGTTAATACAATTACTAATGGCTTCTCAATAATACTATTAAATATTTCTGCCTAGACAAATATTTCAACATATGTATTTTGGAAGTGTTTTCCAAAGACTTTTGGAAGCATATTATTTGAGAGATATCTTAGTTAATTTCCTCCCAAAATAATAAACATGTTCACCCATGAGGTTGACCGTCATACCCTATAAAAAATACCTACATAAGAACATATCCAAACTTCTTTAGTGAATCTACAATCAAAAAATAAATTTCATATTGATTTTTCAACTTTGTTAGAAAAGGTCACATCAAGATGGACCGTGTATTCCTCTTTTTTAAATATTTTCTACAGTTAAAATTTTATGATGAATCATTTTCTAGTAGAAAATACTAATTTTGGGAAGGTGATCATTATTCTATATGCATTTCCAAATAACAAAACATTAACGAATAAAAGTAGAGTCAAGAAGGGGAGAGTAATTATCTTTAATATAGAAGGTAGAGGTTCCCAAACACCTACCATTGCTAATATCCAAATTCCAAGGGGTGCAACTTGATAAGGCCTACAAAAATTCAGGGATTAGAGGCTAAAGTGGTTATTGTTGGAATCACGATTTTAGTTGGACCAAAACACACAAGTGTTAATCTCCACTACAATCCCCAAAGCTAGGATTGACGAGAGGTAGTTAGTCCATGTCTCCAAACACACGGGGATTATTGAACACAATGTCCAACAATCTCGGATTATTGAACCCAATGTCCAACAATCTCCCCCATAGCGTGAGCTAGGTGAGTTTTGAACTCGAGACCTATGGCTCTAATACCACTTGCTGGAATCAATATTTACATTAGACCAAAACTAGCAGGTGTTAGTCACCTCTACAATCACCAAATTTAGGATCCACAAGAGGTGGCCTAGTCCATGTCATGAAACACATGGGGAGTGTTGAACCCAATGTCTAATAGTTATGGAGGACAAAAAACTTCTAGTATAATACAACTCCCAAAAGATTTATCCTAAAATAAAATGTAATATAAGTTATTCAAACCACCTATATCCATCCAATTATCAAGAGGGATTAATGATTTTAAAAAATAAAGCCTCATAACCAAGGATACTATCAATTCAAATTGGAAATTTTTCACCATTTATAGGTATCCAAGTAATCTTTGCTCTACCTATAGGAATCATCGTTGCAATTAACTTCAAAATGCATGATCCCTTTTCTGGCTCCGGGGGAAATCTATGTCTCATCCTTAATCTTCTAAAATGTCTCTTCCATGGGATTTTTTTCCATCGTTCTAATTTACCTATCATATTATTCTCCAAAAAATCTTGGCTCCTAATGAAATGTTCATAAGAGTGAGGTCTTTAATTCCAAGTCCAACTATATATTTGGGATTTTTTATTGTCTTCCAATTTATAAGTTGGAACTTTTTCTAATTAGATTTACCACTTTTCCAAAGTAATTTCTTAATGATGAAACTTATTAGATTCATAATACCAATTAGAGTGAGCATAGCTAAGAATTGACGTATTGGAATTGTTGTAAGTAAAATTTTGATTAGAACAATGTTCTAGTTGTATTCAACCAATGATATCCCCGCTAATAAAATTTTAAATTGATTTTATCTATGATGTTGGATTAGGATTGGAAGCTGGTATTTTTTAGGGCTAAAGGAATCACCAAATACCAAAAATAGGAGCATTTTTTAGAGAGAGGGATTTGCAAAGTTCTAGAAATAACTTGCGCATCACCTAAACATTAGCATTCCATCCCAAGATTTGGAATTTTTACAAATTTGAAAGCTCCTCCTAAGGACAACAAGAAAGTTTCTAGGATCTATCTAAATCAATTTGCAAAAATAATGGAAGTGTGACCACCTTAAAAGAGATTGTTATCCACAAACCCGGAGTGGTTTAGGCTCTTGGTTCCCATTACAATCTTAATTCTTGATAGTTTCTTTTTTACCCTTTCCGCTTCAAGTTTCCTACTTAATGAGTTAGCCATAAGAATTAAGAGGAGAAGAGATAGGGGAAAACCTTGTCTCATCCCTTTGCTCCCTTGGAAAAAACAAGTCTAAGAAAGTCTTATCACTCTTACTTTCTTAAGGTCTAATAGACCACTTTGATCTTAATGGGTGTTAATAATCATCATCAATATTAAAAACAAAAGTACAAACATATTAATAAAAAAATATATATAATATAACCAAAGAAAAATAACATATAATGGTATATGTGTGTGGTTGGGGGGGGGGGGCGGGGGGGAGCGGGGGGGTGTGGGGGGAAGGAGTGGGGGGTGGAGTTAATTTTAACTATAATTTAATATAAAAAATAATTAAATTGTATAAATTATAATATAATTAAATAAAAAATAGATATGCTCATCTATTGGTTAATATAATATATATATTAATTATATATTAAAATTGATATAAGGATTTAATTAACATATTACTAAGGATAAAATAATAATCAGAAAACATAGAACAACCTATAAAGTAAAATAAACAAGAAGAAAAGGGAAAGGAATAGGAAAAGCATTAGGAGGAAGAAAAACTAGAAGCAAGGGTGAGAACCGAGTTTTTTTCTTATTTTCCATCTGTCGTATCTGTTTAGATTATCAAAACATTTTTCAATATCAATGATTTCTCTTAACTTCCTATGATGATACTACCTAATTTTGGCAAGGATCTTGAAGTTTTCAATGCATATGTGGTGTTTATTTTTCTCAACAAGCTAAGACAACACTAAGGAGTGAGACAGACCATGTTTAATATTTGTTATATGCTCCTAAATCCTTATCTTAATTGATTGACTTTTTTCACCAACATAGGGAGCACCACATGAGCACGAGATTAAGTAAAATCCTTTCATGTTTGATGGGTCAACAGGATCTTTGACCGACTTTAGGATACTACCAATGAAGCTTAACGGTTTGAAGGTAGAAGAGGCATGATTCTATCTTAAAATGTGGGTGATCCTATCTATGGCTCCTTAGATAAAGGGAAGTTGAATATTGGGGATACAATCGCTTTGAGCTCTTTTTTATCTAGGACCCTAGCTAGCATTTTGGAAAGCTTTGATGGCTTGGTATTTCGAATAACCATTTTTTACAAACACATCAAGGAGGTGGGAGTTTTCATCATTAAGGTGGTTTCCATCAAGAATCCTTCAAGCCTGAGTGGCCAAGATGTTGAAGACACCAAATTTTTGGACCAGATGATTATGAGACTCAACATGAAGGTGTTTTTTTGTGTGTATTTTTACGGTACAGTAGGTACAAAATAGAACCATCGAAATTTTTGGAGATAAGAACTTCTAAGAATGGTAGACTATCATCCACCTCAATATCCATATTAAATTTGATAAAGGGAGAATGATTTTTCAGATGTTCCTTGAATACTTCTAACTTATCGCAACCATGGGGCCAAAAAAATTATTGTTGCTGCACCAAAGGCGCTGATTGAATCCTTGGAGATGGAATATGATACTTTGTACAAGCATCCAATAGTGTAAGCTTCCATTCACATTAGAAGATTTAATCACACTCAATTGGTGGCGTGATTTTACTCACTATGATTCGATGGTTTGTAGATCATAAATGAGGGTAGATCCACAATAAGGCATAGTAAGTTGCATCTATTGATATTGGGGTAAAGGCATTAGGGATCATTTTTTGACATTTATAGAACTAAAGTTTAATTTCTTATTCCTCATGCCAGTAATGGAAAATTTTCCAGCTCTATTGTGTGAAGACTTGGAGGCTTGGATAATGCATTTGATGTAGTCCCACATTTTTAGGAGGTTGTTGTTGGACCCTTGGTTAAACTGAGAGGGGGAGGGGGGGGGGGAGGGGTGAATCAGTTTAATGCAATCATGTTCTTATTATACTTTCTTTTCAATGGAAATAGAATCTTTCTTCTTTATATACAATGGAATAGCAATCTTAATAAATGAGCAACAAGTATTAAGCAGAATAAATATAGAGTATCAACACATAATCATCATGCATATGGACAACAGATATAAGTGGAAACCCATAATGGAGAAAACCACATCTTATTGTTGTTGTGATGCAAAGGCAAGCTCCAACTCCCTTTCACCATTGATTTTCTTAGGCTCCAACCCACAGGAGGCTCCTACCTCAATTCTGCAAGCTACAACTTGCAAGGAAGCTCCAACTCCCATAAATTTTCTGCAGGCACCAACCTACAAGAGGCTCCAACCTCAACCAGCTACAACTGACTTCTATCATGCTACAACTTGATATGGAAGCACCAACTTCCTCACTCTTTCAAAAGAAAACATTTGCTAATTTACCTTGGATATCAGCTCTGTTATTTACCTTCTTCACTGTTTTCCTCCAACTTTCTTATCTATCTTATATCATCTCTGACTGTTCACAGCATCTCTTTCTGCTCCTCCTTCTTCTTATCTTCTTTGCCTCAATTCTGCATTCTCTAACCTCTCTATGCATATCAATGTGATATCATTTATAGAGTTCATCACATGACTGTTTGTATTCCATAGGGAATTTGAAGTGAATAGCCCTGATTCTTTGCCTTCTGCCTTCTCATTTCTTTGTCCAGCTCATTCAGAAAAATATAGAAATTTATACAAATTTCTATTTTACAGTGGATTTTTGTTTTCCTACCGGAGACTTGCCTTTTCATCACAAACAATATAAAATTAATGAAAACATTTACATTCACATTTTCAGTTACACATATAAATTTCACTTCAATCCATTCAGTTCTTGGTTCACTGAGTGCTTGAATTTTCTGCTGCTGTAGACTAACAAACTTACATTTTCCTTCCTGTGCATTTCACATTCTGATTCTACAATTTTGAGTCCCTTCGCTGCACACTTCTTCAAATCTGCAATCTCTGTTTGCTATGCCTGTAAAATGCCCTGTGTCTATTCTAGTTTTTGCATACTCTCCGGCTCACTGTATATGTATACCTGTCAAGCCCACATTTTCATAACCCAACCATTTAAAAGGTTAAAATGGGTCCCACATCTTTATTCAACACATAATGTGAATATCAACATATTTGAGTTCCTTTTACTCTTTCTCTCAAGCCCACGGTCTTAAAACCCCACAAAGCATATAATATGCTCTTTTATTAAAGTCCTTTGGTTATAACTCTTAATTCGACTTCCCATTTAATTTATACCTTTCAAACCTGATTAAGTCTCGCATAAGATGTCACACTATTGTATTCATAAAGATTATAGTTTCCCAACCTTTACACACTCACCATTTTCATTTACCAAGAAGTATTAAGGTTTCTCCGGCATAAAACTCTTCAAACAACACTTAACAATTCATATTTGAATAGTATTCATATGCGCTCATTAACATATAGTCAGCCGCATCATCTTCCATACTTTGGTTAAACCATCGCACTAATGCATATAGCAGCAGTGACTTTTGGGACCACAACCTCATTCAACTCATATCAAACATAAAATATATATATATATATATATATATATATGTATATACTGAAATATATATATATATATATATATATATATATATATATATATATATATATATATATATATATATACCACCATATATATGTATTCCCCAATCAAATGTTACAAACATTAATAAACCGTGGACTTATATTAAAACCCTATGTCAATGCATATATTTCACGCTTACTCTTGTGCTCCAACTTTAATTAACTCGTCTCGGTTATAATATAATACAATGTATATGGCTTACCTCCCATTAGTCCGCGCTCAATACAAACCTATAATCCGCAACATAATCGGGGCCCCACAACTTATATATATATATATATATATATATATATATATATATATATATATATATATCGACCATTCAACATTTATTTCAATGGTTAATAACCAACCATCACTAGGTCCCAGTGTTAACGTACCTTCGCCATCCGACGGCTCCAAGCTTGTCGCGTTCCCAATCAATATCGGACGACATATAATGAATATTGCATTTTTTTCGTTCTGAGCTTTAATGTCCCAAAAAAACACGATAAAGGTGGTTTTTTTAAACCACCTAAGGCCACGTGTCGATCAGAAACTTATATCGCGTTATTTTTCACAAATCCACTTACCATTTTAACTATCGCACGAACCCACTGGTTTTTTGAACTCCGGTTTCACTGTTCAATTCTCCTGGTTCCATTCCCTCTCATTCACAGTTTCGTTCCGCTTCTTAACTACAGGTTCTTTTGATTTGGGCTTCTTGCAAGATAAAACACGCCATCGCATCTATTTAAGGTTTCGTTATGAAACCACGCCATTGCTTCCATAACTAAAAACAGGGGTTAAACAACCCCTCGTCATTCACCTTGGTGCTTCCAGTTTGAACACAATACACACAGGGTTCAACCACAGTTTTCCATTTATCTATCCAAGGCGTGTATAAATAAAGCCATTCATACATAGTTGCTTGCAAATCCATTCATATAGAAATCAACCAACCACTGTTTCCTACACAATCATTGTTTCAGAATGACCGTTTCTCTGCATTCAGTTACTGTGCATGATAGTGCATAGGTAGTGCATGTCAGTATATTCTCTATATATTCTCTGTTTCTCTGTATTCTTTGTATATTCTACTACCAGGGCTGCTTCTTTTTGTTGCCTTGTTTCTTCAAACGGCCCTGTCTCTGCTAAGCTTCTTCTTCCAATGGCCCTCTTCACAGCTACTCGACCCTCTGCATCCTCTTCAGATCTCTCTACTTCTATGTTGTCTCCTTTGCCATATCCTTTGCCATCAATGACAACATTTCCAATAGTCTCCCCCTTTGGCATTGATGGCAACACACTTCCTCTGCTTGCCTTTTAGAAGACCCTTTCTTCTGTTACTTGCTTTTCCTCCCCCTTTGACATCAATGGCAAAGGGTTGCACATTTCCTAGTGTGTTTTCCAAATCTTGTCCATAATATTCTGATCTTGAGTACTTGTTCCATGCTCTGCTCACTTGCTTTGGTTCTTTCGTGACAATATTTGGTGACTGATCTCCCCCTGGAATGATGTTTTCTTTTCTAATATCCCTCTGGAATGATGCTTTCTTTTCATGTCAGAGAGTAACATCTGCAGACACTAATCCTAGTTTGTCTCTTAGATATTCGAATGGTTATTTAGCAAGGGGTTTTGTGAATATGTCTGTTGTTTGTTCCTTTGTTGGTACATATTCTAGCTTTACTACTTTCTGTGCTACTTGTTCTCTAAGGAAGTGGTACTTTATTGGGATGTGCTTTGTTTTTGAATGAAGTACAGGATTTTTTGATATACTTATTGCACTTGTATTGTCACATTTGATAGAAATAGGTTCATCAATGCTTACCTTCATGTCTTGGAGATTTTTTTTCATCCACATTACTTGTGTGCAACAAGCTACTGTTGCTATGTATTCCGCTTCTAATGTAGATAGAGAGATGGAAGTTTGCTTCTTGCTTAGCCATGCCATTAGACTTTTTCCCAAATAGAATGATCCTCCACTTGTGCTTTTCCTGTCATCCACATAGTTGGCCCAATCTGCATCTATATATGTTGTCAAAGTGAATTTTTTTCCTTTTAGATACCATAGCCCATGATGTGCAGTTCCTTGTAGATATCTGAATATTCTCTTGATTGCTAGTAAGTGATTTTGTTTTGGTGTTGCTTGATATCTTGCCACAAGTCCTACAGCCAGCACAATGTCCGGTCTAGAAGCTGTTAGGTATAGTAGACTTCCAACCATGGATCTGTAAAGTTTTTGATCTACATCTGTTGATCCATCATCTGCACAAATTTTGCATCCAATGATCATGGGAGTTGACACAGGTTTGCAGTCTTCCATTTTGAACCTTTTCAGCATCTCTTTTAAGTATTTTTCTTGTGAGATGAATGTGCCTGTGTTTTTTTGTATAATTTGAAGTCCTAAATAGAAGATGAGCTCTCCAATCATAGACATCTCAAATTCTGATTTCATTTCTTTAGCAAACCTTTTTTCTAACTCATCTTTGTTGCTTCCAAACATGATGTCATCTTCATACACTACTACAATTAAGAGTTCATTTTCATTAGCCTTTACATACAAATTGTTGTCTACTCCTCCTTTCTTGAACCCTTGTTTTTGCAAGTATTTGTCCAGCCTTGAATACCATGCTCGAGGAGCTTGTTTCAACCCATATAAGGCTTTCTTTAATTTGGACACATAGTCTTGTTTATCTGTTAAGGAGAATCCTTCGGGTTGTTCCATGTAGACTTCTTCTTATAAATCTCCATTCAGGAAGGCAGACTTCACATCCATTTGATATACCTTGAAATCATGATAACATGCAAAGGCCAAAAACATTCTGATTACTTCCATTCTGGCTACAGGGGAAAAGGTTTCATCATAATCAAGACCTTCAATTTGTGAATATCCCTTGCATACAAGTCTGGCTTTATTTCTGATTACCTAACCTTGTTCATTCATCTTATTCTTGAATACCCATTTTGAGCCTATGACATTTTTCCCTATGGGTCTTGGCATTAACTCCCATGTATTATTCTTCTTAATCTGGTCTAATTCTTCATTCATAGCTTTCACCCAATATTTGTCTTTGCTGGCTTCTTCAAACTTCTTTGTTTCTATTTGAGATAACATAGCCAGGTATACTTCTTCTATTTGTTCAGCTAGTTGTCTTCTTGTTTGGACTCCCACACTCTTGTCCCCAATGATTTGATCTTCTGGATGATTCTTTTGAGTGTGACTTGAGGGACCTTTTGAGTTCAGTTCAGTGTCTTCTGTTGTCTTGCTTATTTCATCATCATCTTGGTTCTCTTCTTCATGATCTTCTGGAGGTTTGCTACAACTTGTACTTATTTTTTTGTTTGGTAGATCTTCATCAAATCTTACATCAATGCTTTCCACAATTTTATGTAGTGTTTTTTTGTAGCACCTGTAACCCTTGCTCTTGGATGCATATCCTAGAAATATTCCTTCATCTACTCTTGCATCAAACTTTCCTAGATTTTCATCATTATTTTTTATGAAACACTTGCTTCCAAAGACTCTAAAGTGCTTGATTGATGCTGGTTTACCATGCCATAGTTCATAAGGAGTCTTGTCACAGTTTGGTCTTAGATGAGCTTTGTTAAGAATGTGAACAGCTGTGTGTACTGCTTCTGCCCAGAAGGTTTGGGGAATGTTACTTTCTTGCGTCATAGCTCTGGCAATCTGTTGTACTGACCTATTTTGTCTCTCTGCCACTCCATTCTGTTGAGGTGTACCTGCAATTGTAAACTATTGTTTTATCCCATGCTCATTGCATAGGTTTGCAAAATCATAGTCTGTGAATTCATCTCCTCTGTCTGATCTGATGCACTTTAGCTTGCATCCTGTTTGATTTTATACCAATGCCTTGAATATCTTGAATTTCTCAAGTGCTTCAGATTTATATTTGAGAAATGCAACCCATGTCATTCTGGAAAAATCATCTATTATCAGCATGAAATAGGATTCTCCACTTGGTGTTTTAGTTCTTGAAGGTCCACACAGGTCCATGTGAACAAGCTGAAGACGTTTGCTTGTAGATAGTTTCTCTTTGGTCTTGAAGGATGTGCGGGTCTGCTTACCTAGTTGACAGGATTTACATATGGTATTTGAAGGTTTCTTTATGACTGGAATATCTCTGACTGCATTATTCTTGCTTAGACTTATGATATGGTCGAAGTTTAGGTGTCCCAATCTTCTATGCCATAACCATGACTTCTCAAGTTTGCTAAGGTGGCATGCTTCATTCTCTTCTTTCACTATGTAGACATTACTTTATGTTTGAAAACCTTTGATCAGGTTCTTTCCTGTGGTGCTTGATCTTACTTCACGGTCTTGTGCTCTAAAAAGAACTTCACAACCTTTATCACACATTTTACTGACACTCAGCAGATTTGCTTTCAGCCCATCCACAAATAGTACATCTTGGGCCTTTCCTCTGCCATTATCCAGACTGACTAAGCCTTTTCCTTTGATTTTCCCTTCTTTATCATTGCCAAAAGTAACATTTCCAAATTTCTTTTCATCAAAGGTTATAAACTTGCTTCTATCTCCAGTCATATGCTTTGAGCATCCACAATCCAAATACCATTGGCTTTTCAGGTCTTGAGCTATTAGAGCCAGGTCACATTTATTCACCTTCTTTTTCCACTGCATGCATCCTTTTGTTTGGTACCTGTTCTGAGATGATGGACCACATTCTCTGAGAGGACATTTGGAAGATATATGTCCAATTTTATGGCATACACAACATTTGATCATATTTTTAGAAAAATTATGAGTACGAGTAAACTCTTCATGATTCATAAACCTCCTTGAGGTTTTGAACATCAGTCTTTGTTCATATGTTCTGGATTCTATGATTTTATGGCCAAATTCCTTACAGTAAAAACAGTATCCATAAAAACAATTTGCATACATGATGAAGGGTTGTCTTCTCCATTTGTTTGCTTGAGATAGTCTTTTCACTGTTTGCATCCTTTGTTGGTTTGAATCGATTCTCCTTGTATGACGGTATGCAGCAATATGTCCCAGTTTGTGGCAGGCATAACAAGTGACAATTTTCATAGGGGGGAAGAATCTCCTTTGATGGCTTCCAAATTTGACATATTCAGGAGTATATGAGCCTTTTTCAGTTGACTGTTTATTTGTTTCATTCTTTGTCATTTGAGGTTTCTTCTAGTTTCTATTTACTTCATTGCAGGTTTCTTCTTCTGTAGGAACCTTCTGAGCTGCTTCATTATCCTTATTAGCTTTTACAAAATTGATATTTATGTTTTCCTTTTCTTTGCCTTTGCTTGATTCTCCTTCATAGCCTATCCCAATTTTTATCAGAGGAGATCTTTGAGCATCTAGAATTTCATTCAACTTATCAGAGCTTGTCATTTGAGGAGTGTTTATTGACACTTTCCTTTGGGAGTTTTCTAATTTCTTCCTCAAGCATACTACTTCTTCTTCCAATTTCTCTTGCTCCTGAATTTTATCCTTAATTTTCTTAATTAAAATGTCTTCTACCTTCTTGGCTTCTTCAAGCTCTACTTTGAACTGAATGAGGACTTCTGAATTTTGTTCTTCTCTTACATATTTGAGGAGAGTGTCTTTCTATTTTTTGCACTTCAGTTTGAGTCTGTCAATTTCCTCCAGGGAACTTCTTAGCTCCCCCTCAAGATCAACTTCACCTTCTTCCTCATCTTCTAGAAGGAATCCTTCAAGCTCTTCTATATCCATCAATATAAATTCAGAGGTTCCTTCTTCACTTGAGGATTCATCTGAGTCTTCAAATGCACTACTATCTTGCTGAGCATAGAAATACTTTCTATTGAATCTCTTCCCTTGCTGCCAGTTCTTTGATATGGTTTTCTCTGATTCTTAAGTCTGATTCTTTGTTTTCTTATGAGGACACTTAGCAGCATAGTTTCCAACTCTTCCAAAGTTAAAGCATATAAATGGAATTTTACCTTTATATTTACCTGAGCCTCTATCGAATTTCTTGATAAATTTATCCTCTTCTTCATCAGAGCAAGAGCATATATCTTCCTTTTCTTCTTTCTTCTTCTCTTTCTTAAAGGCTTCCTCCCTCACATTTGACTTCCTCTATGGCAGTCTCATCTCATAGGTTGTTAGATTTCCAAGTAACTAGTTCATGGCCAAGGTTTCCCAATCAGTTGTTTCTTCTATGGCATAAACCTTGGGGTTAAAGCTGGGTGGAAGAGATCTTAGAATATTTTGAACAATTACAACTTCTTTTATGGTTTCTCCTAGAGCTTTCATGTTATGCACAATTTTTGCAACCCTTAAAAAGAAGCTGGCAATGTCTTCATCATCATTCATTTTTATATTTTCAAACCGGGCTCTATAGACTTGAAGTTTGGCTATCTTCACCTTTTTGTCTCCATCATGGATGTTTTCTAGTGTATCCCATATTTATTTGGCAGTCTTGTTGTGCATTACTTTGATAAATTCTGCCTCACACAGTCCATTTAAGATTGCATTCATGGCCTTTGCATTAGCTACAAAATCTTGTTTGGCTTCTTTCTCTAAGTCAATCGCCTTTGGGGCATATCCAAATTCCACAGCAACCCAAAATTATATTCCTAAAGACATTATGTATGTCCTCATTCTGATTTTCCAGAGGGCATAATTTTCACCGGTGAAAAAAGGGGCTTTATTGATTGAGCATCCTTCTTGAATAGCCATCCTGGGGACCTAGGATCTCCTTTCAGTTGTTAAAATGATACAAAAGGAACCCGCTCTGATACCAATTGTTGGACCCTTGGTTAAACTGCGAGGGGGGGGGGGGGGGGGGGTGAATCAATTTAATGCAATCATGTTCTTATTATACTTTATTTTCAATGGAAATAGAATCTTTCTTCTTTATATACAATGGAACAACAATCTTAATAAATGAGCAGCAGGTATTAAGAAGAATAAATACAGAGTATCAACACATAATGATCATGCATATGGAAAACAGATATAAGTGGAAACCCATAAGGGAGAAAACCACATCTTGTTATTGTTGTGATGCAAAGGCAAGCTCCAACTCCCTTTCACCACTGATTTTCTGTAGGCTCCAACCTCAACCAGCTACAACTGACTTCTATCAAGCTACAACTTGATATGGAAGCACCAAATTCCTCGTGCTTTCAAAAGAAAACATTTTCTGATTTACCTTGGATATCAGCTCTGTTATGTACCTTCTTCACTGCTGTCCTCCAGCTTTCTTGTCTATCTTATATCATCTCTGACTGTTCACATCATCTCTTTCTGCTTCTCCTTCTTCTTATCTTCTCTGCCTCAATTTTTCATTCTCTAACCTCTCTATGCATATCAATGTGATATCATTTATAGAGTTCATCACATGACTGTTTGCATTCCATAGGGAATTCGAAGTGAATAGCCCTGACTCTTTGCCTTCTGCCTTCTCATTTCTTTGTCCAGCTCATTCAGAAAAATATAGCAATTTATACAAATTTCTATTTTACAGTGGAGTTTTGTTTTCCTACCGGAGACTTGCCTTTGCATCACAAACAATATAAAATTAATGAAAACATTTACATTCACATTTTCAGTTACACATATAAATTTCACTTCAATCCATTCAGTTCTTGGTTCACTAAGTGCTTGACTTTTCTACTTCTATAGACTAACAAACTCACATTTTCCTTCCTATGCATTTCACATTCTGATTCTGCAATTTTGAGTCCCTTCGCTGCACACTTCTTCAAATCTACAATCTTTGTTTGCTATGCCTATAAAATGCCCTGTGTCTATTCTAGTTTTTGCATACTCTCCGACTCACTGTATATGTATACCTGTCAAGCCCACATTTTCATAACCCAACCATTTAAAAGGTTAAAATGGGTCCCACATCTTTATTCAACGCATAATGTGAATATCAACATATTTGAGTTCTTTTTACTCTTTCTCTCAGGCCCACAGTCTTAAAACCCCACAAAGCATATAATATGCTCTTTTATTAAAGTCCTTTGGATATAACTCTTAATTCGACTTCCCATTTAATTTATACCTTTCAAACCTGATTAAGTCTCGCATAAGATGTCACACTATTGTATTCATAAATATTATAGTTTCCCAACCTTTACGCACTCACCATTTTCATTTACCAAGAAGTATTAAGGTTTCTCCAGCATAAAACTCTTCAAACAACACTTAACAATTCATATTTGAATAGTATTCATATGCGCTCATTAACATATAGTCAGCTACATCATCTTCCATACTTTGGTTAAACCATCGCACTAATGCATATAACATCAGTGACTTTTGGGCCCACAACCTCATTAAACTCATATCAAACATAATATATATATATATATATATATATATATATATATATATATATATATATATATATATATATATATATATATAGATACCGCCATATATATGTATTCCCCAATCAAATGTTACAAACATTAATAAACTGTGGACTTATATTAGAATCCTATGTCAATGCATATATTTCACGTTTACCCTTGTGCTCCAACTTTAATTAACTCGCCTTGGTTATAATATAATACAATGTATATGGCTTACCTCCCATTAGTCTGTGCTCAATACAAACCTATAATCCAAAACATAAATAGGGTCCCACAACTTATATATATATCGACCATTCAACATTTATTTCAATGGTTAATAACCAACCATGAACATGATAATTCATTGGGTCCCATCGTTAACGTACCTTCGCCATCTGACAGCTCTAAGCTTGTCGTGTTCCCAATCAATATCTAACGGCATATAATGAATATCGCATTTTTTTTTCGTTCCGAGCTTTAATGTCCCAAAAAAATGCGATAAAGGTGGTTTTTGTAAACCACCTAAGGCCACGTGTCAAGCAGAAAATTATATCACATTATTTTTCACAAATCCACTTACCATTTTAACTATCGTGCGAACCCACTAGTTTTTTGAACTCCGGTTTCACTATTCAATTCTCCTGGTTCCATTCCCTCTTGTTCACGATTTCGTTCCGCTTCTTAACTACAGGTTCTTTTGATTCAGGATTCTTGCAAGACAAAACACACCATCGCATCTATTTAAGGTTTCGTTATGAAACCGCACCATTGCTTCCATAACTACAAACAGAGGTTAAACAACCCCTCATCATTCACCTTGGCGCTTCCAGTTTGAACACAATACACACAAGGTTCAACCACATTTTTCCATCTATCTATCCAAGGTGTGTAGAAATAAAGCCATTCATACACAGTTGCTTGCAAAGCCATTCATACAGAAATCAACCAACCACTGTTTCCTACACAACCACTGTTTCAGAATGACAGTTTCTCTGCATTCAGTTACTATGCATGACAGTGCACAGGCAGTGCATGTCAGTATATTCTCTGTATATTCTCTGTTTCTCTGTATTCTCTGTATATTCTGCTGCCTGGGCTACTTCTTTTTGCTGCCCTGTTTCTTCAAATGGCCCTGTCTCTGCTGAGCTGCTTCTTCAAATGACCCTCTTCATAGCTACTTGACCCTCTGCATCCTCTTCATATCTCTCTAGCTCTATGCAGGTCTCTGCTACCTCTCTTCTACCTCTCTATATCTTTGTTGCCTCTTTTGCTATCTCTCTTTGCCTTTCTTCATGTCTAATGTTATCCTTGTCAACATTTCCAACAGTCTTCTTTTGCTACCTCTCTGCTTCTATGATGTCTCCTTTACCATCTCCTTTGCCATCAATGACAACATTTCCAACAGTTGCTTCCAATCAATCTGTGATAGCCTTAATTTCAAATCATATCTGGCCACATTTTTTGGAATGTGTTTTGATGACCTAGATCCATTATCACTCAACTAATTAATTTAAAGGGAGTAAATTGATAACGTTGATACCAACAACTTGATTCCTTGATACAACCTTCTCACTTGAAAACTATTTTAAGATCTTAGTCCCAATATTAGGTTCATGTCTTCGCTACATTACACAATACCTAAAATATATGTATGGATTTACGCATATTATTAGTTATTTGATGTTGCTCAAATGCATTTTTTGAATGTAGGTGAATGTGCCATTTAGAAGGTGCTTTGAAATCATAGGAGTATGTTTACTGAAGACAAAGAAAAAAATTGTAAAGTGATAGTTAACTTGGGAAGAAACAATAAGAAACCACTAACTCCATTGTAATAGGTGAATGTTTGGTACCTTCATTTGATAAAATTTATTTTTTGTAAAATGGCTAGAATCGAGGAGTTATTAGAGTTATTGCATACTCTGATACATTTTGTTGTTTACAATATAGTAAAAAATAGAAAATCCACTCTCTCCAATATTCAAACATGTTTGCAAAATTTTGATCTGTAAACTGACATGGATATTCCACTAGACAATCTGTCACAACAAATATGATAATATTATATTAAATATATGAAAATTATACACTATTATAGTTTTATTAAACTTCAATATCTGTAGATTTAATTGTAATTAGTGCATGCATGCATATGGAGATTTTGCAAAAAAATAGAGAAAGACAAAGTAAGATCACAGATGCGCATAAGACACAATATATGACCTGGGAAACCCTTTTCGATAGAAAACCCAACTAGAAGGTGAGGTCACTTCACTCTCTTTCTCTATCTAGAAATATGGCTGCAGGTATAAAGAAGTGAGGATTATGGCCCATGGGCTGCTACATTGCATGGATCCTCTCAATGTGCTCTAAATCCTATCTCTCTTAGCTATATTTTCTCAGCTATGGAACCAAATGCTCTCAAAATAATGGAATGCCTCTTCCTCCTAGTGGCTCGATTATAAAACATCTCGATAGCCTACTAGTGGTTAAGTTTGACTACATCAAATCTTAACCAAAGTTACAATATAGAATATTCAAGAGTCTTTTACATCTCAAACACGTGGCTAGCCCCTTTTCCATGAATAATTGGGGTTGACGCAACATCCTCTCGAACCATGGTGGTGAAAACATGAAGGTCAACTTCTTAGTGGAATAAATTTCTCATACAAACTCTAATTGATGTGATTATTGCGTCGTTTGAAAGGTCTTTGTGTGTATAATAGAATGAAAAGATGTGGCACTAAAGCTGAAGATTTTTACCCCCAAATAAAGTTGTTTGATGCCTCAAAATGTTTCCAAAAGGTTTCAGACCTCATTTTGCAAAACTGGGTCTCGCGGTAAAAATAGTCCCATGAGTTGATTCCTTCATTTTTTCCACTTTGAATGCATCGATATGGATGAAAAAAACTATAATGATCCAATATAGATAACAACTCCCCATTTTTGGAGGCTTTTGGTCCCCAAAATATTTTACTGAATGAGATGAGGAAATTTTTCCTCCACCTTCTCTCTAATGTATCATTTATCTTTGCTTGGAAGTTGTCCCTTCAATCCAATCTGCCAAATTTTATGCTACCCATGTCTTGTAGTTTTGGACCTCTTCTACAAAATTGTGTCTTTTTTCAACTATGAATGAGCATCTAGTTCCAAATCCTCCACAGAAGGTAGGACATGTTCCTCTTCCTAATCTAGTATGGAAGGCTCATAGAGTTTCCAATTCTCTACCTTCACAACTGATCAAATGCACATATATGGTGGTAAACTGAGTCGATAAGCATTATCACCCACCTTTTCCATGAACAATGGGGGTTGAATCACATGCACAAGACAAGATTGATTTTTTGCAGCTCCAATCTCAGCTACAAAAAAATGTATCATCATTCTAAATTGGTTCTTGTTCAGAACGATTCACTTTTTGAGTTTGAGACAAAATCTTATCAACAACTAGCACCTAATTAGGTCAAGGATGCCACTTTAGGAGCAGTTTCAAATGAGCATGCAGAAGTTCATGTTGCACTTCCCAAGCCCATCATCTAACCTTGAGAATAACTTATCAACAAAAAGAATGGAACTTGTCTTGGATATGACAAGGATGTTTCCTTTCATATTACACACTACTCTAAACCTATCCGGTATCAAAGTGTTGGGTTTCTTCAAGACAATTTTTCTTCACCTATTTTACAACTTGCTTCTTTCCACAACCACATGATATTTGTAGATGTCAACATTGTGATCACGTTGGTCATGTGAAAGATAATTGTTTTGATATTCACCCTTATGATCCTTGTAGTAAACACACTCATCATCCAATAAAATGTCCTAGAAGCAAGACTCCTGCAAGGATAAAAATTCACCTTGGATGGATCACTTCTTCGAAATGGTCTTCGACAACCAAGAAGATATATTAGTCATAGCTCATAGTTCATTCTCAAGTATTGACACATATTGCAATAGAGATATATTCATCTTCTCATCTTGTATCTGATTTGGGGGCGGGTGTGGATTGACGTCCAGTTACTAGATTCGAAGTCAAATCAAGCGACCCTAAGCTACAAACTGAACTAGATCCTAGAGCTAGAGCCAACCTTAAACCACCACTAGTAGAAAATTTGAGTTCTTCTACCTCATTTGGTTTATGGTTTTCTAAACACATTTTTCAGAGAACACATCCAACCATCAACTTCCATGCACTTTTGTATTTCAGCTCTCTTCTTGGACTCACATACATCCCTTTAAATTGAGGAGGGTGATGTTGGACACCTTATCTGTTAGGGTTGATTTGGAGGAATTCCAAAATTCATTGAAGTCTAATCGACCTCTTGGAATATGAAAACCAAGGGTCAAAAGACTATGTACTAACATGTACATCTCATGGATAGAATTCAATCTCACTTTGATCTTATTCAATAGTCTTTATTTTAGTGAGTGTTTACAATATAGGATTTGTGAGAAAATTATTTTCCTCACCCATGATCAATGTAGGAATATTTTCCAGTGTTTCCTCCATACTGTCAAATTCCAACTCATCCAATTGAGTGAATAAAGAATAGCAATGCACTTTAGTTTCCTTTTCCAAGTCCTTCAAGTAATCAATTTTTGTACCATATTCTCTAATAACCTCCTTAACATTGTTTTTCACAACATGGGCTTTAAATTTCTTGTGAATTTTTTTTTGTTATGATCCCTATATTTGAGCCATAAACTTCTTGATTTGAGATAACAATGCTCTTCTTTAAGCCTAACAACATCTTGACACAATTTTTGTAGATCCATCCCTTCTTCTTGTAGATGAAATGTAACTTTCTCATTTTCTCTTTTGAGGGTTTCTTCACGTTGTTCTCTAATACACTCTTTATCAACTGAGGATGAGATGTATGAATATTTTTCCCACTTTTTGAGAGAACACTTAATTACTTTGATTTGTTTCTCCCATATGAAGATAGGGGTACTAGGGATCCACTTTTTACAGGTCAAAATAAAAAAATCTATTTCCTCATGAGAATTTAGCCAAAGTGGATTGAACTGAAAGGGAATATGTTCATAGTTTAGGACATACTAGAACTGAAAATTGATAGTTTTATGATTGAAGGTGTTAATTTACAGATTGTTCCATGTCATATCAATTACTTTAGCCCAATTCCAAACTTTAATTAGCAATATTTCCAATTACAATCAGTCTTCCCATTCATCAATAGTAATTAAATATATAACAATAAATGCAATGACAAAGGAGACTATCAACACATCAAAAAGATATAGAAATTATACAATATGCATGTATATATTGGATTCACCTGATCTAACAATTTGCTAAAGTTAAACACTGAATCTCTTCTACAAATATTTGGGGGATTAAAAACACAATCGCCAATTACATAAGAATGAAGAAAGATCAATCACACACAACATAGATAATTTCCTGGGGAAAGCTTACAGCTAAAAACCCCACTATCTTCTATTGTATATTATATCATGGATCATGAAACAGTTACATACAAAACTATTCTCACAAGGACCCTCAGTACGTCAGCTAATAGTCTCACACTGTCATACAAAAATTGGCAAATCCCTTAGCTAATTTACTGTCTCCAGAAAACATGCCTTCATTGTGCAATCCCTGTTGAATGCAATCCCTGAATTGGTGCAATCCTGCCTACCTTGACTGCGCAAGTATCATGGGCACATCCAATGTGTGTGTGCTTGCATGTATGCAAGAAGATAATGTCACAACTGATAGTCAACTTCCCTTTCACCTAGAACTCAACTAGGTCCCCGCTAGATGTGACATGCATGAAACTAATATTGGTAAATATTTAGTTGCATGTGAGATCACTGATTGTGAATTAATTAATATTTAATTCACTTGATCTCTCACTAGTGTATCTCCATTTACAACTAGTGCAACTGAGTTTAACTCACTTAATTGAGTTAAACTATTTACAACTTGCACCAACTCATGCACCACTACACTTCCAACTCTGTTACAACTAGAATTACTCTGCGTGTCCCATCAACCAACCTCTAACTTGAAATTCACTTAGCTAACTGATTTTCCACTTCAGTTAACAATTTTCAAGTCCACATTGAGAATAGATTATAGTTTAATGTCCATCTAAATTAAGGGACAATAAAAATATGCATGCACCTAAAAATAGCATGTGGGCCCCACCCTCGTTTAGGTGCTTAATTTTCACTAGGATCATGGGTGCCAAAAATTTCTTGTTGACTCTCAACACTCCCTCTCAACAATAAAGGGATTATCCTTCACCCTGATCCTGTCTATATGGTATTCGAATTTTCTCCTGGTGATCACCTTCGTCAGAATATCTGCATCCTCATCTTCCGTGGGAATGTACTGAAGAAACATGATTCTCCTCTGCGCGCAATCTCTTAAATGATGTTACTGAATATATATATGCTTGGACCTATCATGAAACAAAAGATTAATCAAGAGTTTAATGCAACTCTGATTATCACAACGAATCACTGTTGGATCCATCTGAGAACCAAAAAAACCAACTAAGATCTTTCTCATCTAGATAGCCTCACATGCAACTTGACTTGCTGCCATGTATTTTGCTTTCATTGAACTGAGTGCCACATATCTTTTCTTCCTGCTGTACCAAGAAATAGTTGTAGATCCAATGCTAAAGATCCCTGATGTGCTCTTTCTATGGGGAAAACCCTTTCAAATTCTTCTTCTATTATATTGTCATAAAATGTTTAGCAGAGAGTAGAATGAGCCCAATACAATATGATCAGCAATACAACCCAACAACTTCAGAAACTAGTAAACAATGGCAGAATATGTCAAAGATAACTTGATTCAAACTTTGGACAACTTCAAAAATCTATGAATGATGGTAAAATGTATTCAAAACCATGGACGCTACATTCAGGTTGGCATGGGTGTGTCTTTAGGTCCTGGATGAAACCTTGCCCATATCATGCCTACGTCTAGGGACGAAATTCTGCAATTTTGTGCCAGCCTCTAGAATAGGAACCCTAAATTTTGTGTGAGCTTAGGATATGTGAATTCTAACCTCCTTATGACCTTTTCCTTCACCAATGTGCCAAACCCAATCAAATAGAAGAGAAGAAGATGCTTGATGTTGTGATGTCCAAATGAGCTTCTAGGTCACTTGTATTTATAGGTTTCTAAGGGGTGTAAAATGATGTCCATTTGATTTTGAGGAAAACCTATCCAAGTGTGTATGTGAGTGAAGCCAACCTGATCTAATATCCATGAGTGGGTGAAAAATAAAAAACCAACTTCTTATCCACACGATTTAGGTCGATCTTGGTCCTCTCGAAAAGAGGAACTCAATTCCATCATCATCTCCATTAAGTGAGTATTCCAAAGTGGAATTTGACTGTAGTTGCATAATTTTAACACTCCCTCTCAACTAGGGAGAATTCCACCTATAAAACATGTCCATCGATCAATGTATCATCATGTCATCATGTGTATCAATATGCTCAACTCTATCTCCTGAAGCATTCTCGAATATAAAGAAGAAGAATCATCGAGGAGAAAAATTTACCACCCTCTAGCCAACAGGTACTACCCGGAAATATATTGACGAGATACTACAAAGAAATATGTCATCAAGCTACTATTTGGAAATTTTATTAGGCTACAACATGGAAATTTCATCCGACTACTACCTGGAAATGTCATCAGGCTACTACATGGAAATGTCATTGGGCTACTACTCGTAAATTTTATGGGGGAGATACAACTCAACCCATATCGAGAAATAGGTGATGTAGGGGAGATACTACTCAACCCATCTTATCGCCTACCAGTATTCCAAACAATGACCCATAGGAGTCATGTGGTAGAACACCTGCATCATTATAGCTTGGACGAGATACCTGACTTACCAAGAGGTAAGGATCACACACCTCCAAGCCTTCTCAATTGTTAGCCAGATGGAGAGGGATAATCCCATCAAGCCTAGTCTTGTGGGTATGATTCCAACTAAGGTATACTCTGCAAAGACCAAGGTAGGGTGATATACTACTCCAAACCTATAAGTAACAAATAGGGGAGAAGCCCTATTTTCTAGATTTCCCTCAACCCCATGAGCCCTCTATCTCAATTCCTCACCCTAGGATCTCAGACAGGGGGGAAGAGTATGGCTCAGTGTCCTCAATCAATGGTGCAGCTTATCAGGAGGTATCACATCCATCAATCCAATCTGATCTCTGAAGACCAAGAAATTCCCTTTTGGAAAAGTCTTGGAGAGAATATCTGCAATATTCTCATATGTCAATATGTGATGGAGATGAGTGAATCCTCTCTGTACCATTTCACAAATGAAGTGATATCATATCTCCATGTGCTTGGAAGTGTTGTGAAATATGGGATTCTCTTCCAAATAGATCCCACTCTTGTTCTCGCAATATATCACTGTAGTGTCTAGGACCTTCTCAAATAACTCTCCAAAGATATTCCTCAACCAAACTATTTTGCAACTAGCCATGCTAGCGGAAATATTCAATGCTACAGACTTTTTCTTCCTGCTCATCTAAGATATCATTGCAGATCCAATACTAAAACAACATCCAGAGCTAATCTTCCTGTAAATAACATTTCTTGCCAGTCGGTGTATCCATGAAGTCGAACATCTCCAGCAGAGTAACGCATACCAAGTGTAATCGTCCCCTGCAAATATCTCAAAATGTGATTTGCATTGGTACAAGGTGCATGGAGAGGATCGATCATGAATTCACTCAACGTGTTCACTGCATAGTATATGTATGAACAGGTGTTCACAAGGAACATTAGAGCCCCAATCAATTATATATACTCAGATGGATTCGCCAAATCGGGTCTTGCAACATCTCCACATAATTTCTTCAATTTTATTTCCATCGGTGTGGGTAGATACTTGCATTCGTTCATTCCAAATATTTCCAGCATCTTCACAACTTGCTTCTTTCCAGCATCTTCACCACACCTCAAGGCTTAGAAAGTAGTGCATGAGTCCAAGGTCCTTCATTTCGAATTCAGAGGTTAGCTCCCTCTTACACTCCATCATCAGAGGCTCACTACCTGTCAAGAATATATCGTTAACATATAAAACTAATATCAGTGGCATACCTTAGACTACCCTTAAGTAGAGGTTGGGATCGACATTGCTTCTCGTGAATCCAAACTTCACCAAATAATTGTCTATGTGGGTGTACCATGCTCTTGGGGCTTGCTTCAAACCATACAATTCCTTCTTCAATCTAGAAACATGTGTCCTTCGATCCTCTACTTCAAATCCCTGTGGTTTTTCAATGTATACTTCTTCTTATAGCATGCCATGGAGAAATGTAGTCTTTACATCCATCCGATGAAGGGTCCTTCCTTGACTTATGGCAAGGGAAACTATCGAACGAATGGTTGTATATTGAACCATAGGTGCAAATATATCATCCCTCTTTCTGGGAGAATCCTCAAGCCATGAACCTCACCTTATATTTTTCAATTCTACCATCAATTCCATGCTTGATCTTGAATATCCACTTTGAAGTTACCACAGATTTCTTCTTCGGTCTCGGCATAACATCCCAGACATCATTATTCGTAATAGATTCATACTCTTCGGCCATTACATCCTTCCAAACTTGTTCTCTTATGGCTTCTTTGAATGTGGAAGGTTCAGATTGAATCATAGTGCTCATGGCTGCAAGATATCCCTAGTACCTACATGGATTCTTACTTTCTCTAAATGATCTTCGAATAGGTACATGCCTTTCATCATCCTGTAGAGTGTCATGGAGTCAAAATGGTCTCTTCCTAGTAGGAGGGTTACTAGGAGGAGAATCTAATGGATCCATGGGCTCCATGGGATCATCAACAATATCAATCTTGGATTCGAGCATGAACGAACCATCCAAGATATCCATATCACCATTCTTCTTAGAAGGAAGATGTGGAGGAAGGTCTCTTGCTTTTCCAAGAGCGGAATCTTCCTCGAATGTGACATCCTTGCTAATTTCAACCTTCCTTTGACCAAGAATATATATTCTTAATGCTTTAGAATTTTCACAATAACCAACAAACATACCTTTTCTTCCATTGGATTCCAGCTTGTTTCTTTTCTCTTTCGACACATCAAAGTATATGAGGAAACCAAAGATACGAAGATGACTTACATTGGGCTTGACACCTATGAATACCTCTTCAGGTGTTTTTTTTCTAATCCTTGATGAGGCACCATGTTTTGAACATAGTACGAAAACAATTTTTGCTTCTCCCCAAAGGAACTTTGGTATCTTTTGATCATAGAGCATGGAACGAGCGGCTTCTACAATAGACATGTTCTTCCTTTCAACTACTCTATTTTGTTTGAGAGTATATGGTGTAGCTTTCTCCTTCTTGATTCCTTCCTTCTTGCAAAAATCAATGAATTCATTTGAAGTGTACTCTCCACCATTGTCAGACCTAAATATTTTGATTTTCTTCCTTGTTTGATTTTCAATCAAAGCTTTGAACTTGAATTTTTCAAATGCTTCATCCTTATATATCCATGTCTTTCTTGAAAATTAATTAATGAAGGTGATATAATAGAGATGGTTACCAAGAGAATGTACGGGCATCAGACCACTCAACTTGGAGTGAATGAGATGGAGGATGCCATTTGTCTTGATTTCACTAGAGGGGAATGGTCCCCTTGTCATCTTTCCACTGGCACATCCTCGACATACTCCATCATGTTGAGCTTGGACCTTTGGAATCCTTGAGACCAAGTTCTCAAATTTCTGAAGCGCATCATAATGAATATGATCTAACCTTCGGTGCCATAATTTGCTTAGATTATTTGTATTATGAACCAATTCCAATTGTGCCCTTCGAGTGACCCTATAGAGTCATCCATATCTTGTTCCCAAAGTGAATGCATCTCTCATATATGATCCAATGGGCCAAGTAAGAACTCTTACCTTGATGAAGGCAACCCTCATCCCTTTTCTTCCAAAGCAGAGATTGATACCAAATTCTTTTTCAAGCCAGGTGCATACATTACATCATGCAATACAATAGATTCCCCAAAATTCAAATGAAATTTGATGGATCCAAAACCTTTGATGGGATGTGTGGAGTTGTCTCCAAGAATGATTTTCAAATTTGAATCCCTCTCTACCAAGTTAGAGAGAAATTCATTGTAACCAGAGAAGTGATGAGTGCTCCCACTATCAACCAACCAATTATCCCACGAATCTAGAGGAGATGAACTAGTAAGAGTGGAAATAAGAATATATTCAGATTAATTTGCAACATTACTTTCATACCTGAAGAATTTTGAGTTCTTTTGTGGACGGCGATCTTCTTCATGATCACTTGGAGCATCTCTTCTTCTATCATTTCTTCCATTGCGGTCATTCCTTCGGTCATATTTCCTTCTTTGATCATTAAACATGTTGTTATTGATTTTAGTATTATAACATGATCCATTATTCTTTTCAGGGAAATCTCGAACATAATGACCCTTCTTGTGACAATTGTAGCATTCAATGTGCGAGTATTATTTTCTTTTATTTTGATTTCGAGGAGGAGGCTTTCTTGATTTGATAGACCTCCTTTCCCTTTCTTCTTCTTCTTGTCACGAGCGATGTATGCAATGGGTTCTCCTTATCCGTGCTTTTGAATCCTTCCTCTTCCTATCATCCTAGACTCTTCTTGAGTGAGCTTTTCAACAATCTCATCAAATTAAGGGTGGACATTTTTGTTGCTAATAGTAGTGATGAATGTTTCCCAAATAGGAGGGAGACCTCTTAAAGTCACGACCACCAATTCCCTGTCAAGCACAACTTCTCCAACTCTTAAAAATTGATCTCTAACATGAGATATCCTCATTATGTAGGATTGTATGGAATCTCCTTTGTTTATCTTTGTGTCTTTGAGTTGATCTTTCAAGGTGAGGATTTCATTCAAATTGTTGACCTCATACATGCCTACTATCTTATCATACATGTCCTTGGACCTTCTCAAGTTTCCAACATATGCAAGTAATTTTTCTTGTAAACCATCAACTATAATTTTCTTTGCTTTATTCTCACCTTTCTTATTCTTACTTTTGGCAGCAACGGATGCATTCTCTGGAGGCTCAAGTAACTTTCCTTGAATGCAGTCCAAGAAATCATTATTGTCAGCTATGATTTCCAACTTGACTTTCCATGCAACAAAATTGGATGAGTCACCCAATTTATCATTCTCCTTGAAGGTGGTTGACATCTTGATTTGACTAGATAAGCTCCTTAAACTTTTCCAAAGATGATTGCTTCAATCCTTGTCTCCTCTTGGGTTTGTCCTTCACCTTAGCTCCAATTCCATGTTAATTTACAAATTGTTCTATGTTATATCAATTACTTTGGCCCAATTCCAAACTTTAATTAGCAATATTTCCAATTACAATTAGTCTTCCCATTCATCAATACTAATTGAAGATAGAACAATAAATGCAACGAAAAATGAGACAATCACCACATCAACAAGAGACACCATATTTGGTTAAAGACTAGGGAAAAACCCACTATGGGGAAAACCCTTTGAATTATTCTTCTATTATATTGTCATAAAATGTTCAGCAGAGAGTGAAATGAGCCCAATATAATATGATTAGTAATACAACCCAACAACAGGGAAAATTTTAAGGATGGAAAATTATCTTAAAGTTTAAATACATTGGCGAATCTCACTAGTCCCTTATATGCAAACTATAAAAAATTTATTGATGTATTTGTAAAATTATTCAAATTTATAATGATTTTATATATACTATCTATATAATATTGGCGACTTTTAAGATAAAATAATTTTATATTGTAAAATTTGGGCGAATCATTTTTATAAAAAATGGAAATTGGTGAATCTTTTTTTTGGAAAAATGATGGAAAATTAGCCCACATGCAAATATTAGCTCCCTAAAATTTTCCATGCCCAACAACTTCAGAAACCAATAAATAGTGGTAGAATATGTTAGAGACGGCTTGATTTAGGCTTTGGACAGCTTCAGAAATCTACAGATGATGGTCAACTATAGTCAAAACCCTGGATGCTACCTTCAGGTTAGCATGGGTGCGTCTTTAGGTCCTAGATGCTACCTTTCCCATATCATGTCTCCTTCCAAGGATCAAATTCTGCAATTTTGTGCCAGCGTCTAGAACATAAACCCTATATTTTGTGCGAGCGTCAGATCTATGACTTCTGACTTTCGTATGACCTTTTCCTTTGCCAATGTGTCGAACCTAATCAGATAGAAGAGAAGAAGATGTTTAATGTTGTGATGTCATAATGAGCTTCTAGGTCACTTGTATTTATAGGCTTCTAAGGGGTATCCAATGATGTCCATTTGATGTTGAGGCCGACCTGTCCAAATGTGCATGTGAGTGAAGTCGACCTGATCCAATATCCATGATTGGGTGCAAAATCATAAACCAACTTTTTCTTATCCGAATGATGTGATCTTTAGGTCAATCTTGGTCCTCTCGAAAAGAGGAACTCAATGCCATCATCATCTCCATCAAGTGAGTAGTCCAAAGTGGAATTTGACCGCAGTTGCATACTTTTAACAGAAGGTTATTGTTGGGAGGATTCTTTATTTGCATGAAAAATATTGCCACAATAAATCACTATGGACCAAAAAAATTTCAAGCTTGACCACTATCTATCGAAGGCCCATTCTTCTATTAGAAAAAGTGTATTTCCCTTGTATTTGTTTCATTTCAATTAGATCCTGCTATCAAAGCCTCCATAATTTCCTTAAAAGGGTACATTATAATATTTCCACATTTTTTCTCGTAATTGTACAAGACTACATTGAAATCCCTTGCTATGACGATGTTGGTTTCTAGCTTAGAATTTATTTATGCCAACAATGATCTTTAATAACTATTTTTTCCGTGACCTAAAGATTAAAACGTTTTGAAGTCTGACCTAGGCCGCCGCTCGGCCTCTGCATCTGCAGCCTTTGGCTCGGCCTCCCTTGGCTGGCCTCCCTTTGTGGGCTGCGGTCTTCTCCTGGTGCGTCCCGGTGCTCCTTGGCGTGGCCTCTTGCGCTTTGGTGGCGCGGCTCTCTGCGCTCTCTGCGTTTTGGTGGGCGCCTTGTTTGCTCGTGACTTCGTGGAGGCGTTCTACATTCGGCGATGATCTGATGTGGTGAGGGTTGGCTTGCGGGCTTCTGTCACTATGGATCCGCCTCCTCTGCCCCCCTCCTCCGAAGCCGCTGCTTTTCTCAAACTATTGGAATCCCTGCCGAAGAAGAAAGTCTCTGAGACGGCAAAGTTTGTGAAACGTGTGGAGG
Organism: Pinus albicaulis; assembly: GCA_034641835.2. Taxonomy (NCBI): domain Eukaryota; kingdom Viridiplantae; phylum Streptophyta; class Pinopsida; order Pinales; family Pinaceae; genus Pinus; species Pinus albicaulis. The sequence goes on from CM076575.1 coordinate 1,352,584,355, forward strand.
ATATTCCTAAGATATCTCTCCCCTTCGAAGGCCCGATCAAGGTCGCTCTTTCCTTGGCGGAGAGGGCCTTGGTTGGTCAGTTCACTGGCCTCTGGCCCTCCCCCAAGACGACGGAAAGTTGGGTCGCACGAAATTGGGCACCTCTGATCAAAGACAGAGTCACCTCGTACTTCCTTGGAAAGGGCTTCTTTCTATTTGAATTCTCGGACAAAGATGACAAGGATCTAATATTCCGGAACGGCCCCTACTTCATGGGTCCTCAGGGGCTGTACCTGAACAAATGGACGCCCGATTTTGATCCTGCAGTTGACGTGCCCACGGCTGTCCCCGTGTGGGTTAGGCTTCCCAACTTGCCTGTGCATTGCTGGAATGGGGAATCGTTAAAACACATTGGAAACACCTTAGGCAAGTACATTGATCGAGCAAGTAACAAAGATCAATACGATTGTGCGAGAATCTGTGTTGAAGTCGATTTGGAGATAGGTTTGCCTGAGGCTGTGAAGATCAGGGTTGGAAGCTGGACTCATCTGCAAAAGCTGGACTATGAGCAACTACCATTCAAGTGTCGGAAATGCCATGTTTATGGCCACTTTGCCCGAGGCTGCCCAAAAAATCGTGAAGCGGAGAAAGGCAAGGATGAAGGATGGACTCAGGTCAAAAGAACTAAAACTGCTCACAGAGGCCCTCGTACTGAAATTCCTAATGGCAAGGGCTCTCAGGCCGCCCCTAGAATCCAGACTCCAATCATGGAAGAACAAGGTAACAGATTTGTACACTTAAACTCTGTCATAGAAGGCTCTCAAGAACCGGAGAAGCAGAAGGAAGATTCGATACCCATAGAGCCCCCCTCGGGATCAAAGCATGGGGATAGCATTGAAGACGGATCAAAAGAAGTCCTCATAGAAGAAACGGAGGAAGGGCTAGATTCTGATGACTCAGAAGAAGAAGGCGAAATAGAGATCTCTCAAACTTCAGCCAGAAGATCGTTAAGAGGCCGGAAAACTGCTCGGGAAAAAAGAGAGCAAGAGACATACAAGGACAAACTTCAGGGAAGTCAGCCTACCCTTGAGAAACTCCTGGCTAACACTCCGAAGAAGAACAGAAACCAGCCTCTGAGCTCTAGAGGAGCTCAACACACAAAAAGTAAGTGATGAAGATCATCTCCTAGAATTGTAGGGGGTTGGGAAGCAGATCAAAAGAAGAAGCCTTAAGAAGTTTGAAACGAACTGAATCTCCAGATCTACTCCTTATCCAGGAGACTAAAATGGAGGATACTTCCTTTCTCCAGATTGGCAAAAAACTGTGGAAGAATAGCGTAGTTCAAGCTGTCTCAGCTCGTGGTGCTTCAGGCGGCCTGGGCACAATCTGGGATGCCTCTAAATTCACAAGGATCAAGGAAGCTAACAGCATGCACTGGACGTACAAAAATCTCCACCACATAGAATCCGAACTGACTCTTTCCCTCCTTAACGTGTATGCTCCTGTCAGCGCAGGGGAGAAAAAAATCTGCTGGGATACTATTAGAAGTCTGTCTGAGTCCGAAGTGCTGGAGAATATCATAATTTCAGGTGATCTCAACCTTACTTTATCCTCGTCAGATAAACGTGGTGGAAGTATTGTTCGAGATCCTGCACGAGAATGGGTTGAAGAGCTGATTTACGATTGGGATCTGATAGATGTTAAGCCTCTGTCCGGGAAGTACACTTGGACAAACAAAAGAATCGGCCCGGGTCACATCGCTGCAAGGTTAGACAGATTCCTTGTTCATAGTTCTTTTCTACTTCATGGTTTTGAGACTAAAATGCATATCATTCCTTGTAGTATTTCTGATCATCGCCCTATCAAACTTGAGATGGTGGCGCCCTTGAATCATGGACCCATTCCCTTTAAATTCAGTTCTCAATGGCTCAAGGAGCAATCTTTCTTGCCTCTGATTAAAGAGTGCTGGAAGACCCCAGTCATTGGCTCTCCCTTTTTTTTTTGGGAGGAGAAGCTAAGGAGAGTCAAAACCGCGTTAAAAGCCTGGGCTAGATCCTTACCCAATTCAGCTGTGGAAAGGAAAGCGATCCAGAAACGGTTGGAGAAGCATCAACTGGAATCAGAAAATGTTGAGATCACTAAAGTTAGGCTCGATGAAGAGGCCTCACTCCAGCAATCGTTTCTTAAGGCTAGCTTGGCAGAGGAAGATTACTGGAGATTGAAATCCCGCAGTCTCTGGCTCAAGGCGGGAGATAGGAATACTTCATTCTTTCATAAGCAAGCTCAGGCCCGAATCTGCCGCAACTCCATCTCTGAAATAACTATTGAGACCATTACACATCGAGACATCCATAGTATCAAAACCGCGGCCTTCACTCATTTCAAAAATCTCTATAAAGAAGTGGAGGTCTTGGAACAGGACTCTGCTCTTGTGAATGAGGTTCCCTCTTTGATATCCGACAGCCATAATCATTTCCTGGAAGCTGAGACTACCAATAATGAAATAAAGCGAGCTCTCTTTGCTATGGATCCGGATAAGGCCCTGGGGCCCGATGGGTTTACCGCCAGTTTCTTGCAATTCTGCTGGTCAATTGTGGAGAAGGATCTATGTAGAATGATTCGGAAATCCCAAGGGTGCCAGAAAATTGGGGGTAGCACAAATTCAGCCTTTTTGGCTCTTATTCCCAAGGAGAAAGGCGCAAACTCCTTCAGCAGATTTCGACCCATTTCTCTATGAAACATCGGATATAAGCTGATCACGAAAGTTATTGCCAACAGACTTAAAACCATCCTTCCTGGTATCATCCCTGAGAACCAAGGAGGCTTTATTCAGGGAAGACAGCTCGTGAATAACTTCATCTTGGTCCAAGAGGCGATCCACTCTAGTGTGGTCCGCAAAGAGAAAGGTATGGCTGTCAAGCTAGATCTAGAGAGCGCCTTCGACAGAGTGAGACACAGATTTCTGCTGAATGTTCTGAAAAAATTTGGGTTTGGACCTAAATTCATTAAGTGGATCAAGGCCTGTATCAGCGAGCCTTGGATTGCCCCTCTAGTGAATGGCAGGGCCACTGACTTTTTCAAAGCTTCTCGTGGGTTGAGACAAGGGTGTCCTTTATCCCCTCTGCTCTTTGTTCTTCAATCTTCTGTCCTCAGCTTCCTTTTGAACAAAAAATTACAGGATCAAGACCTCATGGGCCTGAGCATAGCTAGAGGAGTTAAGAACATAAACCATGCTCTGTTCGCGGATGATTCCCTTTTGCTGGGTGCTGCCTCAGTGCCTTTAGCTAAAGGAATCAAGGATGTGATTGATGATTATTGCCACGAATCTGGAAGCAGTCTCAACAAAGGTAAATGCCAAGTCTATTGCTGGCACACCCCTGCATCTACTCTTCAAGCCATTTCCAGCTGCTTTGGCTTCGCTGCCTCCTCTTCCTGGTCGTCCTTCAAGTATTTGGGTCTCCCAGTTTTCCAAAAAAATGCTGCTAACAAAGATTGGTTACCCCTGCTGGATAAGTTTAAAGCTAAGATCCTATCCTGGGGTCTCATTTGGCTAAATCTGGCTGGGAAGTCGGTGCTTATAAATGCTGTTCTAAACAGCCTCCCCATCTTTCAATTTGCAGTGTTGCTGGCCCCAGCTGGCATCATAAAGAAAATGGAGGATTTTACAAGAAAATTCTTTTGGAAAGGTGGGAAAGACAATGCTAAGAAAATACCTTTGATAAGCTGGGCCAAAATCTCCATGCCCAGACTGGAAGGAGGCCTGAACTTCAAGAACCTCAGCCTTCAGAATATTGCTTTGGGAGCAAAGCTGATTTGGAGGATCATCGCACCCAATCCGGGGTGGGCGCAGCGTGCATTGTGGAAGAAATATTTTCGTGGAAAGAGGAAAAGGTGCTTGGACAAGCCCGTAGTCAAGCCCCGCTCGCTAATTCAAAAGCTCTGTGCAAAAGCCTCCTCCCTAATCAGTCAATATGCCCACTGGATACCGGGTAATGGAAAGCAAATTCGAATCTGGGAGGATAGGATTATGGGATGTGAGCCTCTAGAGAATGACCAATCTCTGCACTTGTTGAAAGATTGGATGCATAGAGCTGGTCATTTCACTCTGTGGGATATTTCAATCTGGGACAAAGGAGATTGGCACAGCTGGATCAGCCTCGTGGTGCCTCCGAACTTGTCTAGTGATCTTGCCTCTTTCCTAGACTTCTTAAATGGTAAGGCCCCCTTGCACTGCAGAAAAGTGGATGTTCGTGGCTGGGGTCCATGCCCAGGGCAATACTCTGTCTCTCAGGGCTATAGGCAGCTCACTGCAATCCCCCATGTCCCTCCAGATCCGACTCCTTGGAAAGGAATTTGGATGCAACCTTCGCTGCCTAAAATAGATTTTTTTTGTTGGCTCCTCTGCCACCAGAGGATTTTAACGGAGGACAGATTAATGAAAAGAGGATTCTACGGTCCATCCCGGTGCTCGATGTGTGGTGAATGTGCAGAAACTGCTGCGCATTTGATGCTTCAATGTAAGTTTGTGACAGATCTTTGGGCTGAGGCTTTAGGCCCCTGGGGTCTGGACTTCGTCCTCCCTCATATCATTCAATATTTTTTCTCTAATTGGCTGCGCTCCTTCCCTGGAGGCCCCCCACAGAACACGCACCTCAAAAAAGCCTGGTGCATCCTTCCTAAAATCATCAGTTGGCACACCTGGTTAGAGAGAAATCGGCGGATTTTCAGTGATAAGCGCTGTGATCCCAAGAGCATTTGGCTCAAAATCAAAGCTCAATTAAAAGAATGCGTGGGGGAGTTCCTCAATGAGGCTGGTTTGAGGGAACATGAGGCTGTATGGTGCGATCATCTGGAGCTTCGATTCGCTGCAATTGTCAGGCCGCCCATTCCTCTTTTCGACTGGCAAATTAGACTCAACGCATCTGAATTCTTGTCATTTTGCTCACAGCAGGCGTAGTGTATTCTTTCCTTTGATGGTGCAGCGAAAAGAAATCCGGGCAGATCCGGAGCTGGAGGAGTAGTAAAAAATGCAGATGGGGTCACTGTGCTTAGTTACGCCTGGGGAATTGGTTTCAACACTAGCATCCAGGCCGAAGCCCTGGCGCTTCTTCAAGGCCTTAAACAGCTCAAATCGCTTGGTATTCTTGTGGCCTCGGTTTTGGGAGATTCCCAGTCCATCATTAAAACTATGGTAGACAGTGCTTCCCCCTCTGATCTCAGACTGTCCAGATTGATTAGAAGAATAAGAGTATTGTCGAACTCCTTCCAGTGCCTGAATTTCTATCATGTTAAGAGAGACAATAATAAAGAAGCTGATGCTGAAGCTAATAAAGCTGTCTCCCTCCCACTCGGAGTCATAGTCAGAGATGGAGTCGAAAGTTGGGATCCTGTTCCTTAAATGACTGATTATGTTTTATTGTTTGTTATTAAAGCAGTTTGTCTACATATTTAAAGAGGGGAAGATTGAGGCGGCTGTCCGAAAAATAGAATGTAACAATCCCTGGAAGTGCAAAGAAAAAGAGGCTTTGGTTCTGGTCATGGACAACGCTGGATCCTGCTCTCCATTTTGTAATCAGTCTTGAGGTCTTTTGGCCAGTATTAATACAAATACCTATCCATTCCTGTTAAAAAAAAAATAACTATTTTTTCCATGTAATTAACTGGCATATAATGATTAAATAGATCAATAGCTTTACTTAACTAAATATTTCTTTGTATACTGAGAATCCAGTTCTAAGTTTGGAAAGCATATCTTTGATATTCCTCTTGATTCCACTACCACTCCTTCACAATATCTCCATTATTGTTTTCCAACATGTAATTCTTCTAAAAATTCCACTTTGGTATCTTGGAGAAAAATAAGAGTGGGGTTTCTCTAATTTGATAAGGTTTTTGAGAGCTAATTATTTGCTTTCGTTTCCTAACCTTTTAAAAACAATTCCAAGACACTAGAATCATTATTTATGAGAGAAGTTATTCTTATACCTTGGTGAGGTGCATTTGTTCAAGAGGATTTTGGGAGTTTTCAATGTCCTCTCATTGTTTTTTCTATTGTAGATTGAGATCCCATAATAATATATGTGTTGGCTTATTCCTCTCACTTTGTTTTGGTTTTTTTCCTTCCTATTATTTAGGGAACCATTTCTTTTGAATCATCGTCACCTCACTTCTCATCCTTAGAAGCAAGAGGATTTATTCATTTTGATTTTGGTTTAGAAAAGCATGGCTCTACATTAGAGAAGGCTTCCAACTCTTCTAAGCTAGCTAAACCAATTTCATCTTCTTTTAGAGATGGGTATTCTTGTTTATGAATAAGAGAGGTCTCCCTAATCATTATTTCTTCTTCTTTGATTGATTGGGATAGATTGATTGGGTTATCCCCTTTAGACAATTATTTCTCAATATTTTGGACTAAAGGATGCTCCCATTGAGTTGACCTGGGATTCTGAAGATGGATTTGGAGTGACTTGAGATAATACTTCAAAAATGTTGGATTGAGGTAGTGTTCAATTTGATTTTCTTGAAGGGAGGTTAGGGTGAGAGAAATAAGAGGACCCTTTAAAGAATTTTTGACCCCATGGGTCTTTAGTTCTAAATGAGGTTGGGATTTTTCTTACTACATCTTGATATTAGGCTCCAAGATGGAGATTGTTTCTTGTATTTCTTTCATTGCTTTCCATTAATCTTTCTTTGGTTGAGGCTACTCCTTTTTACAAAATTTGGTGAAATGTCCATACTCATGACAAGATTTCCATTTGAAGGGTATTTGTTCATAGTCCAAGGGTTGCACATGTTTTCAATTATCTTGAGTAATTAGGACTACTTTAGGAAGGCCTTTTCCCAAATATACTTCAACAAATATTCTCGCACATGCATATCTATTTTCTTTGGGTTCTTCATTGTTAATGTAAAAACATAAAATATTATTAATGCTTCTGAGAGCATCATCACTCCCACAGTGAAGTGGTGAGTGTGGGAGTCGAACCCTAACTAAAACAATAGAGGGAAGATTTTGGGATTAAAGTTGGGGGTCCTTTTATTCATGTAGATTCCTCTAGAACCTAAAAAGTATGGGCCACTTAAAAAGATGAGAACCTTGTCTTCCATGGATTCAAAAAGAAAAATACATAGCCCTCAACCATGGAAGAAATGATATAACTAGCCCTTGATGATAGTTTTCTAATTTTTTTGAAGCCAAGTCACCTTTTTTCTTAGTGATGGCCTACTTCCATTAAATTGACCAATAAGACCTCTTTACACAAATGCAAGGGCTTTTCAACTTGAATCGGTGGGAGAAAGCTTCACTTGAGGGGTTTTCTTTAACTTTTTCACAAATCCGACTGACGGGGTCCTTTAGAAGATTTCCCAAAAGTAGTGATCATTTTCTTAGAAGGCTAATGTGTCTACATCAAGAGGAGGGAGCAATCCCCCTACATTAAGGGGCATGCTCATTGTGCTCAAAGAGGCAAGAATAAAAAATTGCTAGGATTTGTTTCAACAATGCAATTCTGTGTTATTTTTATCTTATGCAAAACATATATGAAGATATCTTATCCCATGAAGAAATGTGTGTTAACAAATGATGACAATATCATGCCTATGGCTCCTCAAGATTATTAGGAGTCCTCATTTGACCCATTTGAATATAGTCCTTATAGTATGAAAACAAATTATAGCATTGAGTTTGGTCATAATGTCAGGGAAGCTAGAGAATCTTCCCTCATATGAAGTAGTTCCCTTGAGCTAAGAATAATTAATAGCACACATGTTTCAACCTTCGAATATCAATCACTATATCATTTTCTCTAGGGTTTAATAGCTCATTATAACATGAGTAAAAAGAAAGTAACCCAATCTCCTATTGGCAACCTCTACTTATAAGCAAGGGTCATTTCACGAGATCAACTTTGATCGCTATGTCATGCATCTTTCTTAGTTGACTCAGTTTAATAAATTAGATTTAAATTTCTTGGAAAAATGAAGTATTAATTACAAAATGAGGGTGTTCATACCGAACAATTTTGACACTAGCACTAGAGAGATGGTGAGATAGTTGCATGTCTTCAAAGTAGCACTAGATTGTCCAAAAAGATAGACTCAGCCTACTTCAAGAACTTGAAAATAAAGTCATATGGCAACAAGTCCTAATGTTCGATGTGGGATCCAAGAAATTGACTAGATGAATGGGATAGTTGTTGTACCATAATGTTACCATATGTTGAATGAGTTAATATGTATAAAAATTTTACCACAAGATTTCAAAAAATTGGGTTGGTACAAAGGACAAAGACCCCTCAATAAAAGAGGACAAATTATAAGAGAAGAGAAAAATGAGAGCACGATTCTTATTTGCTTTATGAAAATACTAGTGGAACTACAATCTTGAAGACTTTAAGAGTGGTAAAGATTGGGCATGATTAGAGACAACCCATTTGAAAGAAGAATGTTTAAAGGAAAATGTATTTGTTGCCAACAAGTCAAAAATTAATAAACCCATTAGTGGAAGGACTAAATGACAAATCCTAAGTGCATGGTAAAAAATAAGGATGCAAAGGCATTTGAGCTTATAACATCAATAAATGACCCTATGATTCCCTTTCACGAGTGTGTGTTGTTGATATATACATTTTCATGACAAAACCCATCGGGTCAGGTCGAATGGCAGATGTCCCACACCAAAAAGCATTTGCCAACTAATATTGAGGTTTGTCTAGATTCGAAACTCGATTAACAATCACATTAGGTTTAAGAGTATAAGGATAATCCCTCTAACACAACAGTAAGCATCCTCAATGACAAAAAACAAATTTACAATTATATATATATATATATAACCCTCTACCCCATAAAGTTGCCCAGGTGAAAAAAAAAATGATTCACATTCATATAAGAAAGGAAGTTATCTAATTCTCTCACACCATGCCATCAACATGGTCAAAGGACTTCAACATTCTTAACACAATCAATATGATGAAAAGAGATGAAAACAAATGGAAAAGAAAAACAAGAAAATGAGAATTTGTTGGATTATATTCTAACCCAAGGATTATTTCTAAATATTGTAATTCCACTATTCACATCTGTTCACATTTATTAGATTGGAACAAAGGGTTAAAAATTGACCATCTAACTTCCAAGTAAAACCATTTAATTGTACAACCCTCAGCAACCATTACTTCAGTTCCAAGCCTATATATTCGGACAAGGTAAGAGTGGATTCATATGGTTGAGTGGATTCCCCATCTGATGCAGGTTCATCAAGTTTGTAAGAATCCCAAACCCAGCCGAGCTCAAACCCCGATTGATGGATGGATGGATGGAGTAATGGACGCCATAAAAAGGGCTGCCTTCTTCAATTCAGACATTTTTTCTGATTGGAGAACATATGCTCGCCTGTTGCAGTGGTGTATGGACGTGAAGTCCTTGGCAGATGGGAAGCTTATTCATGCCCACATGATAAAAACTGGATTCAAATTTGGAGTTTTCGTAAAAAATCGCTTAGTTAATTTATACGTTGAATGTGGGAATGTTGCAGATGCACGCCGAATATTTGATAAAATGCCTAACCGAAACGTATTCTCATGGAATGCTATGATCGCAGGCTATGTGAAATCAGGTGGTTTGGAGGAGGCACACGAACTGTTTGAGATAATGCCTGAACGGGATGAGATCTCTTGGAATACCATGATTGCAGGGCATTCCAAATGGGGCAGCATGGAAGGTGCACAGAAACTTTTTGATGTAATGCCTCATCGTAATGAGGTTTCATGGACGACCATGATTGCAGGATATGCTCAGAATGGACACACTGGGGAAGCTCTGAAACTCTTTTGCCATATGCAACGAGATGTAGTTAAAATGGACCAAGTCACCTTAACAAGCGTTTTAAATGCATGCTCTGGACCAGAAGGTATGGAACATGGAAAACAGTTGCACGCCTACATTCTACAAACTGGATTTGATTCTAATCTGTTCGTCGGAAGTGCAATTGTTGATTTGTACGCAAAATGTGGGAGCATAACTGATGCTCGAAAAGTGTTTAACAAAATGCCTGAACGAAATGTGGTTTCCTGGAATACTATGATTTCTGGATATGCCCATAATGGATGTGGCAAAGATGCCCTTAAAGTCTTTGAACAAATGAAACAGATAGGTGTGGAGCCTAACGAAAGTACCTTTGTCGGTGTTCTCTCTGCGTGCAGTCATGCAGGTCTAGTAGATGAAGGCAGATGCTACTTCGATTCCATGAGTCGAAACCATGGTATCACACCTACTGTTGATCATTATGCTTGCCTAGTTGACCTCCTTGGTCGAGCAGGACACCTTGATGAGGCAGCGAGCTTTACAATCAACATGCCATTTGATGCTGATGCGGTTATGTGGGGTTCGCTACTTAGTGCCTGCAGAAGTCATGGCAATCTGGAACTTGGAAGACGAGTTGCAGAACGTCTATTTGTGTTGGAACCCCTAAATGCTGGACCATATATGTTGTTGTCAAACATGTATGCTGCTGTTGGCGATTGGGACAATGTCACAAAATTAAGAAAAATTATGATAGAGAAGGGAGTGAAAAAGAAAGCAGGGTGCAGCTGGATTGAGGGGAGGAACTGTTACAACATGTGACGCCCAGTGACGCCTATCTTAGATGCCAAACAAATTAGAGAGTGTGTCACAAAAGCAAAAAGTTAAAACACTTTCTGGATCTACTGAGTTCAGCAACCAATCAAAATTAAAACAGATATATACTGCCTAGGGTGGAAGAGATGTTCATGTCATCCACGTGTGTTTCCCTCGTAGTGTTAAGAAACTAAACTGAAAACAAAAACCATACTTCTGTCCAACTTCGGAAAAACTGCCAACAGTGGCTTCCTGGGATTTGGTGAAAGCTGGGCAATGCTGAAGTCCCCAGTATCTTTTCAAGTCTCCCCTAGGACAGACTTGTGCTTGTGTTCATGTTTATTGCACAACAATACTTGCAACAGCAGTTCGGGTTAAGTGCAAATTCTGAGTAAATTTGATGAAATAGATAACCTCCAACTCCAATCGTTGTAGATCACCCAAACTTTCAGAAGTCTTGTGCTACTGTTGCTCGTCAACATGCTATCAAAAAAATAAAAATGTTGACATTGTTTTTTAATAAATTCATAATATAAAAAGAGTTGCACGTGGTTTGTTATCTCTCCCTTATTCTTAATAGGTTGAGGGTTAATATGGAACTATGTTAGTATTAATTGCAAGACAGACTGAAGACTCAAATTTTAGGGAGGAGTACATTACTTGTTGGAGAGCATCAGATTTCAAGAAAAAGGTATAAGGCAGTTGTGGCATCGGACAATTGGAGAAGATGCCAATTTTGTTTGGCTCGAGACAGAGAAACACAAAGAGATGCTAGGGGAAACGGTGTTCTCGAGAAACTGTCGACCTTAGAAAGATGAAGAGAAACACATGAAAAAGTGATTCATCAAAAAATTCCAAAATAGAAACGTTCTCTTAAATCCACCTGACTGTATTCTTTGATTAACTTGAATCAAATCTTTTAAAAAACAAACTTCAAACTTGTGTACTTTCAATTTACTATTTGGAATTCCTAGTCACATCTCTCCAACTGGTAGCTATCTTCTATATTTTGTATCTCCATGACCTTGCTTCATTTGGCATCCTGCTTCTCTGCAAGGCAGGCTCCACATTCATGTCTGTCAGGTTTTTCATTGAGAGGAATTTTGTTCTCTGTTATTCCTCTATGGGAGGGGTTTTGTTTTTGTTCTGCAAGTTTTCATGCTCATTTTCTTGCCTTTGCCACCATTGATTGGGTAAATATGTTCCTCAAGTTCGCTCTTCGATTGGAAAGTTGTGCTTTTTCTTTGTTGCTATTTGTTCTGTTGTTGTTTGTTCGTTTGTTTTGTTTTCCCAATCTGTTCCTCAGTTTGAACGTCTTCTACAGTGCCTTCTCTGCATTTTGTTTTGCTCATTTCCATTGTATTTTGTCTTTTGTCAAGATCTAGTTTCTTCACTCTATGACAACAACGTTCTTTTTGCTGCAAAGATTGATGGCGTATAGGTAGGCTAGCTCTCAGCGAACACGAACTGGGGTTTTTCCTTAAGCAATGGAAACACTTCCCTTAACCCTCATGTCACGGCAGCAATATGAAGACTAGGGACTCGAACAAGGGTTTTTCCTTAAGCAATGGAAACACTTCTTAACCCTCATGTCACGGCAGCAATATGAAGCCTAGGAACTATGAATTCCATGGGGCATGATTGCCTCCTGCCCATATACTTACCGAAATGGTGTCTGGCCTGCAAGTTTCTTCGACGTAATTCGGTATGCCCAGAGTACTGCAAGAATCCTCAAGTCTCAGTCATCCCTGTTCACATTACAGACCTTTGTCAATGTGTTCTCCAAAATTTTATTGAAGGCCTCTATTGTGCCATTCTCTTGTGGATGGTATGGAATGCTTTTCTAATGGTGCACTTGAAACTCCTCTATCAATGTTTCGATAGGTTCTATTCAGAAAGTGAGTTCCCCAGTCACTCATCAAAATTTTGGGACAGCCAAAATGGGTGACAACATTTTCAAATAATAATCATGTTGCGGTCTTTGAACTGTAATCTTTGATGGGTGCTGCCTCAGGCCATCAAGTCGGATAATCCATCGTGGTTATAATATAGGGCGGTTTGCTCATTTTCACCGTAGGGTTAGTCGACCCACTGAAATCCATTGCCCACGTGTCAAATGGTTGTAGCATCACCTGTGGATGTAGTGGCATTACATCCCAATGTTATGGTTTTTTCACTCTCTAAAAAACATCACAACCACGACAGAACCCCTTCGCATCGCAGTGAACTGTCAGCCACCAAAGACTTGCATGCAAAATCTTCTGTGTGGTAGCTTTCTCTGCATAATGGCCTCTGGCCACCCCTTCATGTGCCTCCATCAAGATAGTTGGCCTATCATGTTCTAATACATAACGCCAAAGCATACCATCTACACCCAACTTATACAGACAACCTGCAATTAAGTGATAATATGTTACCTCAACGACCAGTTGTTTCTTTTGTGCAACCGTATGGTCTTGCAATGTTGTTCTCATGCTAAGGAAGTGAACAATCTCTGCTAAAGTGATTGCCTACCATCTCAACCTAAATAGTTGTGCATTAGGTGAGTTGTCGCCTACATTCCCTGCTTCTTGGCCGAAAAGAATCCTAGATAAGTGGTCTGGCACTACATTCAACCTACTAAGTTTCACCATTACCTCCATTAGAGAAATTTTGAAGTAAAAAATGAGCCTTAAAAAAAATGTACAACCAAAATCAACTTTATAAGAACTAATAGAATTGAAGATGATGATGTCAACCATGGGGGATGATTCACCATTTTTAGAATAAAAAGGTAAAATGATAAAAAAATGATAAAAATAATTTTTTTTTTCAACTTATCTCCCTATGCTTTTACTCAAATTTCGAGCAGGAGCATTCGCTAGATGATGAATTTAATTTTGCATTCAAGGAGTATACATGTTGAATACTTTCGATGGAACCCACTACATGAAAAGTGAGAAATACATTAAAAATGTGATTGCAATCACGTTTTTTTCATGTATTTCTCCTTTTTTTTTGTAGCAAGAGACAGCAAAAGTATTCAAGATGGACATGCATTGGATGTGAAATTAAATTCACATCCAACGAGTTCTCCCGTTCGAAATTTGAGTAAAATCGTAGGAAGATAAGTTGAAAATACAAGTTAAAAAAATAGTTTTTTTTTTTTTTTTTTTTTTTTTCACTCCAAAATTTGATGAGGTAATCTAATCTGATAACTTCCCAAAGGGAAAAGCTATTGGATGGTCCATCCCGACCTCTCTTAGCTATGCCAACATCGCTCCCAATGCAATCTATGATGTATCCACATGTAAATGAAATTCTTTTCTCCAGTCAAGAAATACTAGAATTGGAGTAGTTACCAAGTGCTCCTTTCATGTGTCTAGCACTTGTTGTCATTCTTCATTCCACTAAAACTTCGTGTCCTTCTACAATTTTTCCAGTTGCGCAGTGATCTATGCTTAGCCGTGTGAAAAATTGTTATCCGTAATCTTACTGCAGCAGCTAATTAGATTTCTTTTATTTGTTTTAACTAAACAAATTACTTAACATATGCTACAGTAAATATAGAAATAAAATATACTATAGCCTTCACAATAAAAAATTGCAAGGAAAAATACTAGCACAAGTATACACACATTAGCACTATTATTTTTGGAAAATTGTCCTCAAAAAACCCAATGCGGGAAAATTGGTGCAGCAGTTGAGGGTTTGTATATTATGCAGTGATTTTCTGAGTACAAATCTATTATTGATGAATCTGTCAAATCATGCAAAGAAATTGACAAGTAAAATCTCTGTGAGGCAAACCTCACTCCTCCACGGGAACCCGAAACTAGTTGCTTTGTGCTGCCTCTGCGCAATGATTGCATCACTCTAGGCAGTCTTTGCGTAACACCTGTAGTTGCCTCTGTCTTTGTGTTGAATCTCTCTACTGACTGGAAATTGGAATCTGTTGTCCTCCGGACACTTCCTTAGGGAACTAGCACTGACCCTTTGTTGTCTCCTCAACAGAAAAACAAACTCCCTCTACAGCTCTGCGCACTCCCAGCGTAGCCTCTATGTCACTGGCTCTGCGCAGCTGTCTGTGGCTTCTACTGCCTCCTCTACTATGCACTCTCCAGATCAAGAATTTTTCCTCTTGGAAATTATCCTTGCCCCTTCTGTGAGAAACCTCTCGATCGATCTTCTCCCTGAGCACTGCTCACTAAAGAGTTTCGATCTCTAGATTCTTTCTTTGTCTCAATGTGTTTTCCAAATGACCATTCAAGTCCCTTTTATAATCTTCTCGTTGAAACTTCAACGGTCGATATTAAATCTTTAATTAACGGCTGAGATTAACTTTTGACTTAATCTTCGCCTTTTCTAGAACATTCACACTCTGTTTCATTAATAACTTTTAATTTCCTAAGTTTATACTTAGGGTCCCTTTAAAATAATTAATTATTTTAATAAAACATAATCTGAGTGGAATTTTCCCAAACAATTTTTGGGTTCTCTAGAATACATGTGTCTAAGCCTCCCTGCAAATTTTGAGATTTAGAGCACATTCGATGCTACCACAAATCAACACTCCATATTAGCGATGAATGTGCTCTAGCAATACCCCCTGCTGAGTACTACTATGATTCTGCAACATCTCCCTCTGTGCTATTAATGTCTGACACTGTTGCCCACCAACTTTGCGCAAACATTGCATCTATATTGTTGCTGACACTGCCACTGTCAACATTGCATATGTATTGCAACTCCATCTCAAATTTTGTATCTGTGCTGCTGCTGACCTTGCTTAATACTGCCAACTGCTACTGCACTGTGTTCTGTTGCTGTTGTAAGTGAGGACCCATTTGTTACTGAAACAGGTTCTCAACCATACCCATATGCTCCCTGAAATGAATGAATGTAGCTCTTCCCAGAGCCTTTGTGAGTACGTCTACTACCTGATATCTTGTGGGGACATACTGCAGTTGTATTGTCCCATGTTGAACACAGTTTTGGATAAAATGACATCTGATATCTGTGTTTGGACTGATCATAAAATATTCGATTCTTAGAGAGCTTGATACAACTCGAATTGTCACAATAAACACTAGTCGGTTCCATCGTCTTCCTGAACAAGCTCACAAGAAGCTTCTTAAGCCATATGGCTTTGCACGTTGTTGTGTTGGCTGCCATATACTCTGCTTCAGCTAAACTCAATACTACCGACTTCTGCTTTTTATTGTACCAAGAGATCATTCTTGATCCAACGTTGAAATAGTACCCAGGGGTACTCTTTTGGTCTGTTGAACTTCATGCCCAATATGCATCTGTAAACCCACTTAATCTAACATCATCTCCTCGAGTGTATTTCAACCCGTACCTGACTATTCCATGCACATATATGAGAATGTGTCTAGTTGTTTCCCAATGTACCCTTTTCGGTTCCACCATAAACTAACTAAGGTTGTTGACAACAAAGCAAATGTTTGGCCTGGTGTTGATCAGATACATGAGTGGCCCAATGAGTTGTCGGTACAAGGTGGGGTCCACTTCCTTGTCCCCTGATGCATCTATTTTCTTCCTATTGGTTATCATAGTCGTTGTCATGGACCGACAATCTTGCATTCTGAACCTCTTAAGAATTTTTGTGGCATATCTTCCTTGCCCTAAGAAGATCTCTCCATCCTTTTGCCACACTTCCAATCCTAGAAAATAATGCATCAACCCCAAATCCTTCATGTTGAATTCTACTTCAAGGTTCTTCTTGCAGTCTTTTATGAGCCTAGATGATCCTGTAAGAAAGAGAACATCTACATATAATATCATAATCAATGGCTCATTCTCCACCATTAAGTAGTAGAGATTGGGATCTGCATCACTCTTGACGAATCCCAACTGCTGCAAGTAGCCATCAATCCCACCATACGAAGCTCTAGGTTCTTGCTTGAGCCCATACAGGGCTTTCTTCAATTTTCATACATGAATTTTCTTCTCATGGGTTTCGAAGCCTTCAAGCTATTATATGTACACCTCCTATTCTATCACCCCATTCAAAAATGTTGTCTTGACATCCAATTGGTGAATCTCCCATCCCATCTGAGTTACTAGGGATATAACGGATTTGATGAAGGTGTATCTCATTACAGGAGCAAAGATCTCCTCATAGTCAATTCCTTCTTTCTGTTGCGTTTGTGTTACTGGCCACCGGGGCATGCTTGCTCACAGAATGACATCAAAAGAAAAGTAGAGGGAACATCTCTAATAACTTGAGTAAATAATTTGTTTATCCATGCTTCAGATCCCCCCTATAGATTATTTCGGAAGCATACCCCTTTGCTATGAACCTGGACTTGTACTTCTCCACGCTACCATCTGCAGCGTATTTGATCTTGTAGATCCATCTCGATCCTACAACTGATCTATCCTCCGGTCTAGGCACAACTTCCCAGATATCATTTGTCATGATAGAATTTCACTCTTCTACCATGGCATCCACCTATACTTGGTGTTGTATGACTTCCTGAAAATTGGAGGCTTCTTCTCCCTGTGCTACCAATGTTTGGTATCTGTCAAGTTGTATATGTTACCTCTTCTAGGTTCTGGGAGCTCCAATGCACTCCCCTGTGTCCCTCATGTTGAGATTTTGGGGTGTTGGGGTAGCATCGGATGTGCTCTAGCTCCCAAAATTTGTGGAGGGACTAGAATACATGAGATATCCAAGACCTAGAAAGCGATTTACTAAATTCCATCATGTTTAAGAGATATTTAATTAATTAATTTTTTTAATTAAGGACTTTAAGTCTAACTTAAGAAAATTAAAAGATTAAAGTTAATTAAATTAAACATATGATGAAAATGACTTAAGTCACACAGATCAAGCATCTTCTACTCTTAGTGGTTGATTCAAGATTAGATCACGGTTGTTGATGTTTCAACGAGAAAAGTATAAGAAGAGGGCTTGGGTTAGTTGGAGAACACACACAGTGGCAGAGCACTAAGACTAAGTTGGAATTCTAGAGCGTGGTTTGCTAAGAATTTATAGAAGTGTTTCAGTTGCAGCGAGGGGTAGTATTAACGAAAGGGATGGTTTGATCCCAGGCCAAGAGTGCAACAAGGGAAGAGATGTAGCAAACTGAGCAGCGCAGAGGGAGCAACAACTACACAGAGTAGCCACAGCTCAGTGGAGGCATCACAGAGGCTTCAGGGGCTACGCAGGGCTGACGTAGGCCTAGAAAGGGCAGCGCAGGGGCAACAAGAGGCCAACAGGGCTAACACAGGCCCAGCCAAGGTAGCACAGGGGCAGCGTAACACAGTCTGGAATGACGTCGGCCCTTCCTGAGTAGCGCATGGGATGATGCAGGCCAATAGAGCTGACACAAAGGGATTTAGAGCTGCGTTGGGGTTTCTGCAGACTGAAAAGGGCTGAGTTCTATAAATCTCATTTGAGGGTGTGAATCAGTCAGTTTTTATATTTCCAGAACAGAGGTATAGCTGTAGTCTTATTTCTCCATCGGGTTAACCAGTTTGGTGCCCAAATTTGTTGTACTTAGATTCTACTTAATAATAAAACCCTCCAGCAGCCAGAAGACCGGTTTTCCTACATTGGGTTTTTCCGAGGAAAGTTGTCCATAAAATCCTTGTGTGTCACTTTGTCATTGTGCATGTAATCAGTTTAGATCTGTATGTGTAGGTTGTTGATGTATTTACTTCGAAGTTAATGTTGAATATTTCACATTAATAACTTAATATAAGTAGAAGTAAATCTGAAAATTAACAATAAGATATTCAAAAATTTCCACATGGTATCAAAGAAATTGCAGATCTAGCTTGGATCTCCAGCAAGAAGAATGAAGAATCTGTGCTGCAGAAAACAGCAGAGAAAGCAACAGCAGTAGCAGAAAACAGGACCAGAGAAGGTAACGCAACTACAAAAGGAAGCATAAACAAGAAAAGGCTAGGGTGACGCAGTCTCCACGCAGATTCACGTAGGCCCACGCACTTACTGCACAGAGGCAACGCAAAATCTGCGCTGAGACTGTATGCTCACGTAGAGGCTAGCTAGGGTGACACAGTCTAGACGCTGATTTTTGTTCAGAGTGCCGGAGGCTGAGCTGCAGACCTTCAACAGTTTTTGGTGGGGTTAAAATTATATTGGTGTAGAATTTAACCTAAGCTAAGGTGACGAAGAGCGGGAGGAGAAAAAATTCTTAGAATATTTCCTACCAAAGAAGTTTGAAGATCGATCAGAGGATCGAAAAGAGCTGATTCCTTTTTGTTTGGAAGACTTCCAAGAGAGGGAGTTAGTTGTCAGAGGGAGCAGAGGGTGCCTTTCTCGCCAAGGACCCTAGATCAAGGATTCGTTCCAACACATTTTCTGAGTAGATGGCACCCCATGGACTAAGTGATCAGGATAGGTTGGACGGCTTGTCTAACTTTGCAATCTGGAAGGCCAAAATACTGGTATTCATGGAGGCATATGGCTTGAGGGAGCATGTAGAGAAATTCCTCACCACATTGATCGATGCGAAACTCCTGGAGAAGCACGAAGAAGCAGTGACACGCAACAAGTGCTTCATTATGGATGGGTTCAAAGATCATGTGGTCCCACACATAGCCAAGAAGGCAACGACTAATGAGATGTGGGTAGCTCTAACCACAGTGTATGAAGGAAGATCCGTCCAAAGGAATATGCTTCTAGAGAACCAGTTGAGGTTATTCATGATGACCAAGGGAGAAGAGATTGATCCTTTTCTATCCAAACTACAATCGATCCAGGATCAGCTGACTGGCATGGGATTCAACGTAGATGACGATGTTATGGTGAGGACTAATCTTAATGTAGTCATGGAGGACTGGGAAACTTTTTTCCAAAGTGTCTTGGGTAGAGCAAACCTTCCCAACTGGGACAACATGTGGGCTATCCTCCGACAAGAGGAAATCCATCGGATGACGAAAAGACAGTACAACACTGGTTCGAGTAGAGTGAAGAAGGAAGAAGAGGAAGATGCAGCCTTGGCATCAAAGAGGAAACAAGGGAGAAAGAAGCGGGTATTGAGCAGGCAAATCCCCTCTATGGACAGAGGTGATCCCTCTAGCCCTAGGGTGGGTCTAGCAACAAGGGAACATGTTGAATTCTTGAATTCTTAGTTTGTAAATGAAATATGGTCTGGGATAAATATCCTACCTCGGTCCAATGCTTTTGTCGTGGCACACAGCAGCGATCCTTCGATCTTTGTCTTCATGCCTTGCGCTCCATTAGTGATGATGTCCATGCGCCTGCACAAAGATCAAACAAACGATGACAACGTACAAGCATATACATTCATCTACAACTATTCAACTAGTCAAGGAGATCTAAACACTTTGCATATAAATAGAAACAAAGTTGGAACCATAAACTAGTCATGTATTATTGATATAGAAAAAGAATCTTAGAACCTTATGCCTTGACATTGTAGATATCCTTCAATGGGTTAAGTCGGGCACGTCTCAAGCATTCTTTCGTCGTTCCGCTCAATGAGGCAATGAGCTTAAACTCTCTCTCAATAATGGATTCTTCTATGCTTTCTCCAACACACTAGCTATATCTAATGACTATTCAGCTAGCTGAATCAATGTGAGGAAGAAGAATTTATAGGAGAGGAGGAGGAGGTTTGGGATTCCACATAAAGTGGAGGAGAGGTCTATCCCTTTGGGGAGTTTCACATTTGTAGGAACTAATAGGCCAGAGAGAGAAACTCAACTTGATTCAGTCGAACAAACCATGATGACTCCACTCACGAAACTGTTAAGCATAAAAGCTTCGTTTCTATTTTAAAAAACTTTCCAAAAGCAGCTCGGCGCGGGTGCCCTTCTGAGACAGAGCGCCAATGGGCATGAGGCTCAGTGTTAATTTCTTCATGGGCACGAGGTCATAACTGCCTACCAGCGCCAACCCAAAATCACATGTTTTTGCAGGTCTGCTTGAGGAATGATCAACATAGATTATATTCTTGACGTGCCAAGGGATGCAATGACATTTATGGCAATGTATGACAGTGCACAAAGGTCACTAAAATGGTCCTCCAATGTTCGTTTGATTGTTGGGACGGTGACAAAACACTATGTAACAGATGCTCCCTAAAGTATGAAGTCCGAGAGAGAGGGAGGGGTGAAATTCTTTATGAGAACATGCCCAAACAAAAACGCCACCGTCGGAAGACCTGCAAGATCAAATACAACTGATATCCCTGATACATGAATATGTGGTATGGGCGTAGCCATCCATAATAGAGAACATATAATAAGATCCAAGGTATGGACACAACCATCCAGTAAGAAGGATCATTGAAGAGACTCAGGTATGGTTGCAGCCATCCAATCAAAAGAGTCATGCATATAGCCATGATAAACCAAATCTTCCCACAGCCTGGATTTCATCAGACAAAACCCAGGGTCTTGCGCTCCATCTCGTCCCGAACAAGTACAAATTCAAGCATGCGAATGAATGAGTTGAATTCGAACATGAAAGAAAGTCACCTGATTACCAGCCAATGATGAAAGTTGTTAATAGGCTCGAGAGAGACCACCAGTAATGACAATGGTTCTCAAGGTACAACTAGTACAATCCACAGAATGCGAACATTGAGCTAGAGTCGAACACCCACGAAATCACTCGATCAAAGGCCAATGATGAAAACCTTCCGTCGAGTGCTAAGAACTTGCCATTGAGGCATGCAAGCTCTAAGGTACCAGAAGGGAGTCTCTAAATCAGCTTCCTAGATAATGAGCTGAAGTCGACAGGAAGTGACCGGTTGAACGAGGTCCATAATGTTTCCCACATCATCGACACGAGACAGAGGAATTAGATGATACTGAATTAGGAATAAACAGAGGATCAGGGTTTGAAAACTGCAGAAAGAACTTCTCTTGAACATATTGGTGACACGACTCCGGAATTTAGCAGTATTTGACATCAAGGGATATGAGGTCATGGTGACATGGAAAAGAGCAGATGAGAGGTCAAAACAGATAACCCAAACCCATGGAGACAAAATGATGAATGTGGGATGTCCCCAACCCGACACAAATTGCAGACAAGTGTCATGTTCAAGAGTGACATACTGCCAACACGACTGAGAACTGGTTCCATTTTCCCCCACCATTTTTGGTGAGTATCCCAATTATTTTGGAAACAAGCTTGAAGGGGATAGCATATGATTGTTATGTAAGTTTGTCCTTTGGAAAAATCCATCCTCGTACATTTTATGAGCCTTAGGAAGGAGGAACTTGATATCATCATGATGACGGATCCAATGTCATAAAATTTTAACGAGCCCGACAAAGGTGAAACTCGACGTCTTTTCATATTTAGAGAGTTTGAAAAGAGGCAAAAAGAAAACACTATATGGCCCTTTACGTAAATAGTCCCTCATACCCGAAAAGGTAGAAAACAAAATACGAGAGAACCTCTTAGTTGTGATTGGCTAAGGTATTCATTTTTCGTAAATAGTTTATCCCAGCCCGAAAAATGGGTAAATGTATACTGGGTAAACGACATTTCGCAGCCTTTAACGAGTTCAAAATGACAAGAGATCATAAATCTTTCCATGTTTTGAGAGTTAGAAAAGAGCTGAAAGTTGACTCCTCCTGGAAGAACGAGTGGCATTAAGGGTAGCAACTGGTTTTGGTGATGGTGGAACTACTCAAAACAAGTAAAGGTCAAGAAGTTGGCTAACAAGACCACTCATCGCAATGGTTCCTCAGGAATGGGTAAAACAATCAAGTGAGGGAATATGGTCGACCGAGTAGATGGTAATGATGGAATGAGAAAACCAAGGCTCATCGAACAAAACAAGCTAATAAAATCGCAGTCACGAGAGGTAAAATAAGAATGGTTTCATTTTTACACAAGCTTGAAACTTTTTAAAAAACTATGCTTGAAACCGATTTCATTTTTACACAAGCTTGATACGAAAACAAACTATGCTTGAAATAAGTTTGCATGCCCCCAGCATGATGACTCAATTCGAGGTACATGCCCCCTAGCTTCATTACATTCAACAAAGTAGACTTCTAGTTACTGATAGGTGGATAGAGTGAAGGTTCAATTACGAGATTAAGGGAAATACTCGATTGGGATCTTATGAGATCTGATCAAAGACTCGAATTGAAAAGGAACCCATTTCATTTTTTATTGAGGTTGAAATAGTAAAAGAACTATCCTCATGACCTAATTCATTTTTTAACAAGATTGACATAGCAAACGAACTATCCTCAGAAGAGCTTGTTTCATTTTTTAAGGAGCTTGAATAAGAAAACGAACTCTACTCCAAAGAGAAGCTTGTTTCATTTTCTAAGGAGATTGACACAAGAAAATGAACTATGCTCTGACGACTTGACCAAGACATACAAAAAGTCATGGCTTCCAAGAGGTTTTCATCTGATGGGAGAAAAACATCTCAGAAATTAGGACCCAAAGCCCCCAGTACATTATGTAATACCTCACTGACTGAATTATTAGTGGATGCAGACATGGAACATGTGGCTACATAATTAACCTATGGTGGGGAAGATATCACCAGTAGGTATGGACTAGGAAAGGATGGCGGTAGACCAGATGTCGCATTAAGACCAAAGAATGAAAGCTGATCAATGGTCACAATCCGACCTTCGTGTGGAAAACAGATCACGCGAAAGAGGGATGAGACAAGCACTCCCATGGCATAAGCATAGTCGTGCCCCAAGAGTAAATTAAAATCCAAGGGGCATTGGACCACCATCACGTCTATATAGATGGGTTTCCCTCCCAAAGTAATAGGAAAATTCGGAAGGATCCCTAATGGTTGACTTGTTCCTTTGTTAACAACCAACAGATTCTGAATAATAGGCACAAGCTGTGGAGAACCTAAAGCTTGCCAGGTAGTTGAGGACAACATACTAACCGAGGTTCCTTCATCTATAATCGTGCCCGATATGACCATATTACAGGCCTGTATAGTGATCTCAAAGGGAATGTAAGAAGGAAGACGGTATCGCGTGAATCGGCTCCAATCAAAGGAAGCAACCAAACTACATGGAGGGGGTGCCATAGGAATAAGAGGATTACCCCCCTGTGTTACGAGAGTGGAAAGACCATCCTTCGGAATTTCGGGAACGAGAGCAGGAGGATCACTTTTTGGAACTATGGCGACAAGAGTCGGAGGATCACCCTCCTCGATCACGGAAATGGGAGGATCACCCTCCGATCCCAGGGAATCAGAGGAAACAAAAATAACTTGACTGGGATGAGACCCACTCTTGACATAAAAGACCCAATGAACTGTTGATGGAACCAGGTCATCCTTCTTCTCAACCAATAATTGGTCGGAAATGGAATCGAGAGAATGACTTTCAGAGAGAGTGGAATTGACCGAAGATGATTCCTGATCAATGACTTAATCAATTATCAAAGGACTCGAAGAAAAATTTCGGTAACCGACGAGAAGATAGGACTTAGAAGTTAAAAGGGTGTCCAATACTTTAGAAGCTTCATCCATATAAGGGCAGAGGTGAATGGGATGGTTCCCTTCACATAACCTACAGGTAAATTTGATCTTACCCTATTTCTTACGAGTCTCATTATCTTTAGCTGAAGTCTCATCATCAGCATGATATCCAAAGGTCGATGATGAAGGATGAATCGGTCCAACGGACCACACTTATAACACCTTGGTAATGCCAGGGAAATCTCTAAGAAGATGATCACCCTCACACAACTTGCAAGGGAATTTGACTCAACGAGATAGAGTCACGAAGGTTTACCAATATTAGCTGCATGGGTAGCAATAGTTGCTGATTTCCCCCCTAGCTTATTTTCCTTCTTCTTCTTCGACATCTTCTTCTTCTTAGCCACCTAGTTACTAGATTCCATACTTTCACCAAGCAAAGAGGAAGAATGAGGCGAAGAAATAGGCAAAGAAGGTGAGGGGTCAATCTTAAGATCAACATGGGGTTGACATGGTTCAGGCGGAGGAGATGGTCGGACAAAGGTTGAGACATTCGAGACCATCGAGGTTGAAAATAACCAAATGGGTAAACCAATATTTAACCCACGAAGGGACAACATTGCCATATAAGGGGAGCCAACATTTCCAAAAGAAGGAAAAGGACCAGGACTCCCATCTAAGGAGACCCCTGGGTTGATGGACTCAGTAAGCGTTTCCATTTACCACAATCTAAGAATCACTAAGAAATATAAATTTAACCAGGAATATTTCGTGGGTAGTTAATTTAATAACATTGAAACAAGGCTCTGCCTTTTCATGTTTTAAGAGTCGATAAAAGTATAAAAGGTGACCCTAGTCACTTTCAATTTGAACGAGCTTGAAAGGACAAGTGCTTGATGATCTTTTCAAATTTTAAAGTCACAGAAAGATCAAAATGACTACTCAAGAACTCTAAGCAAGAGGGTGTACCAAGCTCCTGTGAACTACAATATATACCTTGGTGATCAAATGAAAGAGAAATGACCAAGAACTTAACGTACGTGCAGGCAGTCTCCCCGAATGTTGTGTTCATTGTATCACGGTTACAGGGCGGCAAACTCAGCTTCATGTGGATAAATGATTGCAACCCTAAAAGGATATCCCTTTATATACGCGACGGTACGGGGAGAACAAGTACGTACTAGCACTGTCTAATGCAAGATTGCGAGCGACAGCTGCTAGGTTTAATGACGTCGGAACACGTCACTAGCCTAGACCTATAAGTGCGAGCATTAAGTTTCAATGCTTCCTTAGATTGATTGAATAAATTTTAAATTTTATCTTGAAATTATGTTTAAGTTTCAAGGCCTTACCGAATGTAATCTCAAATCTCTAATGCAAAACTCTATGAGCGAAAGAATATCATTTCAATTCGATGAAAAGCTAGCTAAGGAAGGATAGAGGTTCACAACAAAGCAACAATCAATCGAATGCAAGAATAACACTTTCCTTCATGCTACTAACACAACCAAAGAAGAAAACGAAGAATGCTTCTTTTTTTTTCACTTTTTAATGAAGAAGAAACCTACTAATGAAAAAGAGAACCTTTAATTTTCAAACAAAGAGAAAAAATGCAAATTTTGTTCTTTTGTATGAATGCGGAGCAATAATGCAACATTACACTAAAAGGACAAAACATACACTAGCTTTGAGCAACCCGAATGAAATGATCAAAACACAAAGAGATCAATCCAAAGAGAATGTAAAACACACTCAAGACCATGCATGCATTTCTTCATGCAGAAAAGGACTTTCAAATTGACTCAACGAAAAATGTGATCTATGCTTAGGGCGATGGATGGAGGGTCAAACGGACACCAAAATGACAATTTGACAATCCAACAATGCATAGAATCAAAAGAAGAGACCAAACAATCATAAAATAAGCTGAAAATATGAATGAATAAACCTTCTCATACAAGGCTCAAAGACTCAGCGAACATGTGGCCGAACAAGCAATCAAAGACACCTAGAAACCCTAGGATGAAGAGCCACACCAATCCGATGAGAGATAATCAACCGAAATGACAGAGACTGGGGAGTAAAAAATAATATAGGGAGAAAAGAACCAATCCAGAGGGTAAGATGCACTGAAAACTTAGACAAGGAGCCTAAAAACCAAACCTACAAGATTCAGCGTGACTGTTCAACAGTAATCTGCGCTGAACAGGGGAAATCACACCCGTGATAAAGGAAAATTGCGCCAATCGTCGCGACTATCAGGAAAACAACAGCACCGAGTAAGGAAACCCAATAAAGGATTAAATGCAGTTAAGGAAATATATGCTTATCACTCTAAGAATAGGTGGAGTGGCTTGAAACAGTCAAATAAGCAAAACAAAGTAGAGAAATGGAAATACGACCAAAGTTGGACACACAAGAAAAAACTCTAAACGAACAACGAGATTCGACAGACACACTGATCCCTAGTATGGTCGCCAACTTGTTGAGTAGGAAAATCCCCTCTACAGATAAAGGCGATCCCTCTAGCCCTAGGGTGGGTCTAGCAACAAGGGAATATGTTGAATTCTTGAATTCCTAGTTTTTAAATGAAAGATGGACTGGGATAAATATCCTACCTCGGTCCAATGCTTTTGTTGTGGCACGCATCAAAAATCCTTCGATCTTTGTCTTCACGCCTTGCACTCCGTTAGTGATGATGTCCATGCACCTGCACGAAGATCAAACAAAAGATGACAGCATACAAGCATATACATTCATCTACAACTATTCAACTAGTCAAGGAGAGCTAAACACTTTTCATATAAATAGAAACAAAGTTGGAACTAGAAACCAATCATGTATTATTGATACAAAAAAATGATTTTACAACCTTATGCCTTGAAATTTCATATCTCCTTCAATGGGTTCAGTCGGGCACGTCTCAAGAATTCGTTCGTTGTTCCGCTCAATGAGGAAATGGGCTTAAACTCTCTCTCAACAATGGATTCTTCTTTGCTTTCTCCAACACATTAGCTATATCTAATGACTGTTCAGCTAGCTGAATCAATGCGAGGAAGAATAATTTATAGGAGAGGAGGAGGAGGTTTGGGATTCCACATAAGGTGGAGGAGAGGTCTATCCCTTTGGGTAGTTGCACATTTGTAGGAACTAATAGGCCAAAGAGAGAAACTTGACTTGATTCAGTTGAACAAACCATGATGACTCCACTCAGAAAGCTGTTAAGCATATAAGCTTTGTTTCTATTTTAAAAAACTTTCCAAAAGCATCTCGGCGTGGGTGCCCTTATGAGACAAAGCACCAATGGGCATGAGGCTCATTGTTAATTTCTTCATGGGCACAAGGCCATAACTGCCTACCAGTGCCAACCCAAAATCACATGTTTTTGCAGGTCTTCTTGAGGAATGATCAACATAGATTATATTCTTGACATTCCAAGGGATGCAACGATATTGATGGCAATGTATGACAATACACGAAGGTCACTGAAATGGTCCTCCAATGTTTTGGATGGGGATTGCAGGGACGGTGACAAAATACTGTGTAAGAGTGGGATCTGTCGAAGATCAAGTGTTTCCAGTGCGGAAAACTAGGACATTTCGCCAGCAATTGTCCTTAGAAGAAAAATGAAAAGGAAGCTTCTAGCTCCAAGGCTGTTGTGGCAGACGATGACTCCAGAGATGACGTATCCATGAGTGCTCATGAACCACGAAAGTGGGAAATCTTGATCTATAGAGAAACTACATAGTGAAGGAAGGATCCTTGAGGTGCCCAACTCTTGGATCACATATGAGCTACGGGAGTCTTAAGACGGTAGTGGGGAAAGTGGAGCAGTTGGTGTAGAGAATCACAAATGGAGAAGAGGCAGGGCTGGATGCTGAGAGGGAGTAGCACAGTGTAGATGCATCAACACCATAGCAGCAACAACATAGAGGGGTTGATGTTACTTTAGGAGCATAGAGCAGGCTTTCTTACACAATGCAGAGCTGCAACAGTGTAGAGGCTTCAGGAGGACATCGTAGCGTAGCAATAGCGTAGGGGACTTCAGCACAGAGGCAACGTAGAGGTTTGCTTATGTAGTGCATAGTTGTAGCAGCGCAACAACTTCCAAATGACAGCATGAAGCATTAGCCTATGGAGCTTCAATGATTAGATGCAACCCAATTGACTTGTCTGTCAAAGATTTGGCATGAGTGCTTTAGTTGCTTACTCTTAGCAATTGAGTTGCAGTGCAGCAGTTGGAAGCACGATGCAATAGATTGAGAGGGATTTGCAGTACAGATGTTGCAGTGGCGGCGCCATGGGAAATAGTACAGGAGAGCAACAACAATGCAGTGATGAAGG
The DNA here is from genome assembly GCA_034641835.2 of Pinus albicaulis. Lineage (NCBI taxonomy): Eukaryota > Viridiplantae > Streptophyta > Pinopsida > Pinales > Pinaceae > Pinus > Pinus albicaulis. The sequence goes on from CM076575.1 coordinate 1,352,612,722, forward strand.
GCAGTAGGCCAAGCATCAGTGCAGAGATCCACACTAGAGATCAATGCAGAACTTCAGGGTGAAGTATTGTTGCTAGAGCACATTCCTCGCTAAGAGGGAGTGTTGATATTTTGGGGTGTTGGGGTAGCATTGGATGTGCTCTAGCTCTGAAACTTTGTGGAGGGACTAGAGTACATGAGATCTCAAAGACCTAGAAAGCAATTTAAGAAATTCCATCTTGTTTAATAGATATTTAATTATATAATATTTTCAATTAAGGACCCTAAGTCTAGCTTAGGAGAATTAAAAGATTAAAGTTAATTAAATTAAACATGTGATGAAAATGACTTAAGTCACACGGATCAAGAATATTCTACTCTTAGCCATCGATTCAAGATTAGATTACGTCCGTTGATGTTTCAATGAGAAAAGTATAAGAAGAGGGCTTGGGGTCAGTTGGAGAACACACAGAGTGGTAGAGCACTGAGACTAAGTTGGAATTCTAGGGCGTGGTTTGCTAAGAAATTTCAGAAGTGTTTCAGCTGCAGCGAGGGGTAGTATTGGTGAAAGGGATGGTTTGATCCTAGGTCAAGAGTGCAACAAGGTAGAGAAGTAGTAGATTGAGAAATTCAGAGGGAGCAACAGCTACGTAGAGAAGCCACACCCCAGTAGAGGCTACAGGGGTTATGCAGGGCTGACACAAGCCCAGAAAGGGCAGCACAGGGGCAGCAGGAGGCCAGCAGGGCTGACGCAGACCCATCTAGGGTAGCGTAGGGGTAGCGTAACCCAGTCTGGGGTGACGCAGGCCCTTCCGAAGAAGCGTAGGGGCTGACGCGGGCTAGAAGAGCTAACGCAAAGGGATTTAGAGCAGCACTGGGGTTTCTGAAGACTAAAAAGGGTTGAGTTTTGTAAATCCCATTTGAGGGTGCGAATTAGTTAGTTTTTTCTGTCTCTAGAATAGAGGTATAGCTACAATTTTATTTCTCTGTCGGGTTAACCAATTTGGTGCCCAGATTTGTTGTAATTAGATTCTACTTAATAATAAAACCCTCCAGTAGCCAGAAGACCAGTTTTCCTGCATTGGGTTTTTCCGGGGACAGTTGTCCAGAAAAAACTTGTGTGTCACTTTGTCATTGTGCATGTATTCAATTTAGATCTGTATGTGTAGACTTTTTATGTATTTACTTCGATGTTAATGTTGAATATTTCACAGTAATAACTTAATATAAGTAGGAGAAGTAAATCTGAAAATTAACAGTAGGATTTATATTTAAGATATTCAAAAATTTTCACACCTCAGTGTATGTTGTGCCTCCCTACTGGTTCTACCAGTGGTGGTAGGATTTTCTTTTAATTCCTCCTCCTGTTCCCGTTGTTCCATCTGCTGAGAACTGCCAGAATCTTCTCTTCCCGAGGAAATGCTAATACTAGTCATTGTACTTGATCCGGGTGTCTGTCATCCTACCTGTCCTCCCTGCTACCCTTATTTATGTTGGGCTAAAGGAATTTCTGCTGACTGATCATCTACTGGGATATCACAAGATTTCCTTAGAATATCCTCCATGAACTTAGCATCTCATCTCACTACAATTTATATTTTGCATGAATGTAGATTTTGTATGCTTTTGAGGTCTCGCTATATCCTACGAGATACCCCTTTTCTGCAGTCTGATCAAGTTTACTTTTCTTCTCATATGGTACGTGACAATATGCCAAAATTTCGAATATTCAGAGGTGACCTACTTCTAGTTTCCTCCCTATGAAAACTCCTTCATGTGTTTTCTTCCCCAATGCTCTATGAGGTGTTCTATTTTGGATATACATAGTTGTGTTACATGCCTCTACCCATAAGAATCTAGGAAGGTCTAGATCATATAACATAGCTTTTGTTGCCCCAAAAATAGTTCTATTCTTCCGCTCTGCTACGCCATTCTACTGTGGATTGTATAGAGTTGTCCACTCTCTCTTGATGCCCTCCTTTGTGTAGAAATATGTGAAGTCTCTGTCCGTATATTCTCCACCCTTATCTGAGTGCAACACCTTTATTTTCTTCCTTGTCATGTTTTCCACAAGAGCTTTAAACTCTCTGAACTGATCAAATACCTCATCCTTGGTCTTTAGGAAGCAGATCTATATTTTCTTGGAGTAATCATCAATGAAGGTGACAAAGTATTCATCACTCCTGAGATCTCTAGTGAAAATTGGGCCACAAATGTTTGAGTGTATCAATCCCAATACTCCTGCTGCTCGATTATCACTTATGGGAAAGGTTTCCTTAGCGTACTTCCCTACTATGCATCCTCTGCATACATAATCATGCTCCATACTAAGGACTGGTACTCCAGTAACAGTATCTCTGAGCATCCTCAATGCTCCATGGTGCAAACTTCCCATTCTCATATTCCATAGTTCATTTATATTTCTCTCGCCATCAAGATTGTTGCCTATCAGTTCCATTGGAGACTTGAGAGGCAATCTGTATACTCTATTGCTTCGAGTTCCAATTTTATTATTCTTCTTCTAGCTCAAATGCTTGACATATGCCTTATTCCTAATGAAGTATACATTGTATCCCTTGTCCTGTAACTGGAACACTGAAATTAGATTCCTTCTTAACCCTGGCACATGCAACACATTAGTGACTTTGATGCTGGTTCCTGATTTCTGTTTGAAACACTATGGTGCCTCTCCCTATTGGAGTGCATTTTTTTATGTTTTCCATAGTGATCTGGAAGTCCATCTGTTCTTCCTAATAGATTGAGAAATATTCTTGTACTCCAGTCATGTGAGCTGAAGTTCCACTATCAATGTACTAGACACTTGTAGATGTTGAACTTGAAAAACATGCAAAGTATTCTTCCAATCTAGAAGACAATTCAGGGACATATAAATTTTCCATGCTTATCTGTGCTATTTTCCCTTCTTACTCTTTTACAGTCTAGAAAAATTCCGTCCCTCCTGAATACTACTCTATGTTGAACCTGTTGGGCAGCTCCCTCTATCACTAGAAAATTTATATCCGGAAATATTTCTCGCTGTCTACTCACTCAGAGAGAGATTTTTAAAGAAAATTTGTCCCCTTGGACTGGACTGCGCAATCCTTTTGGAAATCCGATTTACTCCCTGTGCAATCTTCAAACCTCCCTCTTCTGTTCAACACTGGTTCTTCTAGATCTGTTTTCTTTGCTCTAATACCATGTGAAAATCGCTATCTAGAATCCTACTCTAGTAGCTAATCAAGTTTATTCTATTTGTTTTAACTGCACAAATTATTTAATGAATGCTACAATAAATATCGAAATAAATATACTGCATCCATCACAATAAAAAAATTCAAGGAAAAATACTAGCACACGTATACACACATTAACATCTTTATTTTTGGACAATTTTCCCTAGAAAACCCAATGCCGGAAAACCAGTGCAGTAGCAAAGGGTTTTTATATTATGTAGTAATTTTCTGAGTACAAATATATGATTGATGAATATGTCAAATAATGTAGAGAAACTGATAGGTAAAATATTTGTGAGGCAAATCTCACTCCTCCATAGGAACTCGACACTAATCAACACTCGAAACTAGTTGCTTTGTGTTGCCTCTGCGCAGTGATTGCATTACTCTGCACCGTCTCTACGTCACACATGTAGTTGCCTTTGTCTCTGTGTTGAATCTCTCTGCTGACTGGAAACTGGAATCTATTTTCCTCCGAAAACTTCCTCCAAGAACTGGCATTGACCCTTTGTTTTCTCCTCATCAGAAAAATGAACTCACTCTGCAACTTTGTGCAATCCCAGCGTAGCCTCTGCGTCACTGGCTCTGTGTATCTATGTGTGGCGTCTATTTCCTCCTCTGATATGCACTCTCCAGATCAGGAATTCTTCCTCTTGTAAATTATCCCTGCCCCTCTCTGTGAGAAACCTCTTGTTCGATCTTCTCCCTAAGCACTTCTCACTAAATAATTTCGATCTCTAGATTCTTTCTCTGTCTCAATGTGTTTTCCAAATGACCCTTCAAGTCCTTTTTATAATTTTCTCGTTGAAACTTCAACGACCGAGATTAAATCTTTAATAAATGGTTGAGATTAACTTTTGACTTGATCTCCTCCATTTCTAGAACGTTCACACTCTGTTTCATTAATACCCTTTAATTATTTTATTTTCCTAAGTTTAGACTTAAGGTCCCTTTAAAATAATTAATTATTTTAATGAAATATATTTTGAGTGAATTTTCCCAAACGATTTATGGGCTCTCTAGAATACATGTGTCTAAGCCTACCTGCAAATTTTGAGACTTAGAGCACATCCAATGCTACTACAAATCAACAAAATGTGAATAAACCTCTTGTAGTACCCAACATGCTCTAACGTAGCACACAATTTTCGAACTAAAGTAGGAGGTGGAAGATTTAGAATCATGCAATCTTCATCGAATACAACAACAATCCCTGCTTGTATACGATATGTCCTAGGATAATCCCCATTGGTGAACAAAAAATCCATTTCTTTGAATTCAAGGAAATATGGAGTTGTCTACACTTGTCTAACAGAAGTTGCAACACCTCGATGTGTTTCTTTAGCATACTGAAGATGGTATAATCATTTAAATAAACCTCCAAAATTTGTGGATGAAATCCTTAAATGTTGAGATAACCACTTGAGAGAACACTATCAGAGCATTCTTTAATCCAAAAGGCATGACAATGTATTGACATTATCCCCACTTAGTGGCAATGTTGTCTTATGGCAATGCTCTTTGGTGATTTTAATCTGGTGATACCCTGAGAAATCATTTGTAAAGGAGTAGACTTCCTTCCCATCGACATTTTCCAAAACCTCATCTACGAAAGGCATAGGTAAAGGGTCACGAACACAAGCATCATTCAAATTTATCAAATCTACGCAAATTCAAATCACACCTTTTTTCTTTTGTTGTATGACCATCAGACTAATCCACTTAGACTCCTCGATAGGGTCTATTATACCAGCTTTGAACATTTTGTTGAACTCTTCCCTAACTTTTTTCTTATATATTAGGTTTATTCAATATGGTCTCTGTAGCACTAGTTTGGCATCCGATTTCAAGGGAATCGTCATTTCCCCTAGCTCGCCAAATATACCTTTCATTTTCGAGAAAGTGTTGGGGAACATATCTTGATATTATCGTTGTAATTCAAAGATATGTCTGATAGTTTCCTCATCCCAATAATCACCAGTTACTGTGAACTATGGTTTGAACTCTATGCCTATGTTCACCTTGCGCTTCCTGATTAGTTTAGTATAATCTGGCACAGTGGAGTCTAACTATTTTCCAACTACCTTGCGTTCTCCCTCGGACTCTAGAATGTTTAGATCCCTAGGATACTCATCATCATCAATTTATTTTGCCACAATATAACACTTTTCCAATTTATTTGTAATTTGATAATGCTAGTGTAACATGCAAAGTGGTACCTCCTTTTTCGAAATCCTTGGTCCAAGTGCAAATATCTTCTCTTTCATGTTGTGCAATGCTTCATCTATTGATAGGTCATCAGATTCAAATTGAAATGTTAATATGAAGCTCTTTGACATTGTTTCCAAATCGGATGTATCTCGCCGTAGATCCAATTGAATATACCAATTTTGGGGCACAATATCTAAAGTATGTACAAAATGATGCACCCACTCAATCTATGGAATCTTCTCTTCTCTCCATAATGCAATGAAATTATCTAGGTGAGTGGTCAAAGATTACTTTTTGGTATATATTTCTTCGAGATCTCTTGCATCCAATCCAAATCTAATATGAAACAAGTACCTGCACTGCTACGAGGACTATGTCTGCTCCTTGTGTGTTACCCACCAACACGTTGAAGTGGCTTTTAGGGTGTTTTCTAGCGTGTGTCTAGTGCTAGCAGCCTAAGATGATCTAGCACATGTGTCTCAAACTCTTTAACAAAATTATATGCATCAATTAGTCTGTCTAACCTAGTAGGTTCCCAAATTTATGTACCAATCCATTTTACTACATGAGTTACATGCACACATATCCACATGGAAACCTCATGAAAGTGTTATTTACAATTCCCCAATGCCTCGTCTAAGTCCAATGAACAAGACTTGATACAACACCAACTTAGAGTTTCATCTGTTGTAGGATTGACGTATTCATTGCGCCAAATCGTTACATTGTAGATATTTTCAAGGTCCACTTTGTTAAGATCCCTTCTCACAGGCTCAACATAGCGTTCCCCCTCTTTAGGATTTAGGGGTGTGACTACTTGCAAATCTCCATATTCAAATATCTTTGTCTTTTCTTCAAATTGATAACCACTTGATTATCAAAGGCCCAATCAATTCCATGAAAATCCAAATAAAGATCTATATCATCCAAAATCTCAATTACTTTGAGGTCAAACAAGCTCTTAAATTCATCAATGTTGAATTTGAAATCTACTAGTCTCCCAATAACAAATATCATGAATTGGTTGGCGAGTCAGAATTGAGTTGGCAACTGTACAAGTTTCTTCTTACCCATTGATTCCTGTGTCTTATTTGGTAATATATTCATGTGCAAGCCCATATCCAATATGATGTTTTCCATGACATAATCTACAATCTTCTCATTAAACCAAAATTATTTATTTGTGTACTTATAGTGCGATACCTGCTTCACCATTCTCTGGGGTACCTGCGTGGAAATTGTTTCATTTTCTTGCATGTAGTGGTAAAAAATTTTGTGTAGTTTCTTTAGTGCGTGCTCATCCTTCAGTAAGTCCAAACAACTCTTAAGAAAATTTTGAATGCGGCTCACCTCCTTTGAAGTCACTTTTGGTGGAAACTCGTCATAGATAGGAAGAGGCTGAACGTAAATCGAGGCAATTTGTGGCTACAGTGTTGAACTCGATGTACCCCATTTAGCTTCCAAAAAAAATTCTTCCTTGCCTCCTAATATTTATGCTTTTCTATGATAGGAATAAACTTTCGAGGAGGATCTATGGCCTTTCGAACCCACTGATGAGGTTTCTCTGGTTTATTCACTACATCGATAATTGTTCTTGTCCCTCCTCTCATTACTATGCACACCTGAGGGTGGTCACATCGAGCTCCATCCATGACCATTTTCACATTTGGCCATCATTTATCCTGTCACTTTGCAAACAGTTGTGGGTTATTCTCTGTGGTATGGTCTAACTGTTTATAATATGTGGAAGTAGTGCAGAGGTTTGGACATTAATCTCTGGCCATATGTCCCATTTGTCCACAATTATAACAAATAATAAGTACTTTTCCACCCCATAACCTCCTCTTCCTCTTCCAATTGGACCTTGTCCTCGTCAAGGATCCTGTCCTCTAGCTAATGCATTATAGTCTCTAGTTTGATAAGTTTGTGTGCCACCATCACCTCCTTCTTCTTGCACACGATAAGCGTCAAAAATTCTTTCGTGAATCAACTCCAGTGTGCAACATGAGTAAATATCATGTCTAATGGACTTAAAAAGGTCACATAATGGGGTTTGTGACGAACTCTGATATTTATGCATCATGGGGTACGCTATAGGAAATTAAGCCCATACTCGACAAATTTCACACCATAGACCTCTCCCTTGGGCTAATGGATTTGATGCTCTTGTCGCTATGTTGTCTTTCACTATCAAACACTCATTCCAGTTGTGACCTCTTCTACATACGGTGCACCACACCTCCTCGCACTTCTCCTTGCCCTTCGCCAAGTCCTATAACTACAAGGTTAGAGTACCCAGTTGTTATTGCATTTGTGTCATACCTACACTACTTTCTCCACCTGCAAGTGAAACTTCAAATCTCATTTCTATTTCCAATGCTCCAGGTTAGGAGATTACTTTATGCTGTTTCAGTGGTGTTGAAGAATGTAGTTATGTTCAGTCTTCATAATCCTTATTGTATTTATAATAATATGTAAAAATAGGAAAAAAAATTAATTTTTAAATTAAAATAAAGAAAAGAAAGGAAATCAACAAAACCATAGCTCATATTCATGTAAATAACATATTTACCATAAGTTACTACCCACCATAATTTAAGTAATTATTTGCATAGAATATGGGATTAGGGATAAGATGTTAATAAATAAAATTACTAGGAGTCATTGCCGCCATTTTTTACGTGTTCTTAAACAATTTAACAAATCTGAGTAAAAAATTAAATGTGCAGACTTACTAGAATTTAATTTACAAAGAGACGTGATCTAATTTCAAAGATACATGTCTCTTGGGTATCTCGAGTATAAAATACACTTGAAACTTTTCATTTTACACAATCACTTATCACTCACCTATCTCTCTCTCTCTCTTCCACATGTGATCTCACATATCTGAAGTTCTCAGAATTGTGATCTCTACTTTCCTTTCATGGTTATTGGTTGAATTTTTGAAGTGTGTTTTCTTGATGAAGATGAAAGAACTATTATATATATTCACAATTAATTATCATAGTTCAAAAATAGTGCTTTGCACTCTATTTTTCAACATGTTATCAGAGCTTTGGTAAAGCAAAGGAGTTGAAGATCATAATTTGGTGGCTCCCTCTCTCTCTCAAGAAGGAACAAGAATGAAGCCTCTCTTCATCTATTTACTCTTCAAAGGAAGACTATTCTCCTCATTTACCTAATTCTAAAGTATGTGAACAAATGGCTCCTTCTTGCAAGAAAAGTAACAAACTTGAAGGAGCATCCAATTTCAAGGCATAGAAAAAGAGGATTGATTTGATTTTGGAGGAACATGATGTCCTTCATTTTGTCAAAGGTCTAGAACCTTAACCATATGAAAAATATGTTGCGGGGAAAGTTAAGTTTCAGAAGGGGAGGTCAAGGCTGAAAGAATTCTATTTGAATCTCTCAAGGACCATTTATTCCTATTGTATCATAATTGACCACGTCAAAGGAAGTGTATGATAAGTTGGTCAATCTATATACAATTAATAACACTGGTCAAAAGATATCATTAAGGAATCAACTTCGTGATGTGAGGATGGATAAGGGTGAATATTTTGCCTCCTTATTTATGAAGATAGCGAAAATAAGGGACACACTTTAAGGCATGGGTGAATTTATTGTTGAATCAAAATTTGTAACCATAAAAATCAATGGCATACCTGATCTATGGGATGGATTTCCTAGTTGAAATTATGCTAGAAATGACACTCCATCCTTGAATGAACTATGGAAAACCTGTACATAAGAAGAATCAAGACTCAAATCTAAAGGAAAGATTTAAGAACTTGGCTCACAGGCTTTTATCGCACAATCAAGAAGGTTTAATGGGAAAAACTAGCTTGGAAGAATACATCCTCCTCAAGACTTGTCAAAAGTTCAGTGCTATCATTAAGGTACTTTTGAGGTCTAAAATGGGCCTCCTAAGGAGTAGTTTTTAGGTCTAAAATGGGCCTCCTAAGGAAATTATAAAATAATAGTGGAAATAATCAAATAAGATTTGATTACATCAACTTTTAGAGGGAAAAAATAAAAAAACTACTTTTTCAACTTAGCTCCCTAAGGTTTTACTCAAATTTTGAGCAATAATATTCATTGGATGCAAAATTTAATTCCCTATCCAAGGATTACCCATGTTGCATACTTTTGATGGACACTTCTACACGTAGAATGAGAAATATATGAAAAATGTGATTGCAATCACATGTTTTCATGTAGGAGGGTCCATAAAAAGTATGCAACATGTGTACTCCTTAGATGAGGAATTAAATTTTGCATCCAACGAGTACTCCCGCTCGAAATTCGAGTAAACCCTTAGGGACATAAGTTGAAAATACGATTTGAAAAAATAGTTTTATTATTTTATTATTTTTTAATCTTTTTACTTTTTTACTCAAAAAATGGTGAATCATCCCCCATAGTTGACATCATCATCTTGAATCCTATTAGTTCTCATAAATTTTATTTTGGTTGTAAATTTTTCTATGGAGGCCCATTTTAGACCTCAAAATTCCCCTAACTCAGAATGCCACAAATATGGATACTATAGAAGTGATTGCCTCGAAAATAAAAATCACAAGAAGAGTAAATATTGGGCCCCTCTTCAAGATTAGAATCTCTAAGGTTTCCTTAATAAATTCATTTGCAAACCCTACACTATGACAAGTCAAGGACACAAATGAATAAAGAAATTGAATGTTTTATTGCATAGAAAGTATTGATGCCAGGGTTTGTAAACCCTAGCAAGCAACAAAATATTGAATTGGTCATTTTTGTTGAAGATAGAAATCTTAGTTCATGCAAGGAAGATATGAGATCATGATGAAGTTGATGCAAGAAGGCAAAGGTCAAGAGGGAATTAAAATTCTTCTCAAAATTTGTTCTTTCATGGCCTCCTAGTGAGGATTGCAGGTACATAGTGAAGGTTGTCAATGGCTCTGGCAACAAAGGGAGAATAAGTGGAAGAAAGAAGAAAAGCTTGTGAAAAAAGGATTTGTCCCATAATCGATATTTGAATATTTGAACTTAAAATGGAGCAAGAAGATAAGAAAATTTGAAATATGCATATCTATGACTAGAGATGAGAGAATATAAGATTCTCCAAGTAAGAGGGAGATCATGTTTTTCTCCACTTGTCCAAACTTTGAAGAAGTATCATAATTTAAGAAGGCCCTTAATGAGTCATGTAGAGAAACTATGATATATTGTACCAAAGAAGGGGTAGATAGAAAAACCTATGTTAGCTTCAGAGGGAGATCGAAATGATCATAGTAGAATATGTCTCAAATTAAGAGGGAGCTGGCCACTGAAGGTGATCTTGAATTGATGAAGCTTGATGAAATCTTCTTTAAAGTTTGATGATGATAGGTAGTTGATTTTTTCTTTAATGAACTTGGTCTGAATATTTTCTTTGTAGTGAATACATTAAATCAGATGAAGCCAGAGTATGATCAATGGATACTCTTATGGTACTGCTAATTATTGTTTGAATTATTTGGCAGGCAATGATCTTATCTTGCTAAAATACTCTGACTCCGATTGGGTTGAAAGTGTTGTCGATTGAAAGAGTACATATGGAAAATGTTTTTGATTGGGATCAATGATGGTTTCTTGGATGAGCAGGAAAAAATATTTCATGGGAATTAGTACTACTAAAGTTGAATACACAACAACCTGTGAAGTTCGTTGTGAAGAAGTTTGGCTTCAAAAAATTGCTTGTTAGAATATTTGAGAAGGTGTTGGAATTGACCATGATATTTTGTGACAATCAAAGTTGATTGTAGGTCAAAGAAAATTAGTAGGGACAATACCACTACATTCGTGACATGATGCATAAGGGAGCAAGAAATATTTAGTACATCTCCTCTGATGAGAAAACAATTGATGTCCTGACTGCACCTCTTTCCAAAGGTAGATTTGTGTTTTTCAGAGATAAATTGGGAGTTTTGGAGCATGCCTCTATAGACGAGAGGGAGTAGTGATTTTTCATGCATCATTATATTTTTCATGTGTCACTTGACCAGAACTAGGGATATCATCCCTGCGTCAAGTTGACCAGAATTAGGAAGAATGGTTTAAGACATGATATTATCCCTATGTCACTTGACCTGAATTATGAATATCATACTTGTGTCAAATTGACCAAGATTAGGAAGAATGGTTTGAGACATGATATTATTCTTGTGTCACTTGATCAAAATTAGGGATACCATTCTAGTGTCAAGTTGACCAGAATTAGGAAGAATGGTTTGAGAGATGATATTATTCCTCTATCACTTGACCATAATTAAGTCATCTTTGTGTCAAGTTGACCATAATTAGGAAGAATGGTTTGAGAGATGATGCTCTTCCCATGTCACTTGTCCAAAATTAGGGATATTATCTTTATGTCAAGTTGAATAAAATTAGGAAGAATTTTTTGACAAATTAAACAACATCTTCATTATTTTTGTGTCACTTGACCAAAATTAGGGATATTATGCTTGTGTCAATTTGATCAGAATTGGGAAGAATGGTTTCATGGAAAAATATTCTTCATATGTCCTGTGTTGTGACCAAAATTAGGGATGTTATCCATGTGTCAAATCACATTGACCAGAATTAGGAAGAATGGACGTGTGGATAGAAATTTTCCTGTGTCATGTACTATGACAAGAATTAGGGAATTTGTCCATGTGTCAATTAATATGACCAGAATTAGGAGAATGGTTTGATAGGTTAGATAACATTGTGGACTGACATTCTTCTTGTGTTTGTACTATGACCAAAATTATGGAGATTATCCTTATGCCAAGTACATTGACCAAAAGTAAGAAGAATGGTCCAGTGAACTAAAATTCTCACTATGTCAGTACTATGACCAAAATCAGGGATTTGTCCATGTGTCAAGTACTTTGACTAGATTAGATAAAATGGTATGGAAGAAGTTATTCAGTCAGATCCTCCCAACATCTTGCTTATATCTCTATCTAGAGAGAGTGTTTTTTGGCATTCAGGTCCGGGTTGAGGTTATTTGTATTTCACATGGAAGATGTGCACTAGTCATGTGATGGTGAATAAGGACTAATCTGGATACTTTTGGGTGTGGAGCCTGATAACCTTACTTATCTAGATGTCTCACCGCGTTGGACCCCTATTCTTAACAGGGCAGCAATGCCACCTATCATTTAATCGCTGCTAGGGGGGTGGCAACGACCTTTTGGAGCCCCCCCCCCTTGCAAGGGGTTTCGGGGGCAGTGCCCCCGAAGCTAAAAACAGATGTAAAATTTCCCTGTAAAATATTGTAATTTCATAGTCGATCTAGGCTGTTCATTAGGCAGATGATATGATGGTAGAAGTTATGTTTAATTTAGGGTTTTTTCCCTAGAAGGCAACCCCTCATTTTGTATGAGGGTATTGTATTGCAGCTATGTATGGTATGTGTATTATGAGCGAGAAACAGAAAGGGGGGTTGTGAGAGAGAGTAGACGATATTACAACGGATCTGCTATAGGTTGGGTCTCTTCATCTTGTTGGAAAATATAAAGGAAGGACTGGTTGTTCGGGGTGGACGTGGCCCAAACTGGGTGAACCACATATATATGTGTCTCTCTTATTTTATATGTTTTCTGTGTTTGTGTTTCCGCATATTTTATGTGTTCCATTGCTCTGTCATATATAATTTTTCTAACAGATACCATGAGGTTGAGGCATCGGCTTGATCATGGTGACTAGTTGATATTAATTTTCTACCATAGGTATTGGGTGGATTCCATGATTATTATAGGTCAAGAAGGTTGACCTAGATGATTGTGATGTTGGTGATGTTAATATTGATTAGATAATTAGGCTAATATAGTTTTTCCTTAGAAAACTCTTCAACTTTTTGATATCTTGTTAGACATTATGAATACATCTCTAGCTAAGAGGGACTGTTAAAGAATGTAGCTATGTTCAATATTCATAATCCTTGATGTATTTATAATATTATGTAAAAACACGAAAGAAGAATAAATTTTAAATTAGAATAAAGAAAAGAAAGAAAAACAACAAAACCATAGCTCATACTCATGTAGATAACATATTTACCATAAGTTACTATTGACCATAATTTAAGCGAGTATTTGCGTAAAAGATGGGATAAGGAACAATATGTAAATAAATATACTTACCGGGAGTTATTTCCTAGTATTATTTATGTGTTCTTTAACACTTTAACAAATATGAATACAAATTTAAATGCGTAGAATTACTAGAATTTAATTTACAAAAAGGCGTGATCTAATTTACAAAGAGACATGTCTCATGGGTATCTTGAGTATAAAATAAACTTGAAATTTTTCATTTTACAGATTCAGATATCACTGGGCGGAAACGTGAAGCTGGGTTACACTTTTGTGAGAATCGGGGGCCGAAATTTTTTTTGAACAATAGTTCGGCCGAACATTTTACAAAGTTTGGCCGAACTTTGTAATAGTTTGGCCGAACTTTTTTATAAAGTTCAGCCGAACTCGTGATTCCGTTTAGATTGATGGCACACTGACGGCGCGGGCAAACATAATTTTTGATGGGAATTGGAAAACTGGCATCAAAAGTTCGGCCGAACTTTTAAAAAAAAAATAGTTCGTCTGAACTATTTTTTATAATAAGTCAGCCGCGAAGTTTGATGGTTTACAATTTTCATTGCACGCGTGTTTTTTTTCGCTCTGGCTGCGTTGTTGCTGCTCCCGGCCGCCGTGGTGCTCTTGCCGTCCCCGCTCGTCGAGTTGCTTTGCATCCAGGAGAACTCGGGTATGTCACCATAATTCTCGTCTCTTTCGAAAAATGCTATGTGTGTGGGGCTACTTGAATGATGCCAATGATTTTCTATATAGACTATGTATAGTAGTAAACAAAATTTTTTCATTTCTGGAAAAAGAATGTTAAAATATAAAAAAATTCAGCGCGTCGAGTGTCTGCTCCAAAGTTTGTTTAGTATTTAAAAATTCATCGTGCGCCTTTTGCAAAATCTATATAAAATTTATATTTCAAGCAACTCTAGGCCGGTCTTACAAGTCTATAACCTATGCATAAAGTTATTCTTTGTAGTCGATTAAATACTGCAACACTATAATATGGCAATGAGAAGATCATCAACCTTGGCTAGAGTGGGGATTTTATGCTTTTCTGGTGCTTGGCTCTTCCCCGCTCGCCAAGTCTCCCTTCCTCGTTCCTATTAATGTTGAAGCTTGTTGGTGTCCTTCTTCCTCTTTGAAAACCTCCTTAGTATCTTTAACAAATTGTTCTAAAATCTAAAAAAAATGATTATCACTCGGCAATTTTACGTTGGCATAATTTGTATAAATACACAATCCTTTTTATTTTTGTTACAAGCAGTTCTTATGGAAGTTGGTTCTATAGTAGTCATTTCTGTTGAAGCAGGGTTGTTTAATGATGGATTATTCGAAATTGAAGTATTGGTAACTGGTACTTTATTTGTTCTGAGGTTGATGCTTATCATTTGACAACTGAGTCATTTGTGGATTGCGATATTTGATTTTTTTGTCGGAGTGTGTGTAATTAGATGAATTCTCTTGCGATTTTACTTCAGAATTATCTTGTTGGTCTAAATGGTTTTATTGCGACTGATTTTTTTATGACTTAATCTGCTTCGACTAATTTTGTTTCGAATGAGTTTGCTCTGAATGATTCTTTTGTAACTGATTATTTTCTTCTACAATACGAGTCACATAATTGACATGAGTCTCATCTGTTAGACCAATATCAGTTGATTTATTAGTCTATTTGTTGGTAACCTACTCCATTTGATCTTAAGTATAATTCTAAGTGTTTCCATTCATATTGTTGGAAGAAGTACCATTATGCTTACTAGAATAAGTGTTATTCTGCTCACGACTCTATTTTATTGAGTTTTGAAAATCTCCTCCATTTTCTGCTCGATATTATCTGCAAATACGTCTTTGGCACTTTCCATTAC
Source organism: Pinus albicaulis (assembly GCA_034641835.2). Classification (NCBI taxonomy): domain Eukaryota; kingdom Viridiplantae; phylum Streptophyta; class Pinopsida; order Pinales; family Pinaceae; genus Pinus; species Pinus albicaulis. Next base: position 1,352,628,105 of record CM076575.1, read on the forward strand.
ATTCTTTATTTCTTCTTGAATATATGGAGCTTTGGGTATATGATTCTTCTTGATTATTTTTTCCTTGGTATAAATTTTTTCGAATAAATTCGTTGTTAATTTTAGATAACCATGGTATGTTATATACATAATGCGGTTTTACTTTAATCTTCCTTATAAGCCCAATTGAATTTAGAAATCACATAAACACGAAAGTAAAATGATGATAGAACATAATAATAGATCAACAGAAGACAAGTCAAATAATGTAGATCAGATTTTACAATTCTTCTTGTCGAGCAAAGATAGAGAGTGATGTGTGTTACGACAGTCAACGTGATGCATCAGCCAGCAAATTCTTTGCATCCAGAAGAACTTGGGTATGTCACCAAAATTCTCGTCTCTTTCGAAAAATGTTGTGTGTGTGGGGCTACCTGAATGATGCCAGTGATTTTCTGTATAGACTATGTATAGTAGTAAACAACGTTTTTTCATTTCTGGAAAAAGAATGTTAAAATATAAAAAAAAATATTTGTTGAAATTATGACGTTTATCTCTGCATACGATATTATCCAAAATAAAAACTCGTAGAAATTAACAACCCTCATATTGTAACAGTTAACAACCCTACTACTGCAATACCAACCATTCAATAGTTCTTTTGTTTTTTATTGGAAATGTTGAATGTTAAGAACCTCATGTTTTCTTGAAAATGCTGAATGTTAAGAACCTCGTTCCCAGGTTATTCATAATCTAGAAAGGGTTATCCACAATCTGGAAATGGTTCAACATTAGGGTGTACAACAATTTTACAAGATTGGCAGATTGCTTTGGGCAATAGGCATCCAGAAATATTCCAATATTACAGTGTAGAATTTTAAAAGACTGATAGATTGCCTTGGACAATAGGACTAATTAGCACATTGTTTAAGGTTACAGTGTAGAATTTTACAAGACTGGCAGATTGCTTTGGACAATACGAATAATTAGCACATTGTTTAACATCTACAATATTATGCGTTGGATCATCCACTACACATACTGTGTTTGCTCCGCCTTCTTGTGGAGGCATACACACATTATTAACCAATAAGTTTCTTTCCCCTCGCAAGTTTCTGGGTATTGTAATGGGATGGTATTTTTTTTCATACAGAAAACTAGTGAGAATAAAGACATTCATTTCCATGGACATATATCAAGTATGTTCTATTCATATTCATACTACCTAGCTTTGGAATTTCCCAACAGAAAGTACTTTTTTTAACTGATTATGCCGCTTGTTGAGTGAGGTGTTTCTGACTTGTGAATGTCTCCCTTCAAAATTCTGACTGCTACCAATGAGTGATGTGAGGGGTACCGTAAGGATTGATGTCCCCATACCAAGGGTGATTCAGAAGCTGTAGTAGAAGGTACAAGTAGCCCCATTTCCGGGAGCACTAACATCAATTATCCCTCACTTTCGTATCTGTGTGCATTTAATCTGTTTGCTGTTATAGATTAGGCTTCCATGTCACCGACTGCATTTATTTTCATTTAATGGTGCTCCCAGCCCTTCTGAACCAGGGAGGGGGGGCAAACATAAGACCACGGCGAACAATGGAACATGGAAAAAACGTACCACGACAGATGGAAAACATGCAATACTAGTTGTGTGACACTTTTTAACATTAACATGAAATTTGGGCCTAAATTTTATTTGCTTTAATATGAATTAATACGGAAGACAAAAAAATTTGGTTAAAGAGATATAATTTAACAAGACGATCTGCAGAGCAGAAAGTCCCTGCCATGGCTGAATAGTAGTATATTTATTCGTTTTCATGATCCAGTCAACCCTGGGTCCAATAACTAGGAATGCTGATTTTGACATGAGTATCCATATAATATTCCTCTTGAACCAAGTGATTGAGACAGGGCATCATCACAATAAAAAACCAAGTACAGATTGTAGTAATCCTAGAATCATGCTTTACATGAGGTAAAATTGGGGAACTCATGACTTGTACTATAGATAAAAAAAACATTTACCCTTACCAAAAAATATATGATAAAAATTGACAAACTACATAAGCTTAAGCTTAAGGGGATATAATCCTTATTGCCTTCCATATAGATAATGAAAATGATTGTTCCAAGTCTCATGTTGCTTCTCATGTTATTTTATAAGCCTTGATTGGAAAGAAAAATAGGCTCGGGAAAACATGTAAGAAATATAAAACATAATGAAACACAACATAAGAAATAGAGAACATAATGAAACACACACATACATATCTCTAGACAATCAACACAATTATTTTCCTAGGAAATCCTTATATGGGAGACAAGCAACCCTAAAAAGTAATGATGCTCTAGACTCCTTTCTCCCTAGGAAATCCTTATGGGAGAAAAACAACACTAAAATGTAAACATGCTCTACTCTCTCTTTTCTGGTATGGAAAATATGTTTAAGGTAATCTCTCTAGAGTTAGCTAAGACTTTTGGCATGTAAGGTTGCTATAAAAACTTAACTTCATACATTTTTCTCTCTAACTTCACACTCCTATTTGTATTTTCAACTATGGAACAAAATACAATAACACAAAATGGAACTCTTATTCCTCCTAGTGGCCAAGTATTTAACCTAGCGTGATAGCCAACTAGGTGTAAGATTTGACTATGTCAACCATTAACGACATTTGTGATTTTAGACATTTTAGAGTATTGTTAAAATTCCACATGTAGCTAGCTTTCCATGCATGATTAATGGGGCTAAAATGTCATTATCTCGTACCATGGTGGTCAACATGATAGGTCAACTTACTAAAGGCATAAATTTTGAATGAACTTCGTTTGATGTTTTTCTTGCACCATTGGATATGTATTTAAGTGTAGAATAATGGTCAAGATTTCATGCCACTAAGCCAAGAATTTTAAATTCAACTAAATTTTAATATAACCAACTAAATCCTGCAAAAAAAGAATAAAACAATTTATGTTAGGGTTGTGGATTTAGGCATTGAAACAACACACCATGATATTTCAAATTTAAAAATAATGGTTTGAGTCCTAGGTAGCTTAGAATCCTATTTGTTTTCAAAATAAGGATGCACTCCAATTTGATTCTCATGATTAGGTTGTAATCATGAGGCTCTCGCTCAAGAGTGGACCTTCCAAAAATCTTGTGACGTCTTGTCACAAACAAAACCATCAAACTGAAAACACATCATGCAAGAAACATAGCTCGCTGACATATCATTTTTCTCCTTCAAAAAAAAAAATTCACATCATGTGAATATCTCCATGTACTCTTACATATTGGTGTACAAAACCATCAACCAAACACAAATCGACAAAATATGCCTCTTCAAACAATCGACTCAAGTCAAATAATAGAGATCAGGTACAAATTTCCATATTTGTTGCATTTAAGTGTGTCAACGTAACTCTACTTTCAACATCTTGCTTCATGCAACATGCACCATACTTTGAATTTGCAAAGAAATTCATGAAACATCAAAATACATGCTAGGCCTTAATTGGATAAGAAATCTAACCATCTGTTAGCAAACCATTTCAATGGCGCTTCTTTTAACTGCACTTCATCATGTGAATCATCTTGACCCTCATCGATTATGGAATCCTCTTTTCCATTCTTGTCGTTATCTCTGTCCACCTTCTTCAAATGTTGTGGATGACTTGCTGGATACAAAGTCCAACACTTGTCCACAAGGTGACCTTTCTTATGGCAATGAGTAATAAACAATTGCATCTTATTTTCAACATCATTTTCCTTGTCCAATGGGCCTTTGACTTTTTGCCTCATTTATTTAGAAATTTTCAATGTGCATGGATATCTTCTTCCAACATTTATAAACATTATGATTATTCAAACCACAAAAGGAACATGTGCAAGTTCTTTTATATATCTTATGTGAAATGTAAGAAATGTAAGAAATATAAAACATAATGAAACACAACTTAAGAAATAGAGAACATAATGAAACACACACATAAATATCTCTAGACAATCAACACAATTATTTTCCTAGGAAATCCTTATATGGGAGACAAGAAACCCTAAAAAGTAATGATGCTCTAGACTCCTTTTTTCCCTAGGAAATCCTTATGGGAGAAAAACAACACAAAAATGTAAACATGCTCTACTCTTTTTTCTGGTATGGAAAATATGTCAGTACAAAGAAAGAGGTAATCTCTCTAGAGTTAGCTAAGACTTTTAGCGTGTAAGGTTGCTATAAAACTTAACTTCATACATTTTTCTCTCCAACTTCACACTCCTAGTTGTATTTTCAACTATGGAACAAAATACAATAACACAAAATGGAACTCTTATTCCTCCTAGTGGCCAAGTATTTAACCTAGCGTGATAGCCAACTAGGTGTAAGATTTGACTCTATCAACCATTAACGAGGTTTGCGATTTTAGACATTTTAGAGTATTGTTAAAATTTCACATGTAGCTAGCTTGCCATGCATGAGTAATGGGGCTAAAATGTCATTATCTCATACCATGGCGGTCAACATGATAGGTCAACTTACTAAAGGCATAAATTTTGAATGAACTTCGTTTGATTTTTTTATTGCACCATTGGATATGTCTTTAAGTGTAGAATAATGGTCAAGATTTCATGCCACTAAGCCAAGAATTTTAAATTCAACTGACTTTTAATATAACCAACTAAATCCTGCAAAAAAAGAATAAAACAATTTATGTTAGGGTTGTGGATTCAGGGATTGAAACAACACACCATGATATTTCAAATTTAAAAATGATGGTTTGAGTCCTAGGTAGCTTAGAATCCTATTTGTTTTCAAAATAAGGATGCACTCCCATTTGATTCTCATGATTAGGTTGTAATCATGAGGCTCTCGCTCAAGAGTGGACCTTCCCAAAATCTTGTGACGTCTTGTCACAAACAAAACCATCAAACTAAAAACACATCATTCAAGAAACATAGCTCGCTGACATATCATTTTTCTCCTTCAAAGAAAAAAAATTCACATCATGTGAATATCTCCATGTACTCTTACATATTGGTGACATACAAAACCATCAACCAAACACAAGTCGACAAAACATGCCTCTTCAAACAACTAACTCTCAAGTCAAATAATAGAGCTCATGTACAAATTTCCATATTTGTTGCATTTAAGTGTGTCAACATAACTCTACTTTCAACATCTTGCTTCATGCAACATGCACCATACTTTGAGTAAATGAAAAGAAATTCATGAAACATCAAAATACATGCAAGGCCTTAATTGGATAAGAAATCTAACCATCTGTTAGCAAACCATTTCAATGGCGCATCTTTTAGCTGCACTTCATCATGTGAATCATCTTGACCCTCATCGATTATGGAATCCTCTTTTCCATTATTGTCGTTATCTCTTTCCACCTTCTTCAAATGTTGTGGATGACTTGTTGGATACAAAGTCCAACACTTGTCCACAAGGTGACCTTTCTTATGGCAATGAGTAATAAACAATTGCATGTTATTTTCAACATCATTTTCGTTGTCCAATGGGCCTTTGAATTTTTGCCTCATTTATTTAGAAAGTTTCAATGTGCATGGATATCTTCTTCCAACATTTATAAACATTATGATTATTCAAACCACAAAAGGAACATGTGAAAGTTCTTTTATATATCTTATGTGAAATGTAAGAAATATAAAACATAATGAAACACAACGTACGAAATAGAGAACACAATGAAACACACACATAAATATCTCTAGACAATCAACACAATTATTTTCCTAGGAAATCCTTATATGGGAGACAAGAAACCCTAAAAAGTAATGATGCTCTAGACTCCTTTTTCCCTAGGAAATCCTTATGGGAGAAAAACAACACTAAAATGTAAACATGCTCTACTCTCTTTTCTAGTATGGAAAATATGTGAGTACAAAGAAAGAGGTAATCTCTCTAGAGTTAGCTAAGACTTTTAGCGTGTAAGGTTGCTATAAAAACTTAACTTCATACATTTTTTTCTCTAACTTCACACTCCTAGTTGTATTTTCAACTATGGAACAAAATACAATAACACAAAATGGAACTCTTATTCCTCCTAGTGGCCAAGTATTTAACCTAGCGTGATAGCCAACTAGGTGTAAGATTTGACTCTGTCAACCATTAACGAGGTTTGTGATTTTATACATTTTAGAGTATTGTTAAAATTCCACCTGTAACTAGCTTGCCATGCATGAGTAATGGGGCTAAAATGTCATTATCTCGTACCATGGTGGTCAACATGATAGGTCAACTTACTAAAGGCATAAATTTTGAATGAACTTCGTTTGATGTTTTTCTTGCACCATTGGATATGTCTTTAAGTGTAGAATAATGTTCAAGATTTCATGCCACTAAGTCAAGAATTTTAAATTCAACTGACTTTTAATATAACCAACTAAATCCTGCAAATAAAGAATAAAACAATTTATGTTAGGATTGTGGATTCAGGGATTGAAACAACACACCATGATATTTCAAATTTAAAAATAATGGTTCGAGACCTAGGTAGCTCAGATCCCTATTTGTTTTCAAAATAAGGATTCACTCCCATTTGATTCTCATGATTAGGTTGTAATCATGAGGCTCTCGCTCAAGAGTGGACCTTCCCAAAATCTTGTGACGTCTTGTCACAAACAAAACCATCAAACTGAAAACACATCGTACGAAAACATGGCTAAGCTGACATATCATTTTCTCCTTCAAAGAAAGAAAAAATTCACATCATGCGAATATGTCCGTGTACTCTTACATATTGGTGTACAAAACCATCAACCAAACACAAGTTGACAAAACATGCCTAAATTCAAACAACTGACTCTTAAGTCAAATAATAGAGCTCATGTACAAATTTCCATATTTGTTGCATTTATGTGTGTTTAACATAACTCTACTTTCAACATCTTGCTTCATGCACCATGCACCATACTTTGAGTAAATGAATAAGGAAATTCGAAACATCAAAATACATGCAAGGCCTTAATTGGATAAGAAATCCCAACTTTGCTCTGTTGTAAACCATTTCAATGGCGCTTCTTTTAGGCACTTCATCATGTGAATCATCTCTTTCCCGGCCCTCATCGATTATGGAATCCTCTTTTCCATTCTTGTCGTTATCTCTTTCCACCTTCTTCAAATGTTGTGGATGACTTGCTGGATACAAAGTCCAACACTTGTCCACAAGGTGACCTTTCTTATGGCAATGAGTAATAAACAATTGCATGTTATTTTCAACATCATTTTCGTTGTCCAATGGGCCTTTGAATTTTTGCCTCATTTATTTAGAAAGTTTCAATGTGCATGGATATCTTCTTCCAACATTTACAAACATTATGATTATTCAAACCACAAAAGGAACATGTGCAAGTTCTTTTATATATCTTATGTGAAATGTAAGAAATGTAAGAAATATAAAACATAATGAAACACAACGTAAGAAATAGAGAACATAATGAAACACACACATAAATATCTCTAGACAATCAACACAATTATTTTCCTAGGAAATCCTTATATGGGAGACAAACAACCCTAAAAAGTAATGATGCTCTAGACTCCTTTTTCCCTAGGAAATCCTTATGGGAGAAAAACAACACTAAAATGTAAACATGCTCTACTCTCTCTTTTCTGGTATGGAAAATATGTGAGTACAAAGAAAGAGGTAATCTCTCTAGAGTTAGCTAAGACTTTTAGCGGGTAAGGTTGCTATAAAAATTTAACTTCATACATTTTTCTCTCTAACTTCACATTCCTAGTTGTATTTTCAACTATGGAACAAAATACAATAACACAAAATGGAACTCTTATTCCTCCTAGTGGCCAAGTATTTAACCTAGTGTGATAGCCAACTAGGTGTAAGATTTGACTCTGTCAACCATTAACGAGGTTTGTGATTTTAGACCTTTTAGAGTCTTGTTAAAATTCCACATGTAGCTAGCTTTCCATGCATGAGTAATGGGGCTAAGATGTCATTCTCTCGTGCCATGGTGGTCAACATGATAGGTCAACTTACTAAAGGCATAAATTTTGAATGAACTTCGTTTGATGTTTTTCTTGCACCATTGGATATGTCTTAAAGTGTAGAATAATGGTCAAGATTTCGGCACAAGGGATAATCGTTTGACCCCCAGAAATGTCATATAATGCCTCAAAATGACTCCAAAAGGTTTTAGACCCCAATTCTCCACCCACCATTAAAATGACCCTACAAGTTGATTCTTTAAGTTTTTTCACTCTATAAGCATCAAAATATAAGACAAATAATATAATTATCCAATCTAGATCATTATTTAATAATTTGTTAAAATTATGAGTAAGATATACATCATGGAATTTAAATAAATAGCGTTAATTCATTGAACACCCTTGTACATGTTCCTTGTTGATACTTTGAAAGTAATACTTTTTGAAAAATAATTTGTTTATGGATTCTATTTTCCACATTCTCTCAAACATATCAAAAACCTTCTTATAATATTTGAAATCAAAGGTCTTTCCCATACCAAAGTATGTTCTTTTAAAACATGTTTTCTTGGTGATATGGGTGATTTAGAAAATGATTAGAGCGAAATTCCTTGAATTTATTATGTACAATATGTTTGGTTCATGCCACTAAGCCAAGAATTTTAAATTCAGCGACACCAATATAACCAACTAAATCTGCCAAAAAAAGAATAAAACAATTTATGTTAGGATTGTGGATTCGAAGTTGAAACAACACACCATGATATTTCAAATTTAAAAATAATGGTTCGAGTCCTAGGTAGCTAGAATCTTATTTGTTTTCAAAATAACGATGCACCCATTTGATTCTCATGATTACGTTGTAATCTGGCAGAGCTCTCCTTCAAGTGGACCTTCCCAAAATGCTGTGACGTCTTGTCACAAACAAAAACCATCAAGCCGAAAACACATCATGCAAGAAACATTGCTTCGTGACATATCATTTTTCTCCTTCAAAGAAAAAAAATTCACATCATGTGAATATCTCCATATACTCTTACATATTGGTGACATACAAACCATCAACCAAACACAAGTCGAAAAAACATGCCTCTTCAAACAAGCTGACTCTCAAGTCAAATAATGAAACTCATGTACAAATTTCCATATTTGTTGCATTTAAGTGTGTCAACATAACTCTACTTTCAACATCTTGCTTCATGCAACATGCACCATGCTGAGTAAATGCCAGAAATTCATGAAACATCAAAATACATGCGGAAAGCCTTAATTGGATAAGAAATCTAACCATGCGGTAGCAAAAGTACTAGCTACCAAAAGTCCATATGCCAATCTACCTCCCAAAGAAATACATTTATTACACCCTTTGGTTAGTTTTTTGTCTTCTATATTCTTTATCAACCTCTTCTAGTGATTCTTGAAAGGTGGATACTTAAATCCTTCCTAAAAATTTGAGCTCTAAAATGAGATTCAAACTGAGCTAAAAGTAAGTTGGGGATGATCATGACTTGCTTGATGACATGTCTATGAAAGATTAACTACCTTGAACTATTTTTTTGTGTGGAAAGACACATTCATGTCGACCATGAAAACGTTCTTTGATATTGTTAATGTCTCTAGTGTTTACTTCTACAAGTTCTATAGGCGAGTACGTAAAGAGGCCGGGTAGCCTCTTAGATCTCATCTTTTATGAAAGGTGACGTATCTATTAAATCCCCTACGATCAATCTACTTGGAGATGGATCTAAATAGAAGTTCTTCATGTTAATATCCATAAAACACAACTACTTTAAGGTAAACTATGTACATGTGTCATTTATCCCAAAAAACTAAAGTGTATAAATAGTAAATTTTTTATACCAAGTGTTCCACCATGTAGCGCAATTTAGATGAACTTATCATTTTATAATATATTTTTCGATTAAATTTAGTTTCACACATGATCAATTATTTCTCTGAAAGTTGTGTTCTACATAATTTGTGTACACTAAATTACAAATTGATTTTTGAAATCTATTTTGTGTAAATGTCGACCAAAAGATATATCATGGAGGATGAACAACGAAGATGTTGAGATCTCATATGGAGGTTGGGGATTGGGGAATGTTCACGATATTAAATATAATCTTAAATCTCCATACATGTGTGTACATATGGAAATAGTTTTTTATTAACTTTGTGAGTTAAAATAATTGTTAATAAGTTTCATGTTATGAATTTTGGAGGTAGAGGAGAAGGGTCTCAACTCCATCCATGGAGCATGACGAGGTTCAACGTTCGAGTATGAGTGGTAGCAGGGTTGCGGGAAGGGGGTGATATTTATTCCCAAGGCCAATCAACCGGCTAACTAGTTCTCAAAGGCGTCTTGCAGATGCAGTTCCTCGGTAAACGTCATTAAAAATTTGGTTCTCGACGAGTCCTATTGGAGAAGATGTTAACCAACAACATCAAGGTTGCCATCAATTTCAATATTTTTTTCTGTAAATTTGTACAAAGTTTTTACACATGTTTTTCTCATATACGAAATTTTATATATATTGATGCGGGAAGTAGAAAAATGTTTGAGCTAGTGGTCAAAATAGACGCGAGCTGACTTGCTACATTCAGAAGAAGAGTGTCAGCCGGCTAACCTCCCGTGAGATTGCGATATGCCATGAGGAAACCCGGCCTTGGCGAATACACCTTACAAAGTGTGAAAGCCTTCATGCAAAATTGCAAAAGAGATCTCATGGCTTTGTCTCTACTGCTTGAGAGTAGACAAAGCCTTGAAATAGTTACACATTCATTGGGTGAAATGGTAAATGTGTCTGAAATTAGGACAACGACTAATTCGTTTGTAGAAGCTGATGAAGAGAAAGAGAAAAGAAAACGGTGATAGGTCCCAATAAATGGTAGGACATAAAACAAAGATTACAAGAAGAACGGCCAAGTCAATGTTTAATTATAAGGCAAAAGAAAAATGTTGAAGGTGCGATATTTCAAGCACCGAGACAAGGCAGTTATTTTATGATCGACATCCTCGGCCTTTGGAAGGCTTCCATGGAACGATGAGGTTCTGCATTATTTTGCACAAGTATTTTTATGCGAATAGGTATGAAACCCGACTACAATGACCTTCCTTCGAATTTTTGGCACAGGGAGAGGTCGATTATATCAATGTAAGGGCGCTAAGCGAGATGTGGAGTTGCCTCGCCACACGATTCGCCGTTAATTGATCAATAGTTTCTTGTTAAAACTACAACGATCGAGGAGATGGATACGACTTCTCAAATAAGTCGAGAAGCAAGAGATGTTATGATCGACAATGTTTACGCGGAGTAGTGGAGTCGATCTGTTTAAATACGACAAAACCATGAAAATGCACATACCAATTTGTTTATCGTACATATGAGGAGATTTACAACATGAATGTTGAAGATCTCTGAACATATGCAATAAATTAACGCAATGAATTACGCAAGACCTAATTTTTTCATGAGGAAGGGCAGGAATGGTATGTGTTAGTGACCTTAGGGTTTGGAAATTATTTTTACATATACATGCAAAATTTGTATGCATCTACATGTGTATGTACATGTATACATTTGTGTGTATGTGTACATTAATCTAACAAAAATGTATGATTATATCTTAAAACACCATTTGTAGTTCTCAAGCATGATGCATGATAAAAATGTTAATATTATGTTCGGGACCTCTCCCCAGTTAAAACGATGTACGAATCGTTGAAATGTCATGATATGTTGGCACATGTATGTTAGTGTTTTTTAAGTGACTCTAAAATAAATAATTTGCCACACATGTACATGTATGTATATATATAATTTGATAAAATGTTTTAACGAGTGCGAGTTCATCGATGTTTTTGGGATGGCGGTACCTTCTTCTTCTTTTAGGAGATATACCTTCTACTTCATTGGGGTAGGCCACAAGTATGGACAATTTTTTCTACCAAATTCAAAAATTTATGTTTAAAATTATATATATATACATTCTACCTCAAAAATTTCCATTAAAGACAGTACATATATATATATATATATATAGAAATCTATATTTTGGTTATTCCAAATTTTTTGAATTTAGGTTCCTATAGAAGATTTCACTGTCAGGGGGACTCTGAGCAGATAAGAACATCCACAACATTTGAACAAGTTGTCTTTAGTTCTTTTTTTAATATTATTGAAAATAAGTTTATATATGTACACGTGCATTTTCATTTTGAAAGTTTTTAATATATATATATATATATATATATATATATATATATATATATATATATTGCTTGTACATGTATATTGTACAATTTACCACTACGAGATGTTCTTAGAGGGAGAGACACATTCATGAAATGGAGAAGGGAACCTTACGAGTATTGCATGATTTTTTTTGTTATATTTTGTTTTTTTACATGAAGTTCTAGGAATATATATATTCTCCATTCATTTTTAAAACTTCAGAATTTTAATGTTCAAGTACATGTGCATTGTGTATGTAGGTTTTTTGCTATTCATAGGATAGAGCGCTAAGCGAGACCCGGAGCTACATCCTCCATTTGATGGACATGATTTACGGTGATTTGATTTCAAAATTTAGATGGTTTTAAAATTTGTTAAACTTGATACGGTTGATACTCGTGAGATTTACAATTTTTGGACATATTTTATTACATTGTTATTATATAATTTGTTTTATTTAATTTTTGGATGGTTTTAGTACTTTTGGCATGTGAATGTGAAGTAATGTTGTCATACGTTTGAACTACATTTGGCATGTGATATTTAATGTTAAATTTTTTTGTTGGATAGTTGAATTATAATTGGCATGGCATGTGAAGTTTTTAAACTCAAGTTTTGGATGGTTTCAAATCTACATTTTTTTTCATGTGATATTTAATGAAATTTAAATGTTTAATGTTTTTAATGTTGCACGATATACAATCAAAAGGGTTTAAAACTTAAAGTTTTGGATGGTTTCAACCTACATTTGCACATGTGGTAAATTGAAGTATTGCACGTAACAAGACAATCCGTTGATTTCATTGTATATGTTGATTTTTTATTTGATATAATTGCATGCATGATGGTACATTACTTGTAAAGTCATTTGGATTAATAGTGTTCATTGATTTCGGTGTAAGCACAAAAAATTGTGTGATGTAGAACGATTTTTGTGTTATAGTAATTAAACCTAATAATATTGGAGAGCGAGAGAGACAAGGTATGGACTTTACTACAAGAGTTCGAGTTAAATATTTAAATGGTTTTATGATTTATGATTTTTACTTTCTTTTTAATATAATCGATACGGAAAGATGACAAAACTAATAAGGGTGACAATAAGAATAGAAAGAAGAAAATAGTTTAAGATTCATCACGATAAATGCTATTTCTAATTGATTACATTCTAATTATTCACATTCTGTCGGTGATATTATTACATTGTCACTTTGCATTCCAAAATTTTATTTGATCATTTTCCATTATTAAAGTTATTCTATTTATCATCTCAACAAATTGAAATTAGCTTGAAAAATTTAAAGGTAAAATGACTTGATAAATCTAAAATATATTTAGGATATTTAAAATTGTTATATTAATATTAGATGTATTTACATATTATTGATAAAATTAATCATATGTTCCTCATATTATCGATAGTTTTTCCTTGGTTGCACACGATTGAAATAACTTTGGATCCATCTTAGCTTATGGATATATCAAGCGCCGAGAGGGATCAAATCTCTCGAGGTGCAAACCTCCTCCAAGTTTGCACTCAAAAAGGAGGGTTGCACCTCTGATGTTGATCCCTCTCGAGCAGCTTGATAGATCCATAGTTATGATGGATGCAAATAGCTTTCTAAATAAGTAAGGGGAAAAAGCGGCATAGGGAACAATTGGAGTAGATTTAGGTCATAGGGAACAATTAGGAGTAAATTTAGGAACATGTGATAGTTGGGTGAGATAAAATCATATTTTAATAAAATAATGGGAATTTGTAGGAGAGACAAATAGTGGATATGACATGTATTTTGGTGAATAATCAAATTTATGGAATTAAACAATTAATTATTTTTGTATGTGAAAACGAAGATTCACACCTAATCCTCACCTAAAGACTAAATTAAACACATTATTATTAAGGGGACAAGGAGCTTTCTAGATTTTGAGCTCCCCATTGTTAGATGAGTGTCTTAATGGCATTCCATGTATTTTTGTGAGAACTTATGATATTGTGATATTAATTACGAAATGGTGATCTTGAGTACATGTTTGGATAATGTAGTAGATAGGAACTTTTTTGATAAGGGGAGATTAGGGAAGTGACCAAATTCCTATTAGTGATTTCTTCTGCCTTCTTATAACTCCATTGTAGCTGGGAGACCCAAGGTAAGAAGAGTACCTTGGAATTTGGGTGAAAAACCAAGTAGGTCACCAACTTTGGTCTAGTGCATTGGAATTCATTAAAGAGAATTGGTCATTGGAGGCTGCTTCAAGCAAGGTGAGCATGTCGTCACCCAACCTACATTGAATATTCTACACTCCCTAGGGTGAATGATACTTTAAATTGATTGACGATCTAATACTTTTGAATTTTTCCGAATTCCAAATGATCTTACAAAGCTAATGTTACTTATAATATCTTAATAGGTCATTCGGTGACAACTTTTTAGGAAACTTGAAACACGAGAGAATCTATCATTGGCTAGGACATCATGTAGATGTATATGCATGATAGGTGTATTTAAAAGCGAGATTCGGGCAAGTGGGGACAACCACTTGTTATCTCGTCCTTGAGCTAGGCCATATGGGGACCGAATCGACCTTACAAAATAAAGTGAAATAATTTGTACCATACGGTCGGAAAACATGTAAAACGATTAATTTCATTCTAGAATATATATATATATATATATATATATATATATATATATATATATATATATATATATATATCCGTACATATAACATTTTTCATCGATGCACATGTATAGAAAAACTACTTTCGGTGATACTAGAGCATGCTTGTACCCAAAACAATTGTAACATGTGCAAACCACAAATAACATAAAGCGACTTAATTTTTTAGTTGAGTCTTGGAAGTTTTATAACATATTTAATCCAAATATAATGAATTGTTGGACACTTCACTCAAAAAAATTCTAATGGGTATCCTCAATAATCCGTTCATGATCGGATTTTGACATTTTCCATTTCTTAAGTTTTCGAATTTTTCTTTGATTGAACTTCTATCAACTTTATGCGCGTGCACACACCAAATGACTATATTAATAAATTATGCAATCGGAGTTCATAGTATTCAAAGTAAACAAAGTCTCCTTTGATGAGTTTGTACGAAAAATAACCTTTCATTATAATAGACCCTCTTTCATGCGTCAGTGATCATTATAGTCTTGTAATAATTTCATTTTTCATTCGGTGCAACGCATCAAATAATACTTAACATTTTCATCATTGTCGATAGGTGCAATTACGGCAAAAACATCTCGCACAATAAAATAAATTTAACATTTAATTATGCATATTTAAATTTATTTCTAGATCTATAAATCATTAGAAAGTAATTCAAATGTACCTTCTCTAACAAAATCGAAGCTACGATCACCATCGGATGATATTGTAATTTCCTTTGATTGCATTTCTTGAGACATTGCAACGGACATTTTTTTCCCTTTGTATTTAGCCTCGTATGTTTCCAATCGTTCACGTACATTTTGTTTTTACAAACATCATTGGATTTTGTGTTGTCTGTCTGAAACATCACAAAAACAGAATATTTTCTTTTTATCGATGCAAACACATTTATTGGAAAAAAATTTGTTTGAATTGAATGCAATTTTAAGTCCCTTTTATTGTTTCAACGTCATTTCCAATTGATCTATCTACGTCTTCGATTTCAATATGCTAAGAAAAAGCTTATGTGGAAAATTAGAAAAAGAATTTGTAAATATGATATCAAATACAATTAAAAAATAATCATTGCATGATAAATGTCTGATGTTTAAAATTATATTTCCAATATAGATTAAGCTTGAATGTACCTTCGCACTTCTCTTGATGGGTTATTCTCATGGCTTAAGAGCGATGATGCACCATTGAACAACTTCTTCGGCGTTCACAAGTCGACGTGCGAGTGGTTCATTTGATATCTTCGAAGTACTGCGTTTATGCATGCTCACACGAGTCATGTTCTCCTTTTCCATGGCCGGTCTCAAAAGAAATTCCAACAATGTGTCCATGTTTTCTTATGAGAAGACAACACAACCAAAGGAGGAAGTCGTGCAGTTTGAATCGACACAACGTGAGTCGACCATATCCAATGTTCATTGAATGTTATTCCACGATCTTTCAATGAATCATAAATTCTTCCAAAGTAATGTTGTACAAACATGTATCTGTGTACGATCGTCAACACGATATAAAATTGATATTCTTTTAATTATGTCTATTTTCACTCGTGCTTTCTATATGATCGAAATTTTGTTCGACGTTTCTATATAGAATATGGACAAGCATGGAGACTTGGTCGAGGAATGATAGTATTCACTGCGAGATTTCTTTTTGTGGAACAAATGTGTAGTTTTCCGTAAAATCAATCAACGACAAAATGGTCCACGGTGGAAAAAAATTCACGAGATTTTTTGAATTGCAAGTCTTGCCATCGAGCTCTATGGGAATGCTTGGTGTATTTGCTCATTGCAACTCAAACTTTCTCCAAAAAAGTCCATCGGAAAAATTTCGTCTTCTCTAGTCGATTGTTTCAACACTATTTGCACCTTGAATTGATGTCTTGAGTATATTCATATCTCTTCCATTTCACTTTCATGTTGGACAGTTGATCATTTTATATCAATACAGTATTTGTTTTGAAATTTAGTCAAATTTCACAATCATACGCATTTTTTTACCACCAACACATTTTTTTTGTAAAATAGTTCATCGCTTTCTCTTTCACATAGAATTTGAGATATGAATTCACGGATAGTGGAAGGAGAATTGAATCCTTCCATAATGTTCTACGAAATCGAATGTGTCATAATATAACTCAAATTCCACATGATAAATCGACAACAAGTGTCGCGTACGGTGATAGGTTTTACATACCATGGTTTTTGTTGAACAAAAGCAGAGTTTGAGTGAAACATGAATTTGACGATTCTCTTTTTTGAACTTGTTGAATAACTCTATCTGAGTGGTTTCCAAGAGATTTTTTTCATGTTCTTCGTGCGATTTTGTCTTTATTCTTCTTCGCATCACATGTCTTGCAGTTGGTGAAACACGCGAATTGTTCTTCCAATATTCATATATTATTTTTTTAACATTTTCTCCAAGTCTATCTTTGTATGGTTGCCTACAAATAGCTCTCCAACAAGCAATTTCATCATCTACATCTATTTGTAGTCGAAATTTTCGATGTTGTACGAGTGTTTTTCTCGAGGTTCCGGTGCTCGTGCCATAGATGTTATCAAATGATTCTCTTGAGTACTTGGTGAAACTATTGCCATCGTATTCCTCTGTATATTTAAAACATCTTTATCTCTAGATCTCTTAATTGACTTTATAGCCCTACTCATATTTTTTATCCACCTCTTCATTTATTTTTTATCTTTGGTTGATTTTCGAATACCCAATAGTGTCGTCGCTTCTTTTAATTTCCTTAATGATAGGAGACCTTTCAAAATTTGAGCTTAATTGTCACTTGCTCATTTTAAGAAATACTATTCAGAAATGCGGTTGACACGATGTAATAAATCTCTTTATAGTCAGTTTTATCTCCATATGTGTGAGTGTAAACATTTTCTAACATCTCATTATCGATAGTGATTTCATACGTACATATTCGAAAAAATAGTACATATTCATTAAATCACTAAATTAATAAATATGTCAATAATTATTAGGAAAATTTTAAATATATCAATAGATCATAATATTTACATTTACATACTGGCAATTTAAGCGAGGTTGATTTTCTTCTTCAATATTTTTGAGGAGTAATACGTAATACGTTTACATTAAACAAAATATTTTTCAAACTAGTTCATCAAATAAAAATTAAGCTTCACATTTTTACATTGGGAAAATTTTAAATATATCAATAGATCATAATTTTTACATTTACATACCTGCTTCAATTTATGCTTGAGGTTGATTTTATTCTTCAATATTTTGAGGAATATACGTATCCTGGGTACATTAAACAAAATATTTTTCAAACTAGTTCATGAAATAAATATTAAGCTTCACATTTTACATTAGGGAAAATTTTAAAAATATATCAATAGATCATAATATTTACATTTACATACTTGCTTCAATTTACGCGAGGTTGATTTTCCTCTTCAATATTTGAGAGGGCTTAACTTTCTTTTGCGAGATTGTCTCGTTTCTTCTCTACGTGCCTCGAGGTCTCTTTCGATCATATTTTCTCGCACAAGTTCTTCGATTTCCCATGATAATAGGGTATGAAGTTCAAAAAATTTCCTTCAAAAATTAGACAATAACTCAATTACAAAAAATATCACAAAAGATTTAATTTAAAAAAATTCGGTGTAATTTTTTTGTAAAAAACTCTAATACTCCAATTCAAAACACACACTTTAAAAAATTCGAGAGAATTTTTTTATAAAAAATAAAACTGACTCAAAAGATTTACTTAAACTCAAAACACGTACATACCTCTAAGAAATGTCTTCAAAAAATCAATTTGCTTCCGGAAATGTTCTTAAACCCAAACTTTTGAAGAAACCTCAGAAATGTCTTCCAAAAATCAATTTTCTTCAAGGAAATGTTCTTAAACCCAAACTTTGAAGAAAATTTTTTTGAACCCAAACCAAAATGTTTGTAAAATGAGATGAAGTGTGGCAATGTGCGAAAATTGTGAATCATTTCACGGCCAATTTATATTGATGCGAAATATGTTTTTAGTAGGGAGCTCACTTAAAATTTTTCGGTAAATGAGGAGAGTTATACAATAGTTAAGTAGAACACTCATCAAAATTTCGTAGAACTAATCGTCACCGAATTCACATAAAAAACCAGGCTACGAAAACGATTCTGCAACACTGAGTGATTAAACTCCATGAAAGGTTGTTAATTAACTATCGGAACAGGAACAAGCATTTTCGAGAATTGAATCTACTTCTGGAAATATAACTTTTATGGAAATTCATAAACGTTTATTAATTTTAATTAATTTTCTAATAAAATGGGTGCAAACAATTTTACGGGGGTCATTGTGATTCGGTGAAATCAAAATTTTGTATCTCCCAAAAAAAACATTGTAAAAAAAATTGAAAAAAATTATGGGGCATTACATTGGTCGTCGTCTCTAATGGGTAGCTTTTATATTTTTAGTTTATAACTTATATATTGAGAAATTTCTTGCGACGCGAAACATAACCAAAATACCTGATTTTTCGTATTGAACCCGTTCAAAAAATTCTAGTAATTATGATATGCATCCATTAGCTTTCTAAATATGACAAAAAAAAGTAGACTCTTGTCTAGATTGTTGTAACACATTTTGTTTTTTAAAAAACACAAATTTTCAATGAATACAACATTGCATCATAACATAACTTCTTATGAATCCTTTGATTGTTAAGAAACACACACTCGAAAACGCTAAGTTGACATATCAAATGTTGCATAAAATTTCAAAAATAAGTAATGAAAGCTAACAAAATTTCTCACAACTTTTTATTTTTATCGCAAAATGAAATTCTACATAGAAAAATTGTTATAGTTTGCGAAAGTTGAAGCAGAAAAAATGAAATTTTTTTCTCGAAAGGAGCAAAAAATTAACTTGACTTCACATTTTCACCGAAATTTGATTTAAGGAAGACAATGAACAACCTACGAGTATGTATAGTAGCCTAAGATGTAGGAAGATACACAGCTTCATAAGATGATGTATTATTTGTTGTACCAACAAGCCTAATAACAAGAAATAGGGTTTATACCATAGTTGCAAATTTGTAAGTGCATCTTTGAGAAAAACATTTGAAAATTCGGCATTTCAATTCAGTTCTGAATTAGTACATCAATTAGATGTTTCTATGGTGCACTAGATATTAGGTTAACAAATTAGTATAGTAAGACTAATGTAGATTTATAAACATAATTACAAATTCTAGCATCGATTTATATTGAAACCCCTTTTGGACAAGAAAATATGACGTACAATTATGATAATATGATTAATAAATGCTAATGCTGATGATTTTTATGTCACAAGATTTTTACGGGGGAAGTTTTTGTAGCATGTTTTTAATGAAATATGTAGAAATTTGTGACTTACAAATCACTGACTTATAATGAGCACAAAAATTATGTGTTTGTGAGAAAAAAAACATATGTGCTATATGCAACTTCTAATTTTAATTTGTAAATTTTATCAAATTAAACATAAATATTTTTGACAAGGAGAAAATTTGCATGAATTGTCTTAGCTAGTAAGAATTTTCATTTTCTTAGAGATGGACTTTCTTGATTAGGATTTTAATTAAGTATTAAACTATATACATGAACATTTTCTATTATACTAAATAATAGATGTTACTATATGTTATAAATTAGAGTTTGGTTTGGTTTGATTAATGAATAATTAGAAATTGTGAATACAAATGTATATTTTGAAAAAGAACTTTACACTTAATATAAAAGACTTATTTAAGATGCTAAAATTCTTGATAATGTGGAATTTATGTGGTTCAACTGATTTTTGTGGAATTTGCATGGAAATTCAGTTTGTATTGAGTATAATTTATGGTGGAGTTAGGTGTATAGATGAATACAAAAAAATCTTAAAAACCTATTATAATACATGCTATTCTAAATTTAAAATTAAGCTATTTGTTAATATATAATTTAATTGTAATATTTATAATTAAATAATTTTAAGCGTTTTTGCGATTTTCAATATTATAATAATACATTTCAATTATTTAGAATATTGGAAAAATAATGTATTTAAATATTATATGTAAGAGTTATAATTTAAAAAAAATTCAAATGGAAAAGCTATGGTTTTATACCATCTATTACTATTGCACTCATCATTGGAAGAAAAGTTTAATGAACTTTGTGAAAGGTTTATCGACAAATAGAAAAGTACATATCTATCTATCATGGTAGTTTAAGATTCACAACAAGATGTGTGTTTTAATGAACATAAGTTTGATGAACTTTGTGAAAATTTTATCCACAAATAGAAAAGGACATGACTATCTATCATGGTAGTTTAGGATTCTAGCAAGATGTCTAATCAGCAAGAAAAGAAATAATAAACTTGTTCTTTGGATAGGTTCAACATGCAAAGTACCTCACTCCGTGTATCCAGTGTCTCCTCAGCCAGCAGGATCCACCATGAGTGGCTCCAATTAGTTACCCTGAAACCAGTGATATTATCATCTCCATTTCACGCTTGTCATCTCCATTCTCAACCTTGTCCATTATTTATTACCTTTTGGCTGCTGGACCTTTTTGGGACAAACTCAAAACCGTGGGAAACAAATACGGGCACCTGAACAATGAAAGAAAAAGAATCTGACACTATCTGAACATTGCGAAATGCTTTCCAGAAACGACCAGAAGAAATATAATAAACAACGTGATCGTATATTCGAGTCTCTCGTTGATATCTCTCTATATATATGAGTCCTCTCATCTCCATAGCGAATTTTGGGAATATTTAGGATGGACGGTAGGGTAATTTTTTTAATTAAATGTTTGTTGATGAAATGCTTGAAATCTCAATCAAATTATGATTGTTCACTTTCTCGGTTCCTTTGTTACGATTCGAATAGCACGAATAACTGTCCTGCCCCGCTACTGCCAGGACTTGTCATAGTTGACATAGTGGTTTCCATGGCAACAACTCTTCAGAACTAGAGTGGTTACCAAACCCATTTTTCTGTAGAGCCAGAAAACATTTCAAGATTTTTCTTATGTAATCTCACTTGACAGCACTATGATATTATTTTGAAAACGCCCCAGCAATGGTTGTATGTTTGATAAACTACTGGTTTTCGGCAACTTCTATTCAAAACCTATAACGTATATTGGTTGGTTGTATGTTTGATATACTACTGGTTTCCACGGCAACTCTCTTCAAAAACCTATTACGTATATTGGAAAAACAGCTATGTGAACCTAATGTCTATCTCACTTACTAAACTCGCTTTATCGAGAGAAGGACATTGGACATTAGTGATTCCACTTCATTTAATAGATTGACTTTAATGACACAAGGAATGCTTGCATTTCATTTAATAGTTTGACTGGCTTGGAAATGAATGATTTTACATATTTGTGTGATACAATGAATGATTCTAATTTCATGGACGTGAATGTTTCCACTTCATTTAATACATTGATTTTGTCGACATCTTGATATTGGGGTCGGGGATGGAATCTAAGAATGGGTAATTTGCCCACGAAATATAAGTTAAAAATTTGTAAGTCTCAAGATATTTTCTTAAAAACCTTTCTTGAAACTGTGATGATGGGTGGGAAGATGTGAAACGTTTCTATTTTGAAAAACAACTATGTGAACTGCACCTTGTCTATCTCGCTTACTACATTCACTTCATCGACAGATGGACATTGGACATGAGTTATTCCACTTTATTTAAGTAGATTGACTTTACTGACATAAGGATATGAATGCTTGCATTTCATTTAATAGTTTGACTTCATTGATAGGGGGAAATGAATGATTCTACATATTTACCCATTGTGTGATACAATGAATGATTCTAATTGCATGGACGTGAATGTTTCCCTTCATTTAATACATTGACTTAATCGACATCTTGATCAGATTGTAATACGCATAAATTGGGGTCAGGGATGGATTTAAGAAGGATTTAACCCACGAAATATAGTTCAAAAGATGGAAAACTGTAACCTTTTTTCTTAACATATTTCTTTAAAAAATTTGTAAAACTGTCAAAATGTTTTTTTAAAACATTTCTTGAAACTGTGATGATGGGTGGGAAGGTGTGAAATGTTTCTATTTTGAAATTCCAATCTTGATGGGATGTTTAATCTATTGAATCTATTCACACATCACATCAAATAAAAATGAGTGCAAAGATGAAATTTGACACAAGGTATTTTTCTCATCAAATATAGTTTGAAAACCTTCAAAATCCTTTTTTAAAATTGTGAAAATGGGTACGGTGGTGCGAAAAGTTTTTATTTTGAAATTTCAACTTTGATTGGAATGCTTAACCAATTGGGTTACTCACACATCACATTGGGTAAAAATAGCCTTTTAGCCTTTTTCAAATAAAGTGACTTTAGTATTTTTATATATTTTAAATTTATTTTTATAGTTTATTTATTTAATATAAATTAGAGAATTTTATTCATATATTTTTATATACATATTATATATATATATATATATATATATATATATATATATATATATATATATATGAAATTTCAACCTTGATTGGAATGCTTAACCAATTGAATTTACTCACATCACATCAGATAAAAATAGACTTATAGCCTTTTTTCAAATGAGGTGACTTTAGTACTTTTATATATTTTTAAATTTATTTTTTATAGTTTATTTATTTAATATAAATTAGAAAATTTTATTCATATTTTATATATATATTACTCTTTCATAAGAATATCAATATGATATATATTAAAATGTATATATATATATATATATATATATATATATATATATATATATATATATATATAAACTATCTCATAAGTACTACTTTATGTAGATAATATATATTAAAAATGCTTAAGATACTTAATTATGGAGATACTTAATACATTAATTTAATACACTGAACTTTAGTGGTGTATATACTTAAATTAAGGAGTTTAATAAAATGAAAATATTAATAAATGGATATAAACATCTCTCTATATAAATTACTATGTTTAAGAAAATAGGTGCGATTTTTATAAAACATAGAATAATATATATATTGGATTTAAAAATAAAATAAAAAAAATTATTTATAAAGTTTATTTAAATCAATAATAATTAACAAAAATTAGTAAATTAATTTTTTACATTCTTTAATCAAGGAAATAATAATGTCTAAACATTCTAAATTAAGCATTATAATAAATAAATAAATAACATGTAATTATTAGAGTAGTAGGACTATTTCACCTTTAGTAATATATTATTGGTTGACCCCCAAAATTAATTACTCATCAACAGAGGGAACAACCTAACAAGTCATCCACAAGTCATCCACGAAGGGAACAACCGGGGATAATTTTAGGGGGCGAATTTCGCCCCAAGGGCGAAATTCAAGGGGTTTTAGATTTTGGAGGGGCGAATTTTATATATAAAAAATTTTTGTATAGTTTTGTATAATTAGCCCCAAAATTATTTTAAAAATAATTAATTATTATGTTTTAGCCCAAAAAAATAATGGCGGATAAAACCTGAAATGCTAAATTCGCCTGTCGATTTACTCGTTTGGATGGTTTTGTGTTGTATTCGCCCTCCATTTACTAAGTTGCAGGGTTTTGGAAGGGCGTTCGCCCCAGATTCACTTCGTTGCAGGGTTTTGGAAGGGCGTTGTGATGTGATACTAAACTGGTTACCAAGCTACCAAGCTTGACCTTACGTTTATTAAGTTGCAGGATACTAACCAAACAGTGGTCAAACGCTCTCATGCGATATCTATCCCAACAGAGTGGCCGATTTCGAAAATTTGGTTGATTGAAGCTGTTTTCATAGGAATGGGAATGTGCATCCGAACAGTTGTTTCTGCATTCGCCCTCACTCTTAGGGGTTCCGTCATACATGGATAGAACGATTGTTAGTGCAGTTTTCCTCACCCAAAAGGGTTCAGTCATACATGGATAGATCGATCACGAGTGTTGTTTATCAATCCATTATGATTTCATTGCCTACATTTGACATGGACCTCTCAGGCAGGTGAGACACCAGGTTCTTGCCTGCTGGGACAAAATCCAAATTCCCGTCTATTCCTGTTCCAATGATGCCCTCTAGATTCAACCTCCTTAGATCCCGACCTAACTGCTCAATTCAAATCTCCAGGGTTGGTTTACAGAAGGATTTTAAGGCACCTCCTCATACCCACACCCAACCAAATGATGATTATGTCGCTGCTGCTAATAACAATAAGAGTAGAAACAGAATCACAACAACAAGGAAATACAGAGGAGGAAGCTGCATCCCGTCGATTTTGCAGGCTCTAGAAAACAATGATTGCGATAATATAGAGGAAGCCTTAAAGCCCTGGAAGCACAAGATAAGCCCCCAAGAGTAGACAATAATCCTCATAGAGCAACCCACTTGGGAAAAAGCCCTTGCCCTTTTCAAGTGGTTTCACATGCAGGAAGACTACAAACCAAATGTTATTCATTACAATGTCATTCTCAGAATTCTTGGTAGGGCTAAAAAATGGGAAGAACTTGAGGATTGTTGGACCCAAATGACCAAACAGAAGGACGAGCTGTTGCCCACAAATAACACGTATGGCACCCTAATAGATGTTTATGGTAGGGCTGGCCTCAAGTCATAGGCCTTGCATTGGCTCCAACACATGGAACAGCAAGGGCTCCAACCAGATGAGGTGACCATGAATACTGTTGTTCATATGTACAAGAAAGCTAGAGAGTTTGACCAGGTGGAGGAGTTTTACAGAAAGTGGTCCCAAACTCATAGGCCACAGCGGGCTTTCACATATAATACTTTGATTGATATGTATGGCAAGGCAGGCCGCGTCGGCGAATGCTCAAATGCCTTCTCGGAGATGCTCAAATCAGGTATTTGTCCTGACACTGTTACTTTTAATATTATAATTCATATTTGTGGTTCACATGGTCATCTAGAAGAAGCAGAGGTTCTGATGAATAAAATGGTGGAAATAGGGTGCCCACCAAACGTTATGACTTACAATACTCTTATAGCAATGAATGCCAAAAATAACAATATAGACATGGCATTAACTTATTTCACCAGAATGAAACAAACTGGAGTTTGACCTAATATTGTAACTTATAGAAATCTGTTACGTGTACTTTGTGGGAAACATATGATTAGAGAAGCTGAATCCCTGGTCCAGGAGATGGATGAATTGGGGGTTCATGTGGATGACTTCTCAAGGCCTATTATTATCAAAATGTGCATAGAGATGGGGTTGCTGATGAAAGCATGGGCTTGGTTTGAAAGATTTCGGCTTCTTGGAGGAATCAGCTCCAGGAGCTACGCTACCATTATCGATGCATATGGAGAGATGGGGTATTGGTTGGAAGCTGAGAAGGTGTTCGGCTACAGTTGTGAAACAGAAAGAGGAGCAAGGCAGAGTGTATTGGAATACAATGTTATGATTAAGGCTTATGGAATTGCAAAACATTATGACAAGGCACGGAGATTGTTTGAGAGCATGGATAATGAAGGAGTTTCACCTGATGAATGCACTTATAATTCTCTCATTCAGATGTTTGCTGCTGCAAGATTACCGGATGATGCAAAATGCTATATGATTAAAATGCAGGAGGCAGGGTTTGTGCCTAGTTGTGTAACATTTTGTGCTGTTATCGCTGTGAATAGTAGCCTGGGTAGAGCCATGGAGGCAGAAGACATTTATAAGGAGATGCTGAAGATGGGCGTTGAGGCAGATGAAGTTGTTTATGGTGCACTGATAAATGCATTTGCACAGGTTGGAAATGTGGAGAAAGTTGTTCATTACTTTCAAATAATGCAAGACCGTGGCTTAGTAGCAAACTGCACGGTATACAGCTCTTTGATCAAGGTATATCGAAAGGTTGGCCATTTGAGAGAGGCTCGGGAAACATATGAAAAGATGAAAAATTTGGGAGAAGGTCCAGATGTCTTTGCAACAAATTGTATGATTGATTTTTACAGTGATGCTGGTATGGTCAGTGAGGCAGAGTCAATTTTTAATGACTTAAAGCAAGTGGGCCAGGCTAATGAATTTTCTTATGCCATGATGGTTTGTCTATACAAAAAAATTGGCAGACTTAGCCAAGCCATTGAAATTGAAAAGAGATGCAGGAGTTTGGGCTTCTCACAAATAAGCTCTCTTTTAATAATGTCCTTGGAGTGTATGCAGCAGAGGGAAGATTGAGAGAAGCTACGGAAATTTTTCAGAAAATGTTAAAAGCGAAGGTTTCACCTGATGACATCACATA
This sequence comes from Pinus albicaulis, assembly GCA_034641835.2. Classification (NCBI taxonomy): domain Eukaryota; kingdom Viridiplantae; phylum Streptophyta; class Pinopsida; order Pinales; family Pinaceae; genus Pinus; species Pinus albicaulis. Next base: position 1,352,655,265 of record CM076575.1, read on the forward strand.
CAAAACATTGGGTACAATTTTGAAGAAAGGAGGCCTTCCAATGGAGGCAATAAATCAGCTTGAGATTTCACGGGAGAGTGGAATCCCCTACAGTATGCAAGCATTGATAGTGACTCTTTATTCCATGGCAGGAATGCACGAGGAGGCTTTGGAGGCCTGTGAACAATTAAAATAAATTGGTTTGGAGCTTGATGTGTCTGCCTACAATGCTGCCATTTATGCATTTGGAAGTGCAGACAGGATTGATGAGGCTCTAAAGATGTTTATGAGCATGAAAACCAAGGGGATTGAGCCAGATTTTGCTACCTACACGAGTATGATCATTAGCTATGGAAAGGCAGGCTTGATAGAAGGTGTAAAAAGGATGTTTAACAAAATGAAATATGAGGGTTTTCAGCCAAATGAATCTACTTATAGAGTGGTAATAGATGCATACAAAAGTGCTGGAAGACTTGATCTTGCAGGGCTGGTTACTCAAGAGATGCAGTTTACTAAATCTCTTAAAGAAAATAACACTAAAGGATATTGAACTATAGACAGAAGTTAGTTTTCCTCTTCTTTATTGAAGAATTTTCAATTGTAGATTTTTTCCCCATGAAGAATTTCAAGTCATCCACTATTTCATTTGCAGACTTCTTTTGTTTCTTTGAACTATGCTATGGCTATAAGTCGTGGAGCTAAAATCTCAATGCAGAGATACAAATTAAAAGAACTGAAAAAAATAAATTGAGTGTTAGCTGTTGACTATTTGACTTTCATAATGAACTATTTGACCTTAATAATGAACAAATTTTCATTTCCTGTATCTGTGGCTGCCATCCAGCAGAAACAGAGGACACAATATTATATTCCACTAGAGTTTTAATACAATTACAGATGTTTGAGTTATATCCTAAGCTTCATATTGCCCTCTCAACAAACCTTTTAAACTGTGGGTCTGTCAGATATATGGCAAAATGATAAGACGTGAACAGAGCAGAAAACCTTGGATAATCACAATCAACTGTGGATAGTTTGTCGTCACTTGGCATGTCCTTTTTTCGGCCTCTCTATTTTTTAGCTTTTGAATTGTATCCTTGAACGCCATTTCCAGATCTGTCATCATCTGCAAACATTAGTTCTAACTCGGAGCTACTTGCATCTTCTTCCTCTTTTAATTTTGTTGACAGAGATTTCAATTTTGTCTCTTTTTTCACTAACCTTCTTCATGTTGGAACTGTTAACAGTTAGGCTTGATGTATGAGCCTTTTGAAGAACATGAACTTCCAGGTGGATAGATCTCTCATTCTCCCTTCAATCTGAAGTCCATTTCATGTTTTGAAGAAGGTCAACTTAGTGTTTTGAAGACTTTATGTTAGCAGCATCATGTGGTCCTTGGCAAGAGACCCAAGTTAGGAATTTTACGGTCGAGTGGCAATACATTAAAAAGGAAGAGACATGGTTTTGTCTACAGATGAGTGGCTTTATCTATGGTTATGTCCAGTTGTAGCTTAATCTCCAGAACGAACATAAAAGAAATCACTCATCTTCAGATATTTTTGATGACTTCATAAGGGAATATTAGTATAACCTGCAAATAAGGGATTCACATCCTGCAAGAACTGATGCAGAATTTTAAGTCTTGTAACATCACCCAGCCACCCAGATAGGGTGATGCTACCAACTCGAGTACTAATACCATAACTGAAAAATAACATATAATTAAACTAGGACAACATAATAACCAATATAAAACAGTTAACCATGAGCAACAGATAAACAACAGTGTATATACTATACACAACACTCATCTGATAAAATCACCCACTTGCTTCAGACCTTGGATGTACTGCGCAGCCATAGACCGCACTGCTCTAGTTCTCTTAGCAGCAGATCACCCTTGAGCTGGGGCCATAACTCCACAATGACAACGACTTACCTAAATCCAGGTACATAACCAGTACTGAATATGAGGAGGGACAAGGTACCAACCCCAACAGCCTCCAACTAACAGTCTCACATCCCACATTAGTCCACTCAACTCAAGGTAGTGCACCTCCTTCTCTACATCTGTAGGCATCGAAATGTGCCACTACCCTTCCAGGGTTTCCAACTTGGGTTGGCCAAGGATATATGGGAGCCATGTGGCTTCCAAAAGTTCCAATTTCTCGCAGGGGTCTCCAAGTACCCTCCAGGCCCACACAGGGACATCTGTCCCTACACTTCTCCCTCTAGGGCTCCAACCTTCCCCAAGGCAGCCCAAGGAGAAGTGTGGTTTTATCTAGACCCACCTAGGGTCCTCAGGGTATAATAGTTAGGGATCCTCTTGTTCTTCTTAGAATCAGAACCACAATCATCCCCCTTGTAATATTTGATGGAAAGGAAGGCTAAATAAATAATTCCCCTCCGTTATCTTTTATTTTCAATTTAGTATAATTATTATTATATTAGAATGTATTATAATGTTATAATATATTTTAATATAATCCCATAATTTTTTTTATGTGTGGGTCACGAACACCGGAGATCAATAGCTGCTATGTCCATGGAAACTATCTGGGCATATCCAGGTTGATCAAAGATAGTAGTGAACATATCCCAAATATGTCATTTCATAACATTTTCTCAATTCTTTCTTTATGGAGGAAATGTAATTGTCATTGTTCCTTGTCATCAGAAGATCATCTACATCACTACAAGATATACCACTGTTTTTCCAACTTTCTTGACAAACAAAGTTGCATCATCAAGATCGTAGTGTTTGAAATTGAGTTTTAGAAGATTCTCAACCAATTTCTCGTACTAGGCTCATAGTACTTGTTTGAGGCCATACAAGGATTTGACAAACATACTTTGTGTTCATGACCCTTCACAACAAATTCTTTTGGTAGAGACATAAAAACATTCTCTTTCAGATCTCCATTCAAGAAAGCAGTTTTTACATTCATTTGATGAACTTTCCAATTGTTTTGAGCTGCCAAGGCAAAGAGAGTCGAGATAGTAGCCCATTTTGCTTTGGGGGCAAAATTCTCCTCATAATCGACCCCTTCCTTCTATGCAAAACCTTTTTCCACGAACCTAGCTTTATGCTTGTCAAGTGAGCCATCTGCTTTATACTTGTTCTTGAAGACCCACTTGTAGTCAATTGGTTTGGTTCCCAATGGAGGATCAACCAGCTTCCAGGTTCCATTCTTTATCAAAGCATCATATTCTTTCTGCACCACTTCTTTCCATTTATCACGAGAAGTGACTTTTTTGAAAGAAGTTGGTACAAAATCTGTAGACAAATTTAATTCACAGTCATAAGAAACATCCATATCAACAGGGGAATCAGAATCGTCTACATCACCTCCACTTTGTCTAGCAGAGCTCCCTGTCCTTGTCTTGACTCTTTCCAACCTCATCAAGACGAACACTTTCAAGTGTCTTTGTGAGCCATTTTGGAAGACCTTTTTGAGATGGCCCAGGCTGTTCAATCGATTGAGATGGGGTCGAATCAAGATTTATCCTTCCAATTCTCTCAATCACATCACTCAAAGTGTCTTCCTGATCAGTGGTTGGAGCTTCATGAGGGGGAGAGTGCTTCAGAAGGAGATTCCATAGATTGATCCAATATAGGGATACCCCTTCAAGATGTGGGATCTCATTATCAAATTCTTGAAAGGATTTTTCATGTCCGAATCTGTCCAAGCGATCAAGCTATCGCTCAACAACATTGTCAGTCTTGGACGTTTCAAGAAAGATCACATCTCTAGATATTATAAACTTCTTATTTACTTCATCATAGAGATGATATGCTTTGGAGGTATCAGAGTATTCCAAGAAGATACATTTCCGACTCGCACCGAGTTTGTTCCTTAGGTATCAAGGCATAGCAGGTGGAACAAAAAACCCTAAGATGCCTCACCAAAGGAATGTGGCCATACCACATTTCATAGGGAGTCTTGTTTTTTAGAGCATGAGATGGACACCTATTCTTAATATACACAACACAAAACTGCACCAACCCAAAACATCAGCTTTACATTTTTGAAAAAGATCATTGAGCATACCATATTTAAGATATTCCTATTCATTCTTTCAACTACACCGTTCTGTTGAGGATTATAAGGCATAGTTGTTTGATGTTTGATCCCATACTATCGAAGGTAGTTTTCAAATTCATTTGAAGTATATTATTTTCCATTATCAGTACAAATAGAGCTAATATGAGATTGTGTATCATTTTCAATCCATGCATAAAAGTACTTGAAAGTTTCAAAAGCTTCAAATTTGTTCTTCAATAGATATACCCAATACATTCTGGTGTTGTCATCAATAAAAATCATCATATATTTATTACCATTTGTAGAAGGAATAGGCATATGGCCACACAAGTCAGAATGAATGAGTTTAACAGTCCACAAGTGTTGTTTAAAAACCATTCATTAACAAACAAACCAATCTATTAGAGAAAAATACATTGTTTCTAAACCTCCCCTTATCCTTCTTGTTCTTGGTTTTGTGTTCTTTCTTCAGAAACCAAACCTCTGATTAGGGCATGTTGTAACCACTATTACAGTCCTGCCAACTCGACCTCCACTGCTCAGGAGACTGTGGTTTCCCTTCTTCTATCAAGTCTTTCCATACGTTGGGTTATAAGACACCTTCTAGACTATCGTTGCATCCTTTTGGTCCTCAAAAGGATACCTATAGCAGTTCAGTTTCCCACAAATATTTGCAAAGATATTCCTCCATGGATGCAACACATAATTACTTGTGATGTTTCAGACTTTGGATGATCTTCAAACTCCTGCTCCAGCTCTTTTAGGAACAACATTCCAACCTAGCAGAATTCCTCTACGAACCAAGCACCCTTGCAACCTTCTTAACAGTCTCTATCTACCTTCAGCCCTCTCTGAAAGCCTTGCTCTACCCAGGTATTTATGCAGCCCGCTAACCTGCATTCAAACCAAGCACAAGAACCCTACAACAACCCTGTTGCAACTTGGTCCTACAATAGATTATCTCTAGACTTTCGGACCTAAATTTATTCAAGGAACATAGATAAGGATGGCCTAACAACTTGGCCTTGTGATACTTTTCATCATTTCATAACAGAGATACAAACTTGACTTATTGGTCCAACTATTAGGCTCTCAATTCAGATGATTTTCCTCTAACCTGTGCCAAACCAATATCAAAAAAGACAAATACAAAAACCTCATTCTTACTTTTGTTCTTGTTTAGTTCTGCTCATCTGAGGTATGTGAGGTTCTCTTGAGGAGAGATCTAATCTAGTTGGATCTATAATATTATACTCTTCTTAGTAGTTTGTCTTTTCAAGCTTAACCCACAGATCGTTGTTATGGCCTAGCTCAGAGAAAGTAATATGAGTAGTCATGCATATGCATTGTCTTAGAGACATTACATGTCAAAGTTTTTCCCTTTGCAGCAAGCAAAAGGCCTCCAACTCTGGATCATTTTATAGATGTAGTGTTTTGCCATCAATTATTGCTTTCTGGATTTTGCACCTTCGAAGAGTCGTCATACATAAATGGTCTTATTGGATAAGCAAGCTACCTATGGTCTTAAATTGTAGCACCACAATTTTCACCTCAAAACTTGGATTGCACACCTTACATATCTTTTGATTATCCTTAATCCCTTCAAAACATAACTCTTTGGAATGTTTTAATCCCAATTTGTAAATTTGTATTTTGAAAAATATATTTAGATATTTGATGTCCAATGGTACTTCCCTGGGTAATGGTATGTTGTTGCATTGTAGGGATTCCTTGTAAATACATATCACCTGCACATCGGTTGGGAAAATACGCTAAAGCTGTATATCGACCTGGATGCTTGGACGTGGCATGTAACGATTCAGCTTTGATACCTGCAGCAGTAAAGGCAGCCAAAGAAGTTGATGCAACTATTCTGGTTGTGGGGTTAGATCTAATTCGAGAGGCAGAATCACATGATAGACAGATTCTATTGTTACCTGGATATCAAATGGAACTTGTAACTTCAGTGGCCAGTGCTTCCAAAGGACCAGTTATAATGGTCATCATGTCTGGAGGTGGAGTGTCCATTCAGAGGAGGATTTTGATATAAAAATTTCTTGAACATGTCCCATGATCCATTGTCACATCGGTTTCGAACCTCTTCTCATGTTAGTGACCCATTTTTTTCAACCAACATCACCATATAGAAATTTGGATCAACGGGATTGGGTAAAACATGTCCTTTTAGGCCAAGGTTTGGTTCAGGTCTAATTCAAAAAACCACATCACTTGTACCCAAATTGATTGCAAGGTCTCTAGGATGATTCAAAGCTAAACCTGCCAATCTATTTGGATTGTCTCCAAACCACTGGATAACCAAACAATTTTTGTCAAACATGAATTTGTCTACAAAATATGACCTTAAATTACCAGTAATAGCATATGATGGAGCCAATGGTCCCAGTTTCTTTTCCAAGTTTGGAGCAGTGGCCTATAAGGCTTCCTTAGGCCAATTTCTTTCTCTTAGATCCATCAAATTCATCCCTGTTCCATCGGTTTCATCAATATTGGCATAGCCACCAATAAAAAGGGATGTCATGAAAGAAATTAAAAGAGAAATTATTTCAGTGTTATCATAGATATCCTTGTTTTTCTGATATAATTTCCGTATCTGAGGTCCTGTGTATCTTTCATGTGCACAAGACCCAGTAAGAAAATCCAATTCAAGTATTGCGCCAAAAACCTTCTCAATTTCTCTGCACTATGATGTTGTACTATTTTCCATACAAATAGATGATTCATTTGTGGAGAAATCAACCTGAAGCTAGAAAACCAAAGGATCTTTTGGATTCACTCCTTTTAGAATGGATTCCAGGGAACCATTTCTCCAATAAACACTCCCGGGATAAATCTGAAATCTCTAGTGCAGGTTCTGAAAATGCTCAAAACACTCGAGAGGTTCAGATATCAAAGCAGAAAGGTGAGCAAAGGCCACAAACAGAAAAAATAATGCATTGATATTTTTACGCAGCTAACGATTGTTGAGATGAATTTACAAACCTTGGCTTCCTTGATGGCCAAACATTATGTACCTGAAAATGGAACTCAAACATACAAAATGATCATCCCATGTGGTGACAAGGGACAAGTAAAGAGGAACATCAACAGCCAAATAGCAAAGCCTTGAAGCATAAAACACACTGCCACAGCATGATCTATCCTGCATGTCACCTCAGGCATGTCATCAATCACTTTGTCTTGGAAATTTTGATATTTGATGGAGTTAGTTTAGCATCAACCAATCACTCTAGGATCAATTCACTGGAAGGAAATATGACTGGGATCAATCATTCTATTTAAAAATGGTATTAGAACTAGAAAAATAATTACTGGAACTGTACATATTTTCTGCATGTGCAGATTAGGGACAACCGGTTTTTGGTAAGGCAGATCAATGGATATCTCAGCTTTCCAGGAGGTACAAAAGTCTCCTTTCTGTATATGAAAGAAGATGGGCAGCTTCTTTTGAAGAATTGTAAATCAGTAGAATCTTGGGGCAAAGGCCTGCTAAAATATAAAAAAAAATCTATCCCCAAAACAAGGCTATATTGCAATTGAACCTCATGTTTTTGCAGTAGATTTTTTGTTAGATTTGACTGCTGCTTATCATGGAGCAGGAAAATGAATGGCACAGAGCCACTTCTTCCATTTAAAATCCATATTAATAAGTTGTTGAGAGAGAAAAACACATCACATACTGGCAATCATGTTGGTTGTGAAATAACTAGGCATAAGATAAGTATAAGCAACCACTTGCGGGAATTAATCTTTTCGAATATCACATAAATTAAAAAAAATCATTTATTTTTCAAAAGGTAGCAACAGTTTTGCTGGCAAAAAAGGCACCCTCTGAGCATGAGACCTTGAACATGTTTCTCATACAAAAAAAACATGCACAACAGCAAAAAACTATAAAAATGCACATGCATGTGCTGCACAATTATGTTACATTGTTGTTACATTCATAAGATCGAGCCAGGTTACACTCGAGGAAGAAATTATATATGGTTCTCAATCCACCCAAGGGAAAGAGTAGATTTTAATATGCTTGGCTCAATACACCATAGTCTATGTAATGGGAAATATGAACTACTTTGTGGATTCTGTAATCATTACTTTGTGATGAATAATAGGAATCAGCATTCCTGGATACCCAGATTCATGCTAACATTTGAACTGTGTCCAGGCCCTGCCTGTCCACCCAAGAAATAATATATAATACTCACATCCACCTTGTCAAAAGATAATATTTTGCCTACTAACTGAACCTGGTTCAATACACATTAGACACTAAAAATAATGACTACCATTAATAGCCTGAGGACCCCATATATGATCACTTTTCAAGGGATTTTCGAAGTTAGCTTTCTTGATTATCTTAAATCCAAACTCTCTGCCAACATTGAGGTGCTACAAGACACACTACATGGCTCTTACAGTTGCATCTACCACCAAAACTTCATAGATGCATGCACAACTGCAAACTGGAGCTAGATTATTCCCATGTCTTGTATTTATCCAGCAGCCTACCCATTATTAAGGCTCTCTTCCAGCCATGACTCACAGATGAAGAACACTGTACACACCATCAAAGACCTCCATGGGTACCATCCACAGGCTTTTGAACATAACGTCTCAGACAGTAAAATCTATCACAGTCCATGTTGCCTTGATGCAGGTGTGCAGAGTCCGAAGGAAATTTCTGACCTTTTCTGCAATAAAATCTTCAATATTACTTTACAAATCCCAAGAGCAGGTACAAGACCGCCACCAAGCAGCAGGGACCCTGAACTGTACGAATGGTGTAACTGGAGGAAACAAGACAGTCTGTTAGATCCAAGCAAGAGAACCACGATCATTTGCAATTTGAGGACGCCCTCTTGTGGGTGTTGGGTGCCGTTGCACATTTAGCTCCTGTAAACATGCAAAAATAGTAAACAATGATCAAATTAACTATAGTCAAAATGACAAAAACGCTAAATGTGCAAACAACACCAATATATGGATAGATTATATACATAACCAAAATGACAAAGAAATACCTGCATCCATGTGTCTTCGAGGTGACGTTTAGGTGATGTTTCTGGCGATGTGATCGCAAGAGGAAGTGGATGAATCAGTTTCGGGACTACTACAAGGTCCCTGACAAGAACTAAGATTGCACCTGCATTATTTGCAGTACCTATAAAAAAAAAGAAAATAATTGCCGTCATAGAGCTAGTTAAATTAATCTCCACACTAAAGTCCATACAGCAAATATATAATTACCGCAATAATTGGTGGCAGAGAAAAGAGTTATCAAATGGCCTTGGGCAAAACGCTCAAAGCCATCCATGACACATTCATGTGCTCGTACAATGATCTGCAGATCATTATGGTTGCAAAACTCCATCACTCGATCAGGCTGAAAAGTGGAAGACACCATCAGCTCAATCAGTTGGCTAGCTTTCCATCAAAAACTCAAGAACCTAAACTTCACTCATCTGCTAGAAAGGAAGAAAAACAAATGTCCAGAAATCCATGTCCTCATATAAACAGGTTCATGATTATGCCACGTGACCCACGGTTATAAAATACAAAAATTGAAGACTCAAGTGATTGAGAATGCTTAGAAGAAATATATTTTGTAAGTCTCAGAAATTAAACTGCATGATTCTTTTGCAACAGAAATTTATAGAGCCATAATGAAGGTTTCTTCGAAAATATCCTTGCTGAGAGCTTTGTAAATATATGGAACAAGCAACGAACTTTTGAAATGGATTTCTCCAAAGTTCTAGGTGCCCAGGTCTCTCAGAATCACTTCTATTGGAATACAAGGAATGTAAGCTGACGTTTAATTCAAAAGGTTATCATTAAGAAGTGAAAATTACAGTTGATATACCTGAGCTATGTTGCATGAAGTATCTGAGGCCGGTCATCATTTTGAGAACCAAGTGCCAGTGTCCATTATTCTTGTTGAGCTTCTGTCGCAGAATCTGTGCTAAAAATGCATATCTTTACTATCTTCTTGATCCTTTCCAAATTTTCTTTCACCTGAGCAGCTATCATATCCTCGACTGGCCACTTTAAATTTACTGCTGCTTTGAAAACAGATCTCTAACTTATGGTATTCTTTAGGTTAATGAGAAGATTAAGGGCGTCCAAATATCTCTCTTTCCTATATCACTCCTATGTCATTTTATTTTCACTCTCAGAGGAGAAGGGTCAATAGCTTCACAAACTGTTTGATGGGCTTTGTTACACACCCAAGTGGGTAACCCCTAGGAGAAAAATTTTGTCCTATGGATGGATCACTGATTGAACAAAATTATAGATCATTTTTGGTTGTGTTCTTGTTCCCATGCTTCACCTTGGTGGTTTTTACTTACCCCTAGTCTAGTGTGATCTTCCCTGAGGCCTTTCTTCCTGATCTATTTTGTCAAACAAAATAATGTACATAAAAAATTGCTCAAGTTTGCAGATTTTGTGTCAGTTCCCGCATTCAAATTTAGCTCTTTTGCCTCGGTTTTGTTTCCAATATACTTCCAAATTTGATGAGTTTTAGGTTTGGATATAAATTTTATGGGTTTTGGATTTGAGATTGAGTTCATCCTCAAGATATATGCGATTGGGATTTTCTTTGTTTTTGAATTCTCACATTCCAGTTGTCTGTTGTTCAGGCGGGAGCAACAATTCTGTGGGACCTCATAGTTGGTGGGTGGGATGTTTCCTATTGGTCAAAGTTTGTGTTGAGTGCACATGGAAGCTATTCAACTCTAATTGACAAGAACATAAAGTTGTCTTCATTTGATGAGTCAATTTGCAATTCCTTCAAGGCATCAAAGGCAGGGAAGGTAGTTCTGATAATAGACAAGTCCTCTTCAAACAAGAAGAAGGCTCAAAACTCAACCTATATGCCAACTACTTCTTATGATCGTTCCTAGGAACATGAATCGTAATTTTTGTAGGTTTAAAATTTATCACAAGTTTTCTCTATTGTGGTCGAATTTGTGGAGGTTATCTCAAAATTTATTTAAGGTACCATGGATCTAAATTTCTTATGAACTTTCAACATTAACAAACTTTGGTGCAAATTGTTGATCAATTCTCACTTGGTTAGGGTTATAGATGTTAATGAAAATTTTGTGTGCATGCATGAGAGTTGGGTGCAAATGCTCAATGTTGTGTGCATTAGTGTGATAAATATGGGATAATGCAAAGTATAGTTTTGAAGATTAGTCTAAGTTGACTCGTACCTAATCAACTCAGTCAAGTTGATTGTTGGTTGAACGGTTAATAGTTGGTTCAATGGACATAAGATCTTGCAGGCCTAAATACCAAAGGGAAAAATGGAGCCCATCATGGGGTTCTCTTTGTAATTCTCCACCACTGCTACCTTCCATGCTTCCTCAAACTCCTCTCCAACCTCAATATCAGTGCTAGTAGTAGCATGAGCAACAACACTACGCTTAGTAGAACTAGAAGAATGCGTTTTCCAAACTGCACGAGAACTACTTCCCTCATGATTCACCATGTGCCATGCTTGGTCTCGATGGTTCTCTTCTTTCTACTCCTAGTTCAACTACCATATATTCATTGGAACCAACACCCCGAACTCCACTAGACAACGATTCACCATTTTGTAGTAGTGATTCGCCATTTGTACTGGTGATTCGCCATGATTTTACAAGATAATATAATCTCGTGAGAAATTCGCCAAAAAATTATATATACATATTATATTATTAATAAAGTCGCCTTCCATTTTTGCTGCGGGGTTTTCAGCTATAAGCTTTCCCCATACATACTGTGTTAATGTGTATGATGATTTGATGTGCTATCGCTTGTTTTATTTCCGCATGTGTGATGATCTGAGTGGAAGAGATTATGTGTTGCATATGAATTCTAATTTATATGTGATCAGGATAGTCTCGGTGGATAATTAATCATTATTCAGCAAATTTCTACACTATGCACTAATAAAAATCCCATAGGAGAAAAAGGAAACAAACAATCTCAAGGAGTGTTGCAATCTGGTGTGTTGAGGAGACACGACCCTTGTAGCTTGATCAAACACTTCAATTCGGTGAAACTTCAACAAGTTTATGAACATGAGTCCCTTCTCGACGAATTACTATTTCATGATTTCTTGACATACAAGGTGAGGAAGAGAATGGAGGAAATTGATGAGGCGAACATGTCGTCAATCCATTATCCCAAGAAGGACAGAGAAAAAAGGAATGAGAACAATGCTCTTCATGGATTGATGCCATCTAAAAATCCATAGAAAAGGAATAAAATATAAAGGTTGAATCCTTATAAAACAAACATATTTATATTGAATCTC
>CM076575.1:1352667715-1352925631 GCA_034641835.2 Pinus albicaulis
AAGTTAAAATTTTATTAAATTATTTATTTTAATATAAAGTTAAATTGATAAATTTGTTATAATGTAAAGTTAAGAGTCTTGATATTTTTAAGATAGATTTTAGGGTTTTAGGATTTATGGTTAGATTTTTAGGATTTAAGAATTAGGTTTAGGGTTTTAGAGTTAGGGCTTGGCTAGGGCTTTTAGGGATGGATTCAATTAGGGTTTGACGAGGGTTTTTTTTAATAAGTAGGGGTAGGCTTTTATAATTAGGGTTTAACTTAGATCTTAGGGATTTTCACTTAGGGTTAGGATTTTAGGGTTTTCATTAACCATTAGGGTTTCATTAATAAAGGTTTAAGTAGCAATTTAGGGTTTCAATAATCTATGCTAGGGTTTTCTTTTAGGGACTCCATGGTTTCTTCAATAGGATGACTAGGGTTTTGACATCATCAATCATGTTAGGGTTAGGGTTTGGAAGATAATGTTATTAGGGTTTAAGTATGCTAGATTAGGGCTTGCAAGAAATTAGGGTTGGGATATTATTAGGATTTAGTGATCTTCAACAATGCCATATTGACATCAATGTCAACTTTGACCAACAATCTCCCCCTTTTTCATTGATGGCAATAGTCTTGCCCTTTCAACATTTTCTCCCCCTTTGACATCAATGGAAAATCGGTTACTTTTCTTTTCAATGTCTTCCCAGCAAGTGCTCTTCCTATCATGCTTCTTCTTGTCATGCTTCTCCCCCTATCATACTACTCATTTTTTTTCCATTTTCATGCAACTCCCCCTGTCATCATGCTTTCCTTATTTTAACATTGTGGAGCAAGAGAGATGTCTTAATTTACATTTCTTCATGTGATCAACCATATCCTCCTACCTGTATAAACTCCTCTTTCTCTCCTTTTTGCTTATGGAACCTAAGACAAGAAATATTGTTGCTTTGTGATGAAGTAGAAGCCATCTTCAACTATGAATGTGTAGTGAAGACACAATACTATGCTTTTATTCGATGGAATTTCTCCCCCTAAGCTTTGCATGCATGGAAAGGAATGAATTAGATGATGTCTTTATGCAAGAGAGACCAATTTGTCAAGATATATATGTGTGTGTGTATGTGTGTCATAGCATGATTTTCCATGTGTGACACGTCAAGGGTTTCCCAAGGCTTATCAAGGAAGCATCTTATAAGAATAGTCAAATTCTCACAATCTCCCCCTAACAATATGCATGGTCTTGGAAAAATCACATCATCAAAACTTGAAATATCATATCTTCCAAAGATGTACTCATTAGATCAACAACATGAATTGATGTTTTGAGTATTCAAGACACATTCCCCGCGATCTCCTTGTGGTTCAGCTTGCTTCCTTCTCCAAACTTGTTTAACCTTCTTTTCATGCTTGTTTGTTATGTTTTTAGCTTGTTTAGGAGCCCAATTCAAGTTACAATCACAAGCCATATGACCAATATTATGACATTTGTAGCATTCAATTTTGTACATAAATGAGGAGTCATAATTTCTTCTTGCAAAGTTGCTTCTGGGAGATTGATGGGGACCATTATATTTGTCCTTGTTGTATGCCCTACATTCCTTCTTCATATGCCCAAAATTTGTATAAGAATAGTAATAACCAAAAAATATACTTTGGTACTTGGAGGATGATGTGTTCCTTGATGTACTTCTAAAGTCTCTTTTCCTTGATATCCTTGGATGATATCCATTGCCTCTTGCATTCTTGACACCTTCTATATACCTTCTTGGATTATGGTTTCCTTTAAGATTGTCTTGATTAATCTTCTTGCTTTTACTAGAACTCAAGTCATCAACATCTCTTTCAATCTTTTCAACATCCTTGTTATTTGGTGCATTAGGGTTTTCATTAATTTTCCTAGAGGGCTCAACTACATAACCAAGACTGGATTTATCAAGGGGGGATCATCGATGACTTAGGATGTCATCCAAGGTTTGTGAACTCGTATTCTTATTCAATTGATCAACTTATTTTCTTAGGGTAATAATTTCTTCCTTCATCTTCACACATTATTCATCCTTATTGCTAGTTGGCTCTCCATTTCTTCCATTATTCTTGTTGCTTCATGAGTTTCGATTTTTAGAGAGATGATATTTGATTTAAGTAGGAAAAATTCTTCATCCCTTTCTTTTAGTTGACATGCCATAGCCTTTTTCTCTTCCTTTTTTTCATCAAACTAAGCTTTTAGGGTGGTGACTTCTTCTTTATATTGATCAATTTTTGTTTCTAATTTACTCAAGTCCTCATTTCTTTGCTCAAGATGGCTTGGAAAAATTTGTTCCCTTTTCTTTTCTTTATCCAACTGATTTGTCATGGATTTGACTTCTTCATTATGTTTTTCCTTATTTTGATGCAATTTCTCCTTAAGTTTGTTGAGCTCCTTATCTCTTTCTTGAACTTGAAGACTGAAAAGGTCAACTTCCTTCCTTGTTTAGTCAAGGTCATGGTCACCATCTTGTGCTTGCTTCTTTAGCTCTTCAGTTTCCTTTTTCAAACTACTTATCTCTTCTAGGGTGGCTACAAGTTTTGTCTTAAGATCTATTTCAACTTCTACTTCAAGAATTTCTTCATCACATTCCTTTATGAAATTGGTGCCCTCGTCTTTATTTTTAATTATATTCTTTGATTCATCTTTGTGTTCTTTGTCATCATATTCTTGATAAGGGATCACGACTAATAATCCTTTTGAGTGAAGATATTGAAGATTTTCCCAAAGCTCTTTTACTGATGAACATTTCTCCACTTTGACCTTTATAGGATTTGGTAGCCCACTCAAGATTGCCTTTATTGCTCTTGCATTATATTCCTTGGACTCTTCTTCCATTGTGCTTCTAGTAATCACTGGTTCCCAAACTTCAAAACCTTGATCCATCAAAAAGAATTTCATTCTACCCTTCCATCAAAATTTGTTCCATTCAACATAGGGGCTTTGTCAACTTATTTTTCATCTAAATTCTTGATTGAGAAAGCGACATCTTCAGACGGTTTGGAGCCTTTCTGCCTTGATCTTGCCATTTTTGTTCTATGGATCTACTTTCCAGCTGTTAGGATGTAATTGAAAGTATTGGCTCTCATACCAATTGTTGGAAATGTTGAGGGGGGTTGAATTAGTATTTCTTTTACAATTGTTATTTTTTTTTTATGCCCATTAAAATCACTTATAATTATAACACAAATTGAATAACAATATAAATAATTTTATTATTCATTGATGAGGACTCCAATCCTATTTTTACAATAAATCAAGTACAACAATAGTTTAGGGCTGTAACCCTAGATGAAGACTCCAATATTCAATCACCAAGGCTCTGCCCTGCATTGTGCCAAGCTCCAACTCGGACTTCAACAAGGCACCAACCTCTACGGCTCCAACTCTATCCACTGCTCCAAGATCCAACCTAGACTTTATGAACCTCCAACCTCTAGGGCTCCAACCCACTACTTCAATTCTTCAATAATGAGTACAAGTTGTTTATCAAGGCTTCCTAAACACTTATGCAACAAGCCTTGATAGTTTCTTTTCCAATGTATCTTCAACAAGTCTTCCACAATCTATAATGTTCATTAATGACAACTTTGATATAAAAAAGTTATCTTCACAACTCTTCATGTCACCCAAACAATATTCTTCAAGGTCATATTATGAGGACTTCAGTCATACAACAAGGTCTTCAAGAGTGTCTCCAAGATCAGCTTCAAGATGTCTTCACAAAGTCTGCTTTAGTGCACTCAATTTCCCAATTAGTCCTTCCAGACTCCTTCAAAAGATAATAGATCTGAGTTCTTAACTTGATTTCAGGCCTAATGATGACAAATCTGGGGTCACTAATATGCTACCTTGAACACAATTGTCTGAGTTTAGGTCTTTGAGTAATGTCAGATCTGAGCATTCTGTGGTCTAGTTTGTCTCCTGTAGCCTACTTTTATGGTCCGAAATTTCTGAGCTTTTGATTACCTCTTATCTTCTAGAAAGAGTTCTTCTCTGGTCCGGGGTTCTGGTCTAGCTCTAATTCCCAGTTGCTTTGTCAAAGAAACAAATCCGAGTCCTGGTTACAAGTTTGATATCTGGTCACAATCTTTGGTCCAAGATCACTACAGGTCTGAATCTTTGAATTCTGGTCAGGCGTCTTCTGATCTCAGATACTAATCCTAATTTATGAGTTGCAATAAAAGCACAGGAACCCAAGGCAATGTATATAAATTTTACCGGAATGTAGTCATAGAAAGGTTTATTTCGATAATACTCCTTTTCTCATTTTGTTGTTTCAGACTTTTTTACACTTCGATGACTCAGACTTCCTTCTTGTTATCTTCTTCACATCTTGTTCTTCTCTACAGGTCCGCAAGAACGAAGTTTTCTCTGCAATTATATCTTCACAGATCGTAGTCTTGAAATGTATTAACCTTTGCCTTTCGTCCTCCTTTCTAGTTCACAATCTGTTCTGCACTTCGCTTGTCTGAATTTCTATTCGTTTCTACTCTGCACTGCCATTACTAGTTTTCCTTAGGACCACAAGAAGAGTCTTCCTCTGGTCTTTTAAATGTTGCTTCTACAGGTCCCAAAAATATTCTTATCACTGCAACCGATGTGCTTCTACAGGTCCGAGTCAAATTTTTCTTCTCCAGGTTCGAGTTCTGAGCTCCATAAATTAAGAGGTTTCGACTTTGAAATGAATCGCAGAACAAATAGTATATTTATTTTCTTCACCTTTGATCCACGAGATTTTACTTAGCTGTTTTTCTTCTCCAAGATTGTTTCTCTGTTATTATGATCGAACATATTTTATTGAGTTCACGAGTTGTGAACTGTTGTTCCTCTTTCCTTCTTACTTGCTTTCTCGGATGATTCATCAACGAAATCATATCTTTCAAATATACTATGGTTTTTACTACGTGACATTCGTCATATATGGTCACAACCGTTGACTTGAGAGACTTACAAGAAATGAAGCCAACCTGTAGTCGTGTCTCTCATAGGGAAGACATATATAAAGTTTATAATGCGTAGGTAATGTAAAAGTATGAAGTGGGTATACCATTTATTAGTTATAATATAAAGTTAAAATTTGATTAAATTATTTGTTTTAATATAAAGTTAAATTGATAAATTTGTTATAATGTAAAGTTAAGAGTCTTGAGATTTTCAAGATAGCTTTTAGGGTTTTAGGATTTAGGGTTAGATTTTTAGGATTTAAGAATTAGGGCTAGGGTTTGGCTATGGCTTTTAGGGATGGACTCAATTAGGGTTTGATTAGTTTAATAAGTAGGATTAGGGTTTTATATGAAGGGTTTTACGATTAGGGTTTTAGATTTTAGGGCTGTGCACTTAGGGTTAGGATTTTAGGGTTGTAGTAGTTTAGGGTTTTGATTAGTCATTATGGTTTTATTAATAAAGGTTTAGGTAGCAATTTAGGGTTTTAATAATCTATGCTAGGGTTTGCTTTTAGGGACTCCAGGGTTTCTTTAGTAGGATGACTAGGGTTTTGACATCATTAATCATGTTAGGGTTAGGGTTTGGAATATAATGTTCTTAGGGTTTAAGTAATGATATATTAGGGCTTGCAAGCAATTAGGGTTGGGACATTTTTAGGATTTAGTGATCTTCAACAATGCCATATTGACATCAATGACAACTTTGACCAACAATTTCCCCCTTTGTCATTGATGGCAATAGTCTTGCCCTTTCAACATTTTCTCCCCTTTGACATTAATGACAAATGGGTTACTTTTCTTGTCAATGTCTTCCAGCAAGTGCTCCCCCTATCATGTTTCTTCTTGTCATGCTTCTCCCCATATCATACTGCTCATTTTTGTCATTTTCAGTGTGACTGTGTCTGGAAAAAGACGTGTTGGTCGAGGAATGCTTAGGAAAAGCAATCCAAACCAAAGCAGGAACCTAGACCTGATACTCTAAATAAAAAATCAAACCCTGTGCAAACTCACAGAGACCTAAGCAAGCTTAGATTTCAGTAATTGGTCAAACTGATCCAAGTTCAGTTTGGGGAAGGAAGGCTAAGAGGCTAAGCTCCCCAACGAAGTTTCCAGTTCTGTTGTCAAGATAAATCCCCTCTGTGGACATAGGTGATCTCTCTAGCCCTAGAGTGAGTCTAGCAACACGAGATTCTTTCTAACATAAGCTTTCTTAACTAATGCTTACGATGCAAAGATGAAAGAGACATAAATACCTTTTTCCAATCGCTATCCTTGGATCCGTTGATGGTGATCTCGATCCATGATCTTTGTAGGCCCGCTTCTTGCTACTGATGGCACGCGAATACCTGTGGATGATTGAAAGACAACAACATCCTGATACAATATACAATAAACTTAAACACTAACTATCTAGCAGATCAAGGAGTACCAAAATATTTGCATAATCATGTAGACAAATATAGAAAGCAAACATCAGATGTTATTATTGATAAATTACAAAAGGAGAGCTTACAACGAGGCCTTTATGTTGGAGGTGTCCTTAGGTGAAAATATGAGTCCTTCACCCAGCTCAAAAGCATTCCTTCTCCCGTGCACTTAGGCTTAATCATGATGCTAGCATGCAAATGGATTAGAGTTCAGACGAGTCTGACAATGAACAACAAAAATCTAAACTTGGGGGAATGGGGGATGTGAATTTATAGCAAGGAGAAGGAGGCTGGGAGCCCATGAAAGGAGGAGGAAGGCCCACTTTCTAAGGGATGATTCCCCATGGATGGGATCAAGGCTCTAAAATGAGAGAGCTTAACCTTATCATCTATGTTCAATAACCAACTCTTCGCCCTTGAGCTTTTAGAGGTCAAAGCTTCTCCTACATTTGAGGAAGCACTGCCAGAAAGAGGATCAACGCGATTTTCCAAGAAATTAGGGTGCTGACAGTGCTGGGCCAGAATTGGGAAAATGACATCAACGCGGTCATGGCACCAGGAAGAGCGCTGACCCAGGAAACTAGGAATTTGACCAAGTTTCTTCAATAATATTTCAAGGAAGTCTTCTTTGGATCTTCAAGGGGATATGTTAGCATATTTCTTGATGATGGAAACATTGCATAGGATTCTTCATGGGGCATTTCAGGATCAGGGACGGGAAAATGAGCATGGTGACAAATTATTATGTAACACCATTCCTGGCCCTAGATCCTCCTTTCATGAATCTCTCCCTTGAGATGTGGAATTCCTCCCTCCTTTCATGGATCCTCAACTCCCTCTCCTTCCCTATAAATCAATTTCCCGCTATCCACTAATGGTTAGTGAGGTTGGTCATTGTTAGTGAGGTTGGTTGTTGACGGTTTCCATCCTAAGTGTTGAATTATGCCCAAATACTACCCATTTGCAAATGAGAAAGGTGTTTTAAGGCTAAGACTTGGAATTGGAATCTCACTTGAAGGATTCTTCCAACTTTAAGATGACCTAGATTTATGCACGAACGTAACAGAATACACATATAACCATAAATACAAAGGTACAACGGAAATCACACTTCATTTCATTAATATCAAAGAGTTGAAATTTGTTTACAGACAAAATGGAAATAAACTAGCTAGGGCGCTTGTAGCTTATCTATGAGAAGAGATGTGGTGGCTATAGGCCTCTGAACTGTGTTACAATGAGGCTCAAGGGCTTATTTATTATTAAGAAACAATGGAAAACCCTAAACATCCAAAAACCTAACCCTAGAAGATGAAGCGCCAAAACTATGGGCCCCGTTTGGGTAAATTGGTACATCAGCTTCTAGGGGATGTAACTTTGGCATACAATATCCGTTTGAGGTGCACCATACCTCGTTAGAAATATCTATCCGAGGACTACAACTTTTTATTTGAGAAACATCAAAGGAACTTCCATGGTACTCCCAATTTTCCAAAAAAACGCTGTTTAGGGCCTCAAAATGGCTCTGGAAGTTTAGGACTCGAAAAACTACTAAAAACAGTAAATTGTGCTACAATTAAGGAAACTGAAAAACTGAAAGAAACAATGGTGGGGCCCAAAGTGGAATAGGTGGGTGGCCACCAATATCCACCTGGATCATTCATCCCCCTTTAGGAATCAATGGGCCCCATTACGTTGAGTTCATCCATGAGATGAGGAAAATTCTACTCAACTTGGTCTCCGGTGAACCACTTGCCTTGGTGCAGGAGTTGGCCATATTTGACAACCCGATACAGTTGGATCTTCTGCTGGCGAGTGTTCTTGATTTGCATGTCCATGATACAATCCATGGTGGTTTTTTCCATGAAGTCTGGGTTTAACTCTGTTGGTGTGAGTTGTTCTACAATTTTGGAGGTGTCTAGTAGAGGTGCGAAGTAGGGCCAAAGGTGGTCCACATTGAATATTGGGTGCAAACCAAGGAATGGTGGAATACTGAGCTCGAAGGAATTTCTTCCTACAACCTTGGTGATGGTGTACGACCCGTATCGGAGCGAGCAAAGCTTGCAGTGTGGTCTAGTGAGACGCTCCTTTTGCAAATATAGCCACACTTTGTCGCCTACCTGGAAGTTGTGTGGCACCCGATGTTGATCATATCGTTGCTTGTACTTAGCAATGGATCTGTCCAATATGTCATGAACCTGTTGGCGGACGTGATGAAAACGCTCAATGAAGTTGTTCGCTTTGTCACCTTCAGACTGGACATGAGATGAATTGACCTGAGTAGCCACAAATGGCATGGCTACGTTAATGGGACATAGTGGCTGGAATCCCAAGCCTACTTGAAAGGGGTTGTGGTGGGTTGAGATGTGGAGAGCTCGGTTATCATTGTGTTGTACATAGGGAAGGCTCTCATCCCATATGTGTTGATGCTTTGAATTGTACATACATAGAATGTGTACAATCATCTTGTTGACGATCTATGTCTGGCCATCAGTTTGGGGATGGAAAGTTGTAGACTTAGTGAGCTTGGTGTCCAACATTGACCAGAGGCTGGACCAAAATCTGTTGAGGAACCTGCTGTCCTAATCTGAGATAATAGCCTATGGGATCCAAAATTGAACCCACACTCATTCAAAGAAGAGCTTAGCAATGGCTTCTGCTGTGATATTCTTCTTGCAGGCCACCATAATGGCCATCTTCGAGAATCTATCGACGACCACAAAAACATAGTCATGTCCATGCTTATTAGAAGGAAGGCCCAACATGTAATCCATGGAGATGGATTCCCAAGGTCGACTAGGGGTAGGTAGCGGAGTATAGAGGCCTTGCTTCATGATGGTTGGTTTGGAAATGGCGCAAGCAGTGCAGGATCTGATGTGCTTCTCGACATCCTGTCGAAGGTTCGATCAATAGAAATACTTCTGCAATACTGCCACTATTTTCTCGACCCCAAAATTCCCAGCTACTCGACTATATTACGCTTCCCAAATTATCTTGGCACACTCGCTTGAAGGAACACAAAGGTGTCCCAGGTGACATAAAAGTGCATCCTAGAGGTGAAAATTTGGAACTTGTGTACCCTCAAAGAGTGTCTTGTATGTGTGGTCGAATTCTAGATCCCTCTTGTAGAGAAGCGACCAATCAGAAGTCTCGTGCCCACAAGAGTTGAGAATGGTGGTTAGTGCCACGATCGGTGGTCGGCTAAGGTAGTCTGCAACATTAATGGTGTTTCCCTTCTTGTACTTGATGTTCAAATGAAACTGTTGCAGATATGTGGGCCACTTCTAATCATGATCGTTCTGCAACTTCCCTTGTGTCAGTATGAACTACATGGGTTGGTGGTCTGTGTGGATGACCGTTTCCTTCCCCAAAATGTAATGCTTCCATTGTCAACAAGCCTACAAAATGGAATACATTTCTTTGTCATAAGTGGGATACTTGTAGAATGTGTTGGACAGTGTCTCACTGCGATATGCCACTGGATGCCCTTGTTGAGTAAGAACTGCCCCAATAGCGTTGTCAGAGGCATCTGTCTCGATCTCAAATGGTTGTTGTGAGTCTGGTAATGTGAGCACTGGGGCAGAGCAGAGGCAATGTTTCAATTCTACGAATGACTTCGGTTGAGATTCCGACCAAAATAATTTTGTTTTTGCTACTCCCTTGGTGACTTGAATCAAGGGCCAAGTGATATGAGAGAATCCTAACACGAACCTGCAGTAGAAATTAGCAAGAACTAGAAAGCTATGAAGCTCTGTCAGAGTGCTTGGGGATGGCCAATCCCGAATGAATTAGATCTTGGTTGGATCCACATGCACCCTCCATTCATCAATAATGTATCCCAGATACTAAACCCGGGTCATGCCAAAAGTGTACTTCTCCAAATTGGTACACAACTTGTGTTTCCTCAATGTTTGGAGGACCTGTCAGATGTGGTGGAGGTGCTCTTCCTAAGTTTGGTTGAAGATCAATATGTCATCCAAGTACACTACTACAAATGAGTTGGTGAACGACCGCAAGATGTTGTCCATCAACCTCATGAAGGTTGTAGTAGCATTCATCGACCCAAAAGGCATGACCAGCCATTCGAAAAGGCCCTCCTTGGCTTTGAAGGCAGTCTTCCACACATCGGAGGATTCAATCCGTGGGATCGGGTACCTATTCTGGATAGTGATATTTTTCAGCGTCCGATAGTCAATACAGAGTTTCCAAGTCCCATCCTTCTTCTACACCAACACGATCGAGCTCCCACAGGGCGATGAACTCGACCGGATGTGACCTTTCTGCAGCAGCTCCTGAATATTCTCTTTATTTCATCGTTCTCTAGAACAGAGCGTCGACAGATCGGTCCATTGGGAAGTGGCCACCTAGGGCCATATCAATGGGGTGCTTGACCTGATAGCGCAGAGGCACCCCTGTGGGTGAGGTGAAGATGTCCCATTACTCCTCCACGACCTTGTCCATTTTTTTTTGTCATGTGGAGGAGCCCTGTCTGGAGGTCTTGACCACAATCTTCTTCTTGTCATGGGGGCGGATCATCAGGGAAAAAAAAATCTTGGTTTTGGAAATGAGTTTACTGCATTTTTTTGCAGTAACCAAAGAGATAGCGGCAGGTGGTGGTACCTCTGGTATCCTGAACAAATTATTTCTCAAAGTAACAATAACAGCACGAGGTCAGGACTCATACATTGTTAGGTCCCTATATTACTAGTATAGTCCCTTATTGTTTTTACTGTAACCCCCTTATTGTTATTATTGTACCCTTGTAACCCCCATATTGTTATGATTGTGCCCTTAAATTATTGTTGTTAGGTCGGCTAGGATTACATTGTGGCCCCATGGACTCCTATATATAGAAAGGAGGTTTTGTAATTTGAATCATCTAAGAATTGTTCATTCATGTAATGTATTAGAGGTTTCCCCCTCAAAGTGGCTTATTTCTAAGGCGTTGATATATCTTTTATTTTATTTTTGGAGCTGGTTTCACAACATTTGGTATCAGAGCTTTGGATTCTAGGGTTTTCGCTGCTCCAAACTGGTCAGCATGGAATTTTCGCTATAAATTTTTTTCTACGAAGGTTCAGAAGTTGAAATTTTTAGAGTGCGAAGCCGAAATCCTAAGGAACATTGTCACAAACTTTCAGAGCTTGGTTCGCAATATTTACAGAGATATGATCTGTGGAAGTTAGGTTTTTTTGCAGGCTCTTGAATTTAACCTAAACAAGTCATCGTGGAATCTGTGCTATAACTTTTTTTCTACGAAGTTTCAAAAGCTAAAATGTTTATCAAGTGAAGCCGAAATCCTGAGGAACATCGTTGCAAAATTTCAGAGCTTGGTTCACAATATTTTAGGAGATATGATCTGTGGAAGTTAGGTCTTTTTCAAGCTCCCGAATTTCATCTCAAAGAGGTTATCGTGGGAAAATATTCATAACTCTCTCTCTCTGAGCATCGGATTGGAATGCTGTAAAAAGTGGCCGCAAGTACATGGACTGTAGTTTCTTTTCTATCAATTTCAACACCAAAGGAGGAAACAGTGATACGCGGAAAGTCATACAAGTTCGCTCTACTGAACCAGTCCATAATTGGGTCATTGTGGGAGGTTGGACATAACTTTTCCTTGAAGAATCCAAATCAAGTCAGACCTGTGATATTTGAAAGAAGCTTCAGAGGGATACTTCAAGGCCAAATTTTAGATATTGAGGTTCTATAAGTACAGAGATAATTAAATTTCAATATAGAACTCCTCAAAAGCAAGTAAAAGGTGTGTATATATATTTTTTTTTCCAGAATTGCATAAGTCTTGTTTGAAGAATCAAGTTGAATTGATTCCAAGGGCATATTGTAGAATATATATCAGTATTAGATTCTAAAATGGCCCCTAAAAAAATTCAACACCCATTAAGCCTTTAGAAGGCTCTGCTATGACTCATGAAGACGAAGAATGACAACATGATAAACATATCAATGATAAGATAGTAACAATTTTTGGTCAAACAAACAAAAAACAGATGAAATGAAGAAAGAAGGAAACCATGATGATGTTTAATAAATTTAACTCAACATGGATATTTAGTAATGTAAGTAAGTCTAATGAAGAAGGTAATGTAAGTTTACATGAATTCAAAAGAACATGAAGAATGATAAACAATATTATGAAGGTTGAAAAGATAAACAATGCTTCCTAATATGAAAGATAGAGAGGAATCCACATGAGAAACAAATAAATGTTAATCATGATTAAACAACTTAATATGATGGAAGGGAACTACACTATATTCAAAAATATGAGGAACATGGTAAGATCCAAAGAATAATATTAATAGATGGAGCAATATTTTGATCTCAATAATGTGCAAGACACACAAAAGGTACGCGTTGCAACTTTACATTTAGAATAAAATACATTTGTATGGTATCGATGGCTTTTCTCCTGTAAAGAAATTGTCACTTGGTCAATTTTTACAGAGGAAATGATAGCACATTATGAGGATACAAAGAGCAACACCTTCTTTAGCCAATTGATAAATGTCAAACAAAAAGGTTTAGTGGGGGAGCACATTGAAGACTTCCAAAAATTGAATATAAGAGTAACTGATATTCCAGAGGAACACATGATTGATCTCTTCATAGGTACTTTAAAGGATAAAATCCAACATGAATTTCGTGTTTTGGAACCTGATTCATTGGAGAAGGCATTCAGGTTGGAAAGAAAAATTGAATGTAAAATTATGGCGAAAAGGAAGCCTACCACTCACTTCTATAAAGAGGGAAGTGTTGCTACTCCTAGATTTCAACAACTTATAAGGTTGACACCACAACAATTGGAAGAAAAAAGAGAAAAAGGGCTTTGCTACAGTTTTGATAGCAAATACGCTAAAGGTCATAAGTGTGCTGAGAAGAAATTACTTTACATAGATTGTAAAGAGGAAGAAGAAAATGAAAATTAAGAGGATATACACCAGGAACCAACCCTAGAAGAGGAAGAAATGAGTCCGACCATATCGTGTAATGCATTGGAAAGAATTACCACTCCTCAAACTCTCAAGATAGAAGGACATATCAAGAAGAAAAAGGTGATAGTGTTGATTGATTCAGGTAGTACCCATAATTTTATTCATTGTAAGGTAGCCAAGGAATTGAATTGTTTCCTATACCCAGCACCAGAATGTCAAGTGATGGTTGCAAATGGAGGAACCATAAATTGCTCTGGAAAATGCCATAATATCAAGCTAACCATGGGGGAATATGTATTGAATATTCCAATGCTTTCCATTCCTATGGGAGGTGTTGATGTTGTACTAGGAGTACAATGGTTACAATCTTTGGGGACGGTAGCTTTTAATTTTCAAGAATTTTTCTTGAAAATTTTTTCAGAAGGAAAGGAAGTTGAATTACAGGGTATTGCAGGGAAGCCAAGAAAGATAATAAGCTCTAATGTCATGACAAAGATTCTAAAGAAAGAACAATGAGGCATACTTTCACAATTATGCTAACTAGAAGTTCCAACATCAAAATCATCTATTTCTGCAGATCTCCAAAAAGTCTTGGACAATCATTCCAAGGTTTTTGAAACTCCCAAAGGACCCCCACCTATTCGTGATCATGATCATGCTATTCATTTGATTCCAAGAAGTGGTCCTTCAAACATCAGGCCTTATATATATCCTTATGTCCAAAAGAGCGAAATTGAACGTATGATTGCAAAAATGTTAGAGGCAGGTATAATTCAACCTAGTCAAAGTTCTTTCTCTGCTCCTGTAGTATTGCTACACAAGAAGGATGGATCATGGCGCATGTGTCCCAATTATAGGGAGATCAATAAGCTCACCATTAAAGATAAATTTCCCATTCCTGTGATTGATGAATTATTGGATGAATTACATGGAGCAATTTATTTTACCAAGTTGGATCTTCGTTCAGGATATCATCAAATTAGAATGAAGACTGAAGATATTCCAAAAACAGCATTTCGAACTCATGAGGTCATTATGAATTTTTGGTCATGCCTTTTGGCCTTACCAATGCACCTTCTACATTTCAAGGGTTGATGAATTCCATTTTCAAACCCTTCCTTAGAAAATTTGTGCTAGTATTTTTGATGATATACTAATCTATAGCAGGTCTTGGAAGGATCATGTTGAACATGTTGACAGGGTGCTCAAACTATTGCAGGAGAAACAATTATATGCAAAAAAATCCAAATGTTTCTTTGGAGTACAAGAGGTGAAATATTTGGGTCATATTGTATCTCACGAGGGTGTTAAAGTAGACCCTAACAAAATTAAAGCCATTAAGGAATGGAAAGTCCCCACAACCATAAAGAAGTTACGAGGATTTCTCGGGTTAACAGGGTATTATCGCAAGTTTTTTAAGAATTATGGGAGAATAGAAGAACCTCTAACAACATTATTGAAGAAAGATGCATTTTCATGGACTCCTGAAGCAACTAAGGCCTTTGAACGTCTTAAAGAGGCAATGTGCCTAGCACCGGTCTTAGCTACACCAGACTTCACAAAAACCTTTATTGTGGAATGTGATGCCTCGAGAAATGGAATTGGTGCAGTTTTAATGCAGGAAGGAAGACCCATTGCTTTTGAAAGTCGTCCAATCAAAGGAAAGTATTTACAGAAACCTATTTATGAGAAGGAAATGTTAGCAATACTACATGCACTAAAGAAATGGCGAACTACCTAATGGGAAGACACTTCAAGGTAAAAACTGATCATGATAGTCTTAAACACTTTTTGGAGCAAAGACTATCTTCAGAAGAGCAGCAAAAATGGGTCACAAAGATGTTGGGTTATGACCTTGAAATAATCTACAAAAAAGGAAAGCTTAATGTTGTTGCAGATGCACTCTCAAGAAAGAATGAAGAGGTGGAAGCATTGCTTTGTGCCATTTCTATTATCCAACCAGATTGGATAACCGAAGCAAGAGATGAATGGAAGAAGGACAAAGAAGTATGGACACTCATTCAAAAGTTGCAGCAAGATCCTAGTACATCTGATAAGAGGACACTCGGGATTTTTAAAAACTTACCACAGGGTGAAGAAAGATTTTTTTTGGGATGGCCTTAGATCTAATATTCAAAATTTTGTGGCGGAATGTTTGGTTTGCAAGTAGAATAAATTTGAGACAGTTAAGACCCCGGGTCTTCTACAACCTTTATCCATTCCAAGTCAACGTTGGGAGGAGATTTCAATGGATTTTATCATAGGTTTACCTATGTCCAAAGGAAAGAGTGTCATCATGGCGGTAGTTCATAAACTTACCAAGTATGCACACTTTTGTGCATTATCTCATCCATCTAAAGCAAGTACAGTTGCTACTACATTTATGGACACAATTCAAAAACTACATGGAAACCCAAGGGTTATTGTGAGCGACAGAGATCCCATTTTTATTGGAAATTTGTGGACGGAGTTATTTTCTTGTTTAGGTACTCAATTAGCTCATAGCTCATCTTATCATCCTCAATTCGATGGTAAATCTGAGATAGTAAATAAATTTTTGGAAGGATATCTTCGTTGTTTTGTATTTGATAAACAAACACAATGGGTCAAGTGGTTACCTCTCGATGAATGGTGGTATAACACTTCCTTCCATACTGTAGAAAAAATGACCCCATTTATGGCACTTTATGGATATCATCCACCATCGATTACATCATCTTTAAGGGAAAATTCGAAGGTTCAAGCAGTCGAAGATCACATCGAGCATCAGCAAGAAGTTCTCCAACTCTTAAAGGATAACCTGAATTTGGCACAAAATGGAATGAAACAACAGGCAGATCAACATCGCAGCGAGAGAAGTTTTGATATAGGAGATTGGGTATTTTTACGGCTACAACCATATAAACAAATGTCCCTCAAGCAAGCTAAGAAGGATAATAAATTATCGCCAAAGTACTATGGTCCTTACAAGGTGTTGCAAAATATTAGTACTATGCCATACAAATTGGAGCTTCCTGCTTCTTCACGAGTGCATCAGTACCATGTTTCATGTGAGTTATGGGCAAATCTTCCGATTCAAACAATAATTCCAGAACGATGAGGAAAATCACATTGGAGCCTTTAGTGTCGGTCATGAAACTAGAACTCGACCGGCCTCTGAGAATCGATCAATTTGAGAGTATCTCATCGAGTGGAAGAACTTACCCACTAAAGATTCTACATGGGAGGATGAGAATTTTATACAGAAGCACCCAGAGCTACTCAAGCGTTGAGGACAACACTTTTTTGAAGGAGAGGGGCATGTTAGGTCCCTATATTACTAGTATAGTCACTTATTGTTGTTAGTGTAACCCCCTTATTGTTATTATTGTACCCTTGTAACCCCCATATTGTTATTATTGTGCCCTTAAATTATTATTGTTAGGTCGGCTAGGATTACATTGTGGCCCCATGGACTCCTATGTATAGAAAGGAGGTTCTGTAATTTGAATCATCCAAGAATTGTTCATTCATGTAATGTATTGGAGGTTTCCACCTTGAAGTGGCTTATTTATAAGGCGCTGATATCTCTTTTATTCTATTTTTGGAGCTGGTTTCACAACATACACAACATGTCGCTTCCATATGTATGGTTGGCCTAATAATACATCAAAAACATCAAGAGGATAAATGTCACATAATACCTCATCCGTGAAGGGCTTGATCTTGTAGGGAAGGCGACACTGTTGGGTGATGTGGAGATCTCGTCCTTGGTGAAGCCACCCAATGGTGTACGACTATGGGTGTGTTGTGGTCAGCAAGCCCAACCGCTTCACGACCTCTACTGAAATGAGGTTCTTTTGGCTCCCACTGTCGACAATGAACTGTAGCGGTGAACCCTTTACCCAAATCTAGGAGTGGAATAAACGCTCCTCCTCCTATGGATCTTTCAGTTCTTCCTTTTGGATATTTGTAGTGGAAACGATGGTGTTGGGCTCCACATCAATAATCTACTTCCATTTTTCATTCCCCTTGTCGGGTTTTGATTTAGATTCAGAGCATGCATCCGATTCAAAAGCCCTCATCTCACCACCAGTGACTGTTTGGCCCGACACTCACTTGTGTTGTGAGTGGAACTCTTATGGAACTCACACCACTTTCCCGTGTCATTCTTCGGCTTCACAATGTTGTTATTTTCTTCTATATTTGGTAGGTTGTCTTGGGCCGCCATGCCTTGGCTTTGTCCATTTTTCTATAGTTTTGGGGCACCTTTCCCTTGCTTTTTATTTCCAAATCCAAAGTCTCGCTTCTTCTGTTTGAATTTCTGCTCAATCTTGGCAGCATACTGGTATGTCGTACCAAGTGAGGAGATGTCGAGGAACTCCATTTCCTCCTGAATGTATCTGTGCAGACAATTGCAGTACTTCAACACCAAATGTTTCTCTGAATCTTGATACCTAACTTTGTGCGCATGGTATGGAATAGATTCGTTGGCTCATGCACATATTGATCCCTTTGCTATAGCATCATAGTCCAATGTATGTACTTATCCTCATAGCTCCCCACGAGATAATATTTTTCCTTGATGGAATCTCAAAAAGAATTCCAAGTGGGTATGACCAAGAACTGAGAGGGTTCCCCCTCGTCCTTTTTCTCACAGTAGGTTTCCCACCAGTCCTTGACATGGGGGGTAGCTTTTAGGAGTGAAAAAATAATCTTCTCCCGGTCGGAAAAGTCATGAACCAAGAAATATCCTTCTAATATATTCAACCATCTATATATGGAATCCGTTTCTATTTGGCCCTCAAATATGGGAATGTCAAAGTTTACTTGTACCTTAAAAGGAGTTGTGCCTCCAGAGTGGCTATTGGATGTAGATGCACTGCCGGTGGGCAGTCGTTGAAGGATCTGGGAAAATTTATCCATCATCGCGTTCCTTTGTTTTTTGAGAGCCTCCTCGAGCAATATTTTTATAGGATCTCATGCTCCCTCATCTTTCTTTTCGTCCCCCATGGGCGATTGTTGGGGCTTGTGAGCCCTAACTCCTTATACCTCGACCTCGTTGGGGACATGCAAAGAAGGATAGGGAAAGAGCAGACCGCTATGATACCACTGACCCGGATTTATGCATGAACGCAAAAAAATACACATATAACCATAAATACAAAGATGAAATAGAAATAACACTTCATTTCATTAATATCAAAGAACTGAAATTTTTTTACAAACAAAATGGAAATAAACTAGCTAGGGCGTTGGTAGCTTATCTCTAAGAAGAGATGTGGTGGCTATAGGCCTCTGAACTGTGTTAGAATGAGGCTTGAGGGCCTATTTATTATTAAGTAACAATGGAAAACCATAAACATCCAAAAATCTAATCCTAGGGGATGAAGCACCAACACTATGGGCCTCGTTTGGGTAAATTGGTACATGAACTTCTCAGGGACGTAACTTTGGCATACGATCTCCGTTTGACACACACCATACCTCGTTAGAAATATCTATCTAAGGAAGACAACTTTTGATGTGAGAAACATTGAAGGAACTTCCATGTTTCTCCCGGGTTTCCAAAAAAAAGTCGTTTAGGGCCTCAAAACGGCTTCGGAAGTTCAGGACTCGAAAAAATACTAAAAATAGTAAATTGTGCTACAATTAAGGAAACTAAAAAATTGAAATAAACAATGGTGGGGCCCCAAGTGGAATAGGCGGGTGGCCACCAATATCCACCTGGATCATAAGGCTTCATAGGTTTTAATTCTCCCTTTTCATCTTTTAATAATACAATATATGTTTTCGTTCCATAAATGTGTCAATTACTATCCATTTATTGTAATGCTCCTTGATTTGTTACATAATTTGCATTAGAAAAATTTATGGTTGGCATAGTTTTGTTGTCTCCACTTGATATTTCTTGTAGGCACCCATATATACCAATGAAGAGGAGGTCATGAGCTTGGAAGCTAAAGATTCAAGGTTGACATCAAGGGTATTAGCATCAAAAGAAGGTAGGAGATCTATCCTCCTTTGATTTTCTAGTATGAATTAGGAAATATTACATGTAATTGTCTTCTCTTGTTTCTAGATCCTTCTAGTCCTATGGGAGGATCTAGCAACAACAAAAGACAATTACATGTAATATTTTCTAATTCATACTAGAAAATGCAAAGGAGGATAGATCTCCTACCTTCCTCTGATACTAATAACCTTGATGTCGACCTTGACTCTTTGGCTTCCTAGATCACGATTTCCTCTTTGCCAATATAGATGAGTTCCTGCAGGAAAGATCATGTGGAGACAACAAAATTGTTCCAAGCATAACATTTTATAATGAAAATTATGTAACAAATCAAGTAGAATTACAATAAATGGAGAATAATTGACACATTTATGGAAATAAAACATATATTGTATTATTAATAGATGAAAAGGGAGCATTAAAACCACTGAATCCTTGATGTTGGAAGCCTCCTTCAAGTGAGATTCCAAGTACAATCCTTAGCCTTCAAACACCTTTCTAAGTTGAAAATGGTAAGCATTTGGACATAATTCAACACTTAGGATGGAAACCATCAACAACCAACCTCACTAACAATGACCAACCTCACTAACCATTAGTGGATAGTGGGAAATTGATTTATAGGGAAGGAGAGGGAGGCGAGGATCCATGAAAAGAGGGAGGAGTTCCACATCTCAAGGGAGAGATCCATGGAAGGAGGATATAGGGCCAGTAATGGGAGGTATCATTCCAATCATCAACTACCTGAAACCATGTCATCGTTCTTGAGCCTTTTACTAAGATAAGCTGCTCCTTAATTTTGGGAAAAATTGCCTGAAGAAGACCAGTGTGTATTTTCCTGTAAAAGTGACGTTGGCAACATGAGGCCTGTATAATGTCACAAGTTATCAACGCAAGAAACTAGCATGAAAATTGTGTTGGGTTTGCAATAAGGGATTTTTACAAGTTCTCCATAATTTTTTCAAGGCAAGTTTTCTTCCACTTCTTCAGGGATATTCTTCTGATCTCCAAAAACATGTTTCATGGTGAATACCTTATTTGTGACGGATTTCATCACTTTGTGACACTTGTGGCATAGATGACACAAAGTGAGACACTTCAGGATACAAGATTGGGAGTGTGAAAAAATATTGTATAACAAATGCCCCTAAATCATGAAGTTAGAAAGAGAAGTGATGGCTGAAATGCTTTACAAGCAAAGGGAAGGACTTAGAGAATCACCGTCAGGAGACCTGCAAATCAAACATAATACAATATCTCTTGACATCTCTGATGTAAGTATGATTTAAAGAGTAAGAATCTAATAATACATAGATCCACAACATGGACGTAGCCATTTGAATAGAAAGGATCATGTTTACAATCATGAATACATGGATCCACAACATGGACGCATCCATCCGACTATAAAGGATCATGTCTACAATCATGAATACTTAATAACTCCATGTAGCTTGGATTTATAAAATGAAACCCAGGGTCTTCATCTCTGTCTCGATCCAACCAAAGTACGAATCTCACCATGCGAATAAATGGGTTGAAGTCAAACATAGTAGAAATCCCTTGATTACCCACCAATGATGTAAATCATTAACAAGCACGAGAGAAACCACAAATGATGGTGATGGCTCTCAAGGTACTAGAACAACAATCCACAAGTGTTAACAATGAAGCAGAACACTTTCATAATCATTCAATCGAAGGCCAGTAATGTGAACCTATCGTCAAATGTGAAGAACCTGCAATTGAGGCATGCAAGCTCCAAGGTACTGAAAAGGAAGTTTCTAGATCATCTTCTTGGATAATGGGTTGGAGTCAACATGAAGTGATCCTTCAAAGGAGGGCCATAATGTTTCCCACATCATTGACATGAAACATAGGATTTTACAATTTTGGAAAGAGTGATTCAGGATTGATGTAGAAAAGGTAAAACGAGGTATATAAGTGGTTTGAACTTACAAGTGGGACTTCTCTTGAAAATATCACCGACATGACACAAGAATTTGGCAGCATTTGACTCAAAATAGGATCAACGGTCATCATGACAATATATAATCAAATGAGGGGCAAATGGATTTCAAAAACCCAGTAAGACAAGTGACAAAGTGAGGGTGTCCCAAACCCGACATAAGATATAGATAAGTGTCATGTTCAAAAGTGACATATGGCCTTTCAAACAAAATGCGGGATACATGTTTCCTTCCATTTTCCCCAACTATTTCTAGTGAGTACCTCTTTATTTTTAATCTCAAGCTTGAAGATGATACCATATACTTGTTGTTTAAGTTCATCCTTCGAATGAATCCATCCTAGTATTTTTAATGATCGCTAGGAAGGAGTGGCCCGGTCCCGTCATGGTGACAAGTCCATCACTGTTTGATGTTTTAACGAGTCCATTGAAGGTAAAACTAAACATATTTTTCGTGTTTAGAGAGTTTGAAAAAAAGGCGAAAAAGAAAACTCCAGATGTCCCTTTTTGTAAATAGTCTCTCGAATCTGAAAAGGTAGAAAACAATATTTAAGAGAACCTATTATCCATGTTTGACTAAGGTATTCCTTTTTCGTAACTAGTCTATCTCAGTCCAGAAAAGGGTTAAAATTATACTGAGTAGATGTATTTTCATTTACTTTTATGAGTTCGAAAGGAAAAGTGCAGGGAAATATTTTCATATTTTGGGAGTCTGAAAATAGCTTAAAGAGGATTCCTCCTGGAGGAATGAGTGGTATAAAGGGTAGCGATTGGTTTCGGTCATGATAGAACTTCACAAAACATGCAAAGGTCTAGAGGTTGGCTAACAAGACCACTTATTGCAGCAATTCCCCAGGAAAGGGTAAAACAACCAAGTGAGAGTGTATGATTGACCAAGAAGATGGTGACGATGGAATGAGAAAACCAAGGATCATTTGGCAGAAGAGGCAGATAAAAGGGAAATAAGGAGAGGTGTGTAGGAATGGTTTCAGTTTTTACACAAGCTTGAGACATGGAAAACTATGCTTGAGAACACTTGAAGATGGTTTCATTTTTACACAAGCTTGAAATGGAGACAAAATGTGCTTGGAATAAGTTTGCATGCCCCCAACATAATGACTCAATTGAGGTACATTCCCCCCAATTTTCATTTCATTCACCTAAGTAGATTACTAGTTACTAACAGGTGGATGGAATGAAGGTTCATTTACGAGATCAAATGAAATACTCGACTGGGAATTTATGAGATCTATTCAAAGACGTGAATTGAAAGGGGATTTGTTTCATTTTTTAACAAGCTTGACACAATAAAAGAACTATGATCATAGGGACTTATTTCATTTTTTAACAAGGTTGAAATAGTAAAATAAATATCCTCATAGGAACTTGTTTAATTTTTTAACGAGGTTGACACAGTAAAAGAACTATCCTCATGACACCTTGTTTCATTTTTAATGAGCTTGACACAATACAAGGAACTCTGCTCCAGAGAACCTTGATTCATTTTTTTAAGGAGCTTGACACAAGAAAATGAAATTTTCTCATAGGGACCTATTCCATTTTTTAACGAGGTTGACATAGTAAAAGAATTATCCTCATAGGAACCTGTTTCATTTTTTAACGAGGTTGACAGAGTAAAAGAATGATTCTCATAGGAACCTATTTCATTTTTTAACGAGGTTGAAATAGTAAAAGAACTATCCTCATTACACCTTGTTTAATTTTTAACGAGCTTGACACAAGAAAAGGAACTCTGCTCTAGAGAACCTTGATTCATTTTTTTTAAGGAAATTGACACAAGAAAAGTAAATTTTCTAATTGGGACCTATTTCATGTTTTAATGAGGTTGACATAGTAAAATAACTATCCTCGTAAGAACCTGTTTCATTTTTTAACGAGATTGACACAATAAAATAACTATCCTCATGAGGACCTATTTCATTTTTTAACGAGGTTGACACAGTAAAAGAACTATCCTCAGGAGGACCTGTTTCATTTTTTAACGAGGTTGACACAGTAAAAGAACTATCCTCGGACACTTTGTTTCATTTTTTAATGAGCTTGGCACAAGACAAGGAACTATGCTCCAAAGAGCCTTGATTCATGTTTTTAAGGAGCTTGACACAAGACAAGGAAATCTGCTCCAAAAACCTTGTTTCACTTTTTAAGGAGCTTGACAAAAGACAAGGAATTATGCTCTAGACACCTTGTTTCATTTTTTAAGGAGAATGACACAAGACGAGTAACTCTACTACAAAGAACCTTGATTCATTTTTTTTAAGGATCTTGACACAAGAAAATTAACTTTGCTCATAGGGACCTATTTCATTTTTTAATCAAGTTGACATAATAAAATAAATATCCTCACAGGAACCTGTTTCATTTTTTAATGAGGTTGACACAGTCCTCATGAGGACCTATTTCATTTTTTAACGAGGTTGACACAATAAAATAACTATCCTCAGACACTTTGTTTCATTTTTTAACGAGCTTGAGATAAGACAAGGAACTCTGTTCTAGACACCTTGATCATGGCCCATAGGAGGTCATGGCTTCCAAGAGGTTCTCATTAGATGGGAGAAAAACACTATGGAAGGGATACATATAAAGCGATCTAATGGAAATACTGGGATCCAATGCCCCCAGTACATGAAGAAATATATCACTGACTAGATCATCAGTAGACGCGGGCATGGAATAGTTTGCCACATAATTAACCTATGGTGGGGAAGATACCACTTGCATATAAGGACCATTTAGGGATGTTGGTTTATTGGGAGCTAAATTATCACCAATGAATGAAACTTATCAATGAATGCGATTCTCCCTTCATGTGGGAAACACATCCGATGAAAAAGATAAGAGGCAAGAGCTCCCATGACACAAATATAGTCATGCCAAAGGAGTAAGTTAAAATCCAAAGGGCCTTGGACAACTATTACATCGATGTAGATGCTTTTTCCTCCCAAATTAATGGCCAACTTAGGAAGGATCCTTAACGATTAACTAGTTCCTCTGTTAAAAGCCAACAGATTGTGGGTAACGAGCACAAGTTGTGGAGAACCTAAATATTTCCAAGTATTTGAGGATAGTATACTAACATATGCGCCTTCATCTATGATTGTGCCAGGTACAGGTATATTATAAGATTTTACTATGATTTGAAAGGACACGTAAGAAGGAAGGCAATATCTTGTCAGTCCACTCCAATCAAAAGAAGTAAACATACTTCTTGGAAGGGGTGCCATGGGAATGGGATAATTGACCCCTTGTATTATGGGAATGGGAGGATCTCCCCCTTGTACATTGGGAACGAGAGGATTTCCCTACAATTTATTCCAATCTAAAGAAACAAGAAGAACATAAGTGGTATGAAGTTCACTCTCTATGGAAAAGTTATGATCAATTGAAGGTGGAATCGAGTCAACCATATTCTCAACCAATTTTTTGTTAGGAATGGTCTCATGGGACTCACTTTTAGAGAGAGTGGGATTGAATACAAATGAATCCTAGTCAATCAGTTCATCAACTAGTGGAGGATCAGGGGAAATTTTTTGATAACCAGTTGGAAAACGAGGCTGAGAAGTTATAAAATTTTCCAAAAATTTTGAGGCTTAATCCATATGAGGAAAAAGGTGAATAATATGATTCCCTTCAGATAACCTATAGGGAAATTTGAATTTACCCTTTTACCCATGGAACGTACTATCAATAGTCGAGGGTTTATCACCATCATGATCTCCACAAGCCGATGAAAAAGGCCGATTTGAGCCAGTGGAACACACTTCTAATACCTTGGGAATACGAGGAAAATATCTAAGAAGGAGGTCACCCATACATAAACTGTAAGGGAACTTCACTTTGAGAGGTTGATTGGAAGCACTAGTACATATGGTCAAAATTCTGACACTTTTGACGTATTGTCTGAAATTTCCCCAATTTTTCTCATTTTTTTTAATCCTGTCAACAAGCATCACTCTAGCGACATTTTTGGAGTATCTTCGTAACAAAGACGTTAAGGAAAATCGTCGGAATACTGAGGTTTCAGGACAAACTGTCAGAATACCGATGTTTAGGAGACATACGTCGGTCTTGCGATGTTTAGGAGATATACATCAGTCTTGCGATGTTTAGGAGACATACATTGGTCTTGCGACATTTAGGGATACCGACGGTCTTGCGACGTTAAGGGAGAAACCGTCAGAATACCGATGTTTAGGAGACAAGTGTTGGTGTTGCGACGTTTATGGATACCATCAATCTTGCATCATTTAAGGCCAAGTGTTGGTCTTGCGAATTTTAGGAGCCAAAAAGTCAATCTTACGACATTAAGGAAAAAACATGGAAATTTAATTTGGCGGCTACTCTAAAATCTTAATCGACCTATTCAAATTTATTTTCCCACTCTGCTTGTTCAGTGCTAATTCCACTTGTTTGTTTTCTTAACAGAGAATATTCTGAGATCTCGGGATGATGCTGTCATGCGCTTGTGCAATTTTGATGCAGATGTTTATTCGTACAGTCTTCATCAGCTAGAAGTTTCAGAGAAGTTAAAGAAAAACATTCTCAATGGATCTATAGCAATGGTTTGTGCACATTAGATGCATATGTAGCAATGATTTCTTGGTTGGCCCCTTGCTTATTTTTCCTCTTCTACTTCGACCTTTTCTTCTTCTTCTTCTTCTTAGCTTCCTAGTTACTAGAATCAATACTTTCACTAGGCGAAGAGGAAGAATGGGAGGAAGAAACAACATATGATGAAGAAAAAGGGTCGAATTTAGGATCAACATGAGGTTGATGTTTTTCAGGTGGAGTGACATGTTAGTGTCAGAATTTTCATTCTGCCACCAGTGATCAAAATGACTCTTTTCATATTCATATTAGGGTTTCATTCAGATTTTTTTTATCATTCCACTAGGTCATGCAAAAATTTGGTCATTGATTAGGGTATTGAGATCATTATTACTCCTATCACCTCCATGGTCAATGGAAATCATCATGGTCAGGTCATTCATTGTTGAAAGAGTCCCATAGTTATCATGGTCATTATTCAGCTCATTCTTCCATGTTGTGCCATCATTAGGTCATAGGGTCAAAATCATGAAAATTGGCCATTTCACCATCAAATTAATCTTTTGAAGGAGTAGTAATATTCAAATGTCTTAAAAAATTTTAGGTTTGAAACTATCATTTCCAAATAAATGGTTTTGTGTTTACCATATTTGTCTCTTAGTTGTGCTTGGAAAGCTCATTTCCCTCTCCTAGGGTTTTAAGGACATTTTTCTTGGTTTCATGACTTCCATGGTTAAATCATCAACAAGATGTTAGAAATTACGGTAGAAATAATAAATAATTTACTGAGAGAAATAAACATAAAAGGCTAGCAACAAATAATTAACATAAACACAGATGTTTATCCAGGAAAACCCCAAATCTGGGGCAAAACCCAACCAATGAAATTTCATTAACCATTGGCCAAAACCCTGGCCAATCCAGCCAAGTGAGCCTTAACCGCTCACCTCTAGGCCTACATTACAATGAAGTCTTCCCAACCTTTTATGGGTTCCATTACATGCAATACCATGGGCTGAAAAAGCCATGGGTGCACAATAACATGTGCCCCAAAACCACTACTATTTACCTAGTCAACATTGCATCTATCCTGAGCCAATTTTACCTAACAATTCCCCCCTTAAACTTGACTTGGGGTTTCTTGACTAAATCCAGCCAAAATTGCTAAGTGAGACAACCCCACTCACTCTAGCTCTTCCCCCCTCAAATTTTTACCAAGGGTAATTGTTAACTTGACATCCCCCTATCACCTAGATCTAACCCAGACTTTACTAGTGATTACCCAGGGGTACGCATGCCATACCGGGTCTTACAGTAGTATGCCCATTTACATGTAATAAATTAACTCCATTATAATAATATTTTTTTTGTTTTTTTTGTTTCATTGTTGCTATTCTTTGTATGACCATTCTCTACATTCATAACATCCATATCACACACATATCTTAACCAGATCTATATTGATCAAATACCTTCATATGCATACATAAAACTGAGCAACAAATAATATCTCCATTCACAGGCCAATAAAACCCTTGGCAACAAAAACATCCCTTTGAAGCCAACATTTGGCTCTGATACCATTTGTTCGAAATTACGACATAAATAATAAATAATTCACTGAGAGAAATAAACATAAAAGGCCATCAACAAATCATTAACATAAACACACATTTTTATCTGGGAAAACCCCAAATCTGGGGCAAAACCCAACCAATGAAATTTCATTAACCATTGGCCAAAAACCTAGCCATTCCGGCCAAGTGAGCCTTCACCGCTCACCTCCAGGCCTAAATTACAATGAATTCTTTCCAACCTTTTATAGGCTCCATTACATGCAATACCATGGGCTGAAAAAACCATGGGTGCACAATAACATGTGCCCCAAAACCACTACTATTTACCCTAGTCAACATTGACTCTATCCCGAGTCAAGTTTACCTAACACAAGACTTGTATCTTGATGCTCTTACACCTTCCCCTATCCTTAATATACCTTCCTAAACACTTCCCATCACTCTTATCCCACAAAATCATCATTTTTCCACAAGCCCTAGCATATTTCTACAATTTGACACTTTTCTAGACTAGGCCTGTGTTTTTCCCTTTTGGACCCCTTCCCCTCACTCAATCCTTAAAATTCCACTTTCCCCTACTCTCAAACATCTATCCCTATGCCGAAAAATTTCCCCAATAATTTAGACATCTCCTAACCCTTTCATTCCCCTACCTCTACAAGGTAGTCCTAAATCCCATGTTTTGCCTACACCAAACCCTAATTTCCTCTCCCACTGAGCTAGGGTTTGCTATGGAATTAAAGAAATCTGAGTAGAGGAGGCATAAGGGATGTCATATCAGAAATTATGAAGTCATTTCAGCCCATAAACATCATGTCCCCACCATTTTTCAAGAAGTCAATCCAAGGGACAAATCATTTGCCACACATAGGGCCAATTTTTATTCAAAATGTGTTTCTGACCAAAAATAGATGATTTTGACAAAAGTGAGAGAGAATTTTATCCCTCATAGGCCAAGGAAGAGAAACCTCATTCCGTTTTTACACAGGTGTCATGGTTTTGGAGAAATTTCAAAAATATAGTTGCTACAAGAGGTTTTCTGCACTTCTGGAGTGACCTTGGGAAAACAAATTTTTAACCTAGATAGAGTATCCAAATGACTTTCTTGATAATTAACATGATAAATAGACATAGAGATATTTCCAATGAGCTATCATGAGCTCAATTTGGAGTTTAGGAAGGCCTCCAACAGTTTCCTGCAATAGCACATTGCATTTTTGCACCCTCATTGTGCACTTTTTGACTAGTCTTAGGAGAATCAATTTTTGAAAACTCAAATCAAGTTCATTATGAAAAATAAAGGCATGTTTGGAAATTAGAAATGATAATATTTCCAACGAGCTATCATGGGCCTAATTTGGACACCGTGGAGGCCTCTAAAAGTGGTCTCCAAGTTGGAGGGCGCATATCCTTTAGAGAGGGCGCAAATCCTTCAGGTGCTGCGCACAGAGCATTCTTGGGAGGTTGATGTTTTGAGGGGGAAAATGAACTTCATTTTGGAAAATGAAGGAAT
Organism: Pinus albicaulis; assembly: GCA_034641835.2. Taxonomy (NCBI): domain Eukaryota; kingdom Viridiplantae; phylum Streptophyta; class Pinopsida; order Pinales; family Pinaceae; genus Pinus; species Pinus albicaulis. The sequence continues at coordinate 1,352,696,674 of CM076575.1, forward strand.
ATCTAGAAAATATACTTGAATGGATTTCCAAAAATCTATCTTGGAGCCAATTTTGACACCTAAAAGTTAGTCAAAATAATCCTTGAACAGGGAGGGCGCATATGACAGAAAAATGGCACATATGACGATTTGTTGATATTTTTGGTTTTTCAATGTAATTTTTTAATTTACCTCAGAAATTAATATTTTTACCCATGTCACTGAGCATGGTAAATGTAATTATTCTATGGATAAGTTACCTAGGGGTATATTCATCAGGTAAAAGTTGTCATTAAGTCAAATGAATCAGTTTGAATGAATTTAGGGAGGAGTCACTTGAACCTCCCTACACTCTAGGTATCAGTTCAGATTATTGTGGATCAGCTCATCAACTTAGGGATTCAACCCCTGAGGTTAGGAGAGGTTGTTTGAGGCATATATCATGTAATTTTTGACTCATTTTCAAAGGTTGGAATCAGTTTGGATGTTAGCTTATTGATCAAGGAACTATTGTACTTAGTTTTGGCCAATTAATAAAGAAGAGTTGCAGCTATTTTTTGGGATACATGTGGTATGATGTTTATCATTTTTTTTCCTTTAGTTTCATATGTTATAATGTGTTTTATTCATTTTCATTACATCTCTATTGTATTATTTCTTTCAAGTTTATAGGTAGAACACATGCTTTCTCATGCTCTGTTTAGGGAAAGATATCATAATTTGTCCATTTTCATCTGTTTAGGAAGAATACATATCCCATGCTCTTCCTAGATTCTCATCAGTATTAAAACCATCTCATTACAATAATATTTAAAGTGCTAAGCCTTATGCCTACCTTTAGCCATTAAATCTCTGCAACCCTATCTCATTTTCCATGACCTAGCTCCCTTGAACTAATATCTTCATCCAGTGAGACCCAACCCAATCAAATCAAAACAACCCCTGAACTAATATCTAGCCTAAAAACCCTAATTTATCCAGCCCTCTTGGCTATGACCTTATGGAGACAGCCCTCTCCAGTTTAGTAGGGCTAGTTACCAAGCCAAAATTTTGGTCTGTGGTTAACTCTGTTGGGATTCCTCCTTCAGCCTTGGGAATCTGGCGGAGTGATAAAATTCTAGCACCGTTGCCGGGGAACGAAAGATCAGATATTCCTTGGGAAAGAATGAAAAATTTTAGATCTAATTTTTGACGGTGAAAAAAAGTTGGGCACATAAGAAGGTTTTACATCATTCACCTGGCAACTCCAGTGTCGAAGAATCCCAAGGTTCAGAATCCTCATGGAGAATCCACTCTTCAAGAACTGTTAGTCTAAATAACTTTTTGGTGACTTTATTGTTGTCAAAATGGATTCAATTACTTGAAGGTATGCTCCCATGAGCCGAGATCACATACCAGGTTTTCCGAACATCATTCCTCGGGTTAATTGGATGACGTATCTTCTGAAGTTCAAAAATGTGAAAGATAATGATGCTGCTCTTCATCTGGTGAGATTTCACATGCATGTGCGTAGATTAAATATTGATTTTACTGAAGACTGCTTGATGAAGATATTCATGGCCACACTGGAAGATGAAGCTCGATCTTGGTATGAAAGTTTTCCTCCTGCTTGTATTTACTGTTTAAAGGATTTTCATACCATGTTCTTTGCAAGGTATAAAGAATCTTGTCCATCCTTAATATTAGTTCAGAACTGTTGTAAAAATTTTGATAGTTTTATTGAGAATATTGAGAAAGTTTATGGAGATGATGAATTCATGGACGATGAGATCATGGAAGCCCTGTATGAAAATCCATTTCAGCAGCATAAAGAAAGCTTAGAGGATACTTATCAAGATGCTCTGGAATTTTTGTAGTAGGCTGAAGGTCTTTCTATAGTTGAAAATTATGGAAGACAAGGTCTTATTTCAGATCTTCTTACAACAGAAGATGATATGCAGGAAAATCAAGTTCCAATTTCAGATTGTGATAAAGTCAAGCTGGATGATCTAGATCTAGATTCAGATTGTGATGATGAAGAGTATGTTGTTTCGGATCCCATGAAGGAGGGCTCTATTGTTGAGATCATCTCAAATGAAGAAAATAGAGTTAGTGACCTAAGTGTTCTCATCCCATTAGAACAAAGTCTTCAGGAGGAGGTAATCCAGTCCTTTTGTGAAAAAAAAGATGAGATATTTTTTCAAGTAAGTGAAAAATATTTTTTGGAATATTATGTGGTAAATGATTGGAATGCCAGTTTTGAATTTCAAGAACAATTTGAAGTTTTCCCTCTTATGACTGATGAGTGTGATAAGAAAAATGACAATCTAGTTGCCATGTCATATGAGGATGATTTTGAGTTAGAGAAAAGTGAACAAGAACAACCATCAATGGTTGAAGAAGGGAAAACAATAGAGGATCACGCTGATGTATTGCCTTTGGCTCATAAAGAGGAAACAATTCAAATTGAATGTTGTCCTGATCTTCCTGCTGATCATCAAGATCTGTTCTTTGCACATGCTTTTCGAGATCCTTTTGCCAGTTTTATATAGTCATTAGATCAACTTGGTTGTCTGGTTTTGGATCATGGTTTTCAGCTTCATTTGTATGTTGAGTTTCCAATATTCAAACTTTTTTTAGATAGTGTAAGTAGAGTAAAATCAGGTATCCAGCTGCTTTATTGGCTTGATTGGCATTTTTCCTTTACCTGATTTAGAAGTCATTTCTAGTAGTTAGAATAGGAAAGGGTGTGATTAATAAGCTCACATGAGTAAGCATCTTTCAGTAGTTTCATTCAGTTTTCTACAAGTGTGAAGTAGAAAAGCACCAGAGTTCAGAGCCCAAAATGAAGGCCATGGAGCTTCAATGACTTTCTGCCATTTTCAAGTTCTATTTTCAGTTAAGTAAGTCAAGTCTTGAGTCATTTTTTCATTCAATTTCAAGACCGTTCAAAGTCAGTTTGTGTCATTTGAGTTGTCATCATTTAGTCATGTTTTTCAGTTTGAGTTTTGACCGTATTGGCCAACATAATTAGGAACTTGGTCTATGGTGTTCTTGACACCTCCAAGGAGCTGCCATCCCTAATAAGGCCAATGTTAGTGTTAGAATTTTCATTCTTCCATCAGTGATCAAAATCACTCTTTTCATATTCATATTAGGGTTTCATTCAGAATTTTTTTATCATTCCACTAGGCCATGCAAAAAATTTGGTCATTGATTAGGATATTGAGATCATTAATACTCCTTTCACCTCCGTGGTCAATGGACATCATCATGGTTAGGTCATTGATTGTTGAAAGAGTCCCATAGTCATCATGGTCATCATTCAGCTCATTCTTCAATGTTGTGTCATCATTAGGTCATAGGGTCAAAATCATGAAAATTGGTCATTCTACCATCAAATTCATCTTTTGAAGGAGTAGTAATAGTCAAAGGTCTTCAACAATTTCAGGTTCCAAACTATCATTTCCAAGTAAGTGGTTTTGTGTTTACCATATTTTTCTCTCAGTTGTGCTTGGAAAGATAATTTCCCTCTCGTAGGGTTTTGAGGACATTTTTCTTAGTTTCATGACTTCCATGGTTAAATCTGTGGAAATTTCTGAATCGTTACACTTTATGCAGATAATTATTTACTGTTAATAGGTTATGCTCCTCCTACTTAGACAGGTTATTAACTGAATAAATTCAAGTTAAAATCGAAGAAAACCGCATAACATATCTCCACCAATCTAGATCTAGAACAATTTCATGCACACAAAGACAAAGTGACACATTTTCTGGACAAATAATCCCCGGAAAAACCCAATGCTGGAAAACCGGTCTTTTGGCTGTTGGAGGGTTTTAGTATTAAGAATTTTCTGAATAAAACAAGCTTGGGTTCCAGATCTGGAAAACTCGACAAAGAAATAATAGATCTACAACTCACTGGCTGATCTAGGGAAAAAATAATGACTGATCCACACCGTCAAGCGGGATTTGCAGAAATCAGCCAAAATTAGGGCCTCGAAACCCCAGTGCTGCGCCTGAAGCCTCTGCGTCATCCTCTGAAGCCCCTCTGACCCTCAACGTTTCCTTGGAAAGGGATGTGTTACCCTAGACTAGGTAACAGAGTCCCTACGCTGCCCCTTAGGGTATCTGCGTAACCCCTGAGGGTTTCCTACAACAATTTACGTTGTCCTTGAGGGACTGCGCATCACCTGCATAGAAAAAGTTGCTGCCCTCCTGCTGCTGTCCTCCTGATTCTCTGCGCTGCCTCTCTGAGCTGATCTTTGCCTCTCTCTGATTCTATAACCTGGAATCAAATAATCCCCTTGGCCTAAATTCCCCTCTCTGCAACTGAAACACTTCTGATTATTCTTATCAAACCTGCCCTAGAATCTCATCTTAGCTTCAATGCTCTACCTCTGTGTGTCTTTGAAAATGACCCCAAGCCTTTCCTTTATACTTTTCTCGTTGGGAAACCAACGACCATGATCATATCTTGAATCAATGGCTAAGATTAAAAGAAAGCTTGATCCATGTGACTTAAGGCAATTTCATCACATGTTTAATTAAATTCACTTTAACTATTTAAGTTCCCTAATTTTTAACTTAGGAAATACATTAAGATAATTAATTAATTTAATATCTCCTAAACCAGATGAAATTTCCCAAATCAATATCTAGGTCTTTCAAATCAAGTGTACTCTAGTTCCTCCACAAAATTTGGGAGCTCGAGCACAACTGATGCTACCCAAAATACACAAAATCTCAACACTCCCTCTTAGCATCAAGGGTGTGCTCTAACAATACATCACACTATGCATTACATGACTTTGAGTATCGGTTCTGTGCTACTGAAGCTTGGCCTGCTGCCACTCAACTTTGCACTTCTGCTGCTCATGACTCTGCCACTGCTGCTGTAACCTCTGTACTACAACTCCCTCTCAATATGCTGCATTTGTGCTACTCATAGCACTGCCAATGTTGATCTGCTTCACTGCAAATTCAATTTTTGAGAGAAACAACTGAATCTCCTGCCCAATCTTTGACAGACAAGTCAAGATGGGCTGCATCCTTATCACTAATGCTCCATAGGCTACAGATATGTGTTTTCATCTGAAGGATGATGCACAGCTACAACTCTACACTGTGTAAGAAGACTCCCTCTGCACTACTGAAGTTACATCAGTCCCTTGTACTGAAATCTCTCACGCTGCTGCTACACTACGCTATCCCTCTGAAGCCTTTTGCGTTGTTGCAACTCTACACTGCATAAGCAGCTCTGCTCTGCGATGTTGAATTCATATCAGCCTCTGCGCTGCTGCTACTTCTATGCTGATGCTGCTCTGCTCTGCACTGCTCCTCCCAGACTTTATATCTACCTCTGCTTCATTTGTGATCTATGCACCCACTACTCTACTTGTCCTGCTACTATCTTAAGGCTATCGTAGCTTGCATGTGATCCAAGAGATGAGTTTCTCAAGGATCCTGCCTTACTTCTATGTATTTTCTCTACATATCCATGTCACCCCACCTCCATGGTTCATGAGCACTCATGGCTGCATCATCTTCCAGCCCATCATTTTCCACAGTAGCTCTAGAAGAAGAGGCTTCCTTGTCCTTTTTATTCTGAGGACAATTTCTAGAAAAATGTCCCATTTCACCACATTGGAAGCACTTTATCTTTGAGAGATCCTTCTTCTTCTTTGGATGCTTCTTAGATGCCAAGGCTGTATCTTCCTCATCTTCCTTTTTCACTTTTCTTGATCCAGAGCTATACTGCTTTTTGGTGAATTTTCAGAGTTCTTCTTGACGCAAAACTGACCACAAGCTACCCCAATCTGGGAGGTACACTCTACCCAAGATACTTTGGAAAAAGGTGTCCCCCTCATCCGTGACTGCATTGAGGGCAGTCCTAACCATCAAAACGTCTTCCACCTTAGCACCAGTTGTAGTCAACTGATCTTTGATCGACTGCAGTCTGAAGAGGAAATGCTCCATGTATTCTCCCTTGGCCATCATGAATGACCTCATCTATGTCTGCAACAACATATTCCTTTGGACATATTTTCCCTGATATAGGGAGATCAAGGCCTTCCGCATCTCATTAGGTATCTTCTTCTCAGCTAAGTGTGGTACAATATGGTCCTTGATTCCATCCATAATCAGCCGCTTGGCATGCCCAACAGCCTCCTTATGCTTCCAAAGGAGATCCAGATCTATCGGTGTGGCCAGAGTTTGCTCTGCATGGTCTCTAAGATTTTATGCCTCAAGGACTATTAGGATACTTGCCTTCCAAACTGAAAATTTTGAGAGGCCATCTAGCCTGTCCTGATCACATAGTCCATGAGGAGTCATCTGCTCAGAATGTATTATAAATTCCTTTTCTCTTTGCTAGTGAAATGGATCTAAGGCCCTTGGTGAAACAGACACGTTCTACTCCCTCTGACAACTGATTTCTCTCCTTGGAAATCTGCCAAATCAACTATGATTTAGCTCTCTTTTACCTCTAATAAAATTGAAAGTTTCTTTGGCTAGAAACTCTCTGAGAAGCTGATCTCCTCCCACCCTTTGTCACTTGTGCTTAGGCTAAAAATCTGAAAACTTCAGAAATTTAACCCCACCAGCACCTTCTGAATTTCTGCAAATTTTCTTTAGTATTTTCTGGATCTAACAGATTCAGATCCATATCACACTGGTAGGCTTCAGACTAATCCAGCATTGTTTATGAGCTACCTCTACGCAGTAATTGCGTGGGCTTGCTAGGAGACAACGTTAGACTGTGTCACCCTTTCCTCTGCGTGAATCTACTTCTGAAAAACTATGTTATCCCTTCATATATGTGTTTCTACTACTTTTCCAGCCGCTTCCTGCAGCTAGAACCTCCAATCTCTTGCTGGAGACCCTCCTATATTTGTAATTGCTTTGATACCATGTGGAAATTTTTGAATCTTTACACTTTATGCAAAAATTGTTTACTGTTAATATGGTTATGCTCCTCCTACTTAGACAAGTTATTAACTGAATAAATTCAAGTTAAAATTGAAGAAAAATACATAACATATCTCCACCAATCCAGATATTGAACAAGTTGATGCACACATAGACAAAGTGACACAGTTATTTCTGGACAAATAATCCCTGGAAAAACCCAATGTGGGAAAATTGGTCTTCTAGCTGCTGGAGGGTTTTATTATTAAGAATTTTTTGAATACAACAAGCTTGGGTTCCAGATCTGGAAATCCCGATAGAGAAATAATAGATCTATAGCTCACTATAATCTAGGGCCAAAATAATGACTGATCCACACCATCAAACGAGATTTACAGAACTCAGCCAAAATTAGGGCATAGAAACCCTAGCACTACCCCTGAAGCCTGTGCGTTAGCCTCTGAAGCCCCTTTGACCCTCAGTGCTACACTGGAAAGGGTTGCGTTACCCCATACTAGGTGACACAGTCCCTACACTGCCCCTTAGGGTCTCTGTGTAACCCTTGAGGGTTTCCTGCATCAATTTATGTTGTCCTTGAGGGATTTTGCAACACCTACGTAGCACAAGTTGCTGTCGTCCTACTGCTGCCCTCTTGATTCTCTACGTTTCCTCTCTGAGCTAATATCTGCCTCTTGCTAATTCTAGACCCTGGAATCAGATCATACCCTTGGCCTAAATTCCCCTCTCTGCAGTTGAAACACTTCTGAGTATTCTTAGCAAACCCACCCTAGAATCTCAGCTTAGCTTCAGTGCTCTACCTCTGTGTGTCTTTGAAAATGACCCCAAGCCTTTCCTTTATAATTTTCTCATTGGGAAACCAACAACCATGATCAGATCTTGAATCAATTTCTAATATTAAAAGAAATCTTGATCCATGTGACTTAAGACAATTTCATCACATGTTTAATTAAATTCACTTTAATTATTTAAGTTCCCTAAGTTTTAACTTAGGAAATACATTAAAATAATTATTAATTTAATATCTCCTAAACCAAATGAAATTTCCCAAATCAATTTCTGGATCTTGTAGATCAAGTGTACTCTAGTCCCTCCACAAAATTTGGGTGCTGGAGCACAACTGATGCTACCCCAAATACACAAAATCTCAAAAAAATCATCAACAAGACTTGTATCCTGATGATATTACACCTTCCAATATCCTTAATATACCTTCCTAAACACTTCCCATCACTCCTATCCCTCAAACTCATCATTTTTCCACAAGCCCTAACCTATTGCTACAATTTGATACTTTTCTAGACTAGGCCTGTGTTTTTCCCTTTAGGACCCCTTCCCCTCACTCAATCCTTGAAATTCCACTTTCCCCTACTCTCTAACATCTATCCATATCCCCCAAAATTTCCCCAATAATTTAGACAACCCCTAACCCTTTCATTCCCCTCCCTCTCCAAGGTAGTCCTAAATCCCCTGTTTTGCCTACACCAAACCCTAATTTCCTCTCCCACTGAGCTAGGGTTTTCTATGGAATCAGAGACATCTGAGAAAAGGATGCATAAGGAAGGTCATAAAAATAAGTATTAATTCATTTCAGCTCATAAACATCATGTCTCCACCATTTTTCAAGAATTCACTCCAAGGGACAAATCATTTGCCACACATAGGGCCGGTTTTTCTTCAAACTGTGTTTTTGACCAAACATAGATGAATTTTAAAAATGTGAGAGAGGTTTTTGTCTATAATAGGACAAGGAATAAAAAAAATCCTTCATTTTTTACACAGGTACCATGGTTTTGGATAAATTTCAAAAATACAATTTCTACAAGAGGTTTTCTGCACTTCTGGAGTGACATTGGGAAAATCAAATTTTCTCCTAGATGGAGTGTCCAAATGACTTGCTTGATAATTAAAATGATAACCAGACAGAGAAAAAATTACAATTATCTATCACGAGCTCAATTTTGAGTTTCATAAGATCTCCAATAGTTTCCTGCAAGAGCACACTGCATTTTTGCACCCTGATTCTACACTTTTTGACCAGTGATGGGAGAATAAATTTTTTACAGGTAAAATCAAGTCCATTCTGAAAAATAAAGGTATATTTGGAAATTTTACAGGATAATATTTCCAATGAGCTATCTTGGGCCTAATTTGGACACTGGGAAGGCCTCCAAAAGTGGTATGCAAGTTCGAGTACGCATATCCTTTAGAGAGGTCGGAAATCCTTCAGGCGCTGTGCACAGAAAAGTCTTGGGAGATTGAAGTTTGACGGAGAAAATTACATTAATTTTGGAAAATGAAGGAAGGTTTGGAAACTATACTTGAAGGTATTTCCAACAAGCTATCTTGGAGCCAACTTTGACACCTACAAGTCAGTCAAAATCAGCCTTGAACAGGGAGGGCGCATATGACAAAAAAATGGCACATATGACCATTTGCTGATATTTTTGGTTTTTCACTGTAATTTTTTACTTTATCTAAAAAATTGATCTTTTTACCTATTAAATTGAGCATTTTAAATGTAATTATTCGATGGATAAGTTACCTGGGTGTAGATTCATCAGGTAAAAGTTGTCATTAAGTCTCATTTCAGATTATTGTGGATCAACTCCTCAACTTAGGAATTCGACCCCTGAGGTTGGGAGAGATTTCTTGAGGTGTATATCATGTAATTTTTGACTCATTTTCAATGGTTGGAATCAGTTTGGATGTTATATTATTGATCAAGGAACTATTGTACTCAGTTTTGGCCAGTTAATAAAGAAGACTTGCAACTATTTTTTGGGATACATGTGGTATGATGTTTATCATTGTTTTTACTTCAGTTTCATATATTATAATGTGTTGTATTCATGCTCTTTACATATCTATTGTATGATTTCTTTCAATTTTATAGGAAGAACACATGGTTGCTCATGCTCTGTTTAGGGAAAGATATCATAATTTGTCCATTTTTCTCTGTTTAGGAAGAATACATCTCCCATGCTCTTCCTATCTTCTCATCAATCTTAAAACCATCTCATTACAATAATATTTAAAGTGGTAAGACTTATGCCTACCTTGCCCCATTGAATCTCTATAAACCTATTTCATTTTCCCTGACCTAGCTCCCTTGACCTAATATCTTCATCCAGTGAAGCCAAACCCAATCAAATCAAAACAATCCTTGAACTCATATCTAGCCTAAAAACCCTAATTTATCCATCCCTCTTGGTTATGACCTTATGGAGAGAGCCCTCTCTGGTTTGGTAGGGCTAGCTACCAAGACAAAAGTTTTTTCTATGGTTACCTCTATTGGGATTCCTTCTTTAGCCTTGGGAATCTTGCAGAGTGATAACATGACACAAGACAACGAACTTCTGGAAGAAGAGGCAGATAAAAGGGAAATCATGAGAGGTGTATAGGAATGGTTTAATTTTTTAACAATTTTGAAACATGGGAAACTATGCTTGAGAACCCTTGAATATGGTTTCATTTTTACACAAGATTGAAATGGAGGAAAAAATATGCTTTAGAGTGGTTTAATTTTTACACAAGCTTGAAATGGAGACAAAATATGCTTGGAATAAGTTGGCATAGTTTTGTTGTCTCAACTTGATATTTCTTGTAGGCACGCATCTATACCAGTGAAGAGGAGATCATGAGCTTGGAAGCCAAAGAGTCAAGGTCGATATCAAGGGTATTAGAAACGGAGGAAGGTAGGATATTTGTCCTCCTTTTGATTTTCTAGTATGAATTAGGAAATATTACATATAATTGTCTTATGTTGTAGGCTATATCCCCCCATAGGATAAGAGGGATTGCTTATGTCTACAGAAAGGATTTCCTAAACAACACTCATAAGAGCCATGTAGCTAGTGTACCTCTCTAGGGACCTTCACTTCCTGCGTTGTGATGTGGGTGCTCCCACATTCTCTCTACCATTAAGAACCAACATGCTAGCCTCTCTGGTGTGCTTCCTTCTGCCTTAGGATGTCTCTACATGAGTGGGTGCTTCCACTCTCTATTCCTATGCTTGTGGTTGCTCCACATCTTGAGGTTCTTCTTTTGGAGCCAATATCTCCTTAACTGCATACAACTAAAGCTCCCTCTCAAGGGAAATTCACATGGCCTTCTCTTCATCGAATTTCACATCTCTTCTGACCACTATCATCCTGTGTGCTAGAAAGTACACTCGATAGTTGTGAGGTGTATTATTGTACCCAAAAATATTCCCAACTCCGTTGTTGGCTCTAGCTTCTTCCTAACATCTTTGGTTACATGGAAATAAACTGATGAACCAAAAATTTTAAAATGTTCCACATTTGGTTTCTTACTTGAAAATGCTTCCTATGGTGTACTCATCCCAAGTATTTGATGAGGAATTATGTTCTACACAAATACTGCTATGTTGCATGCTTCATCCCACAGATTCAATGGTAGGCCCTGATCATGCAACATCGCTTATGCTGCTCCCAAAATAGTTTTTTTCTTCCTTTCTGCAACCCCATTCTACTGTGGGTTATGAGGTACTATCAATTCCCATCGAATTCCTTCTGAAGCAAAAAATTTATTAAATTCATTCGAGACATATTCTCCAACCATTTTCACTTCTGAGATCCTTTACCTTCTTCCCTGTATCTTTCTCGACAAATGATTTGAACTCACAAAACATTGAGAATGTCTGATCTTTCATCTGCATGAAGAATATCCAACACTTGCGTGAAACATAATCTACAAAAATCACATAATACTTGTGTTTTGTTGTGGAGGTTTCGAGAATGGTCCACACATATCTGAGTGAACCCTCTCAAGGATCGACTTAGATCAAATTTCCTTATCGTGAAAGTTGGCTTTGGTGTAGTTACCCAATGTACACCCTTTACATGTATCTCAGTGCTCAAGTGCACCCTTGGGAAGTCGTGTAGAAATATACTGCATGATAGTCAAATCACCATGGTGTAGATGGCCCAACCCTCTATGCCATAACTAACCGATGTCTCGGCTCTCCACCTTCTTTGTTTTCATTCTCAAGGTAGCACAATATTGTACATCCAATTTGTAGAGGTTCTTTACTCGAACCCCAATCTTCTTCACCTGTCTCATGGATTTGTGATAAAGGAACGCCTTTCCTTTACTAAATATCACATCATGGCGATGGTCTTCCAACATAGCAACTTAAAATAAATTCTTCTTTAAACCAGGAACATACATGACATATTTTAATGTGAGAGGAGTACCGGAATCCCTCTGAAAGGTAACAATTCCTATGTCGGTCACGCTATACGTCCTGTCATCTCCCATATCAATGTGGATATGGAGATCCTTCGCCTCCAAGTTACTATTTTTTTTTTTGGTTGGTCATATGGAATGAAGCTCCACTATCCAGGTATCACATAGAACCCATAAGTGATGACACCATGCATGCAATGAGAGAAAAATCCAACTCGAATTATGAAGCAAGTGCTTCGCCTACCGCTCCTCCTGAGGCCTTCTTGTCGGTCTTCTTGTGCGGACACTTTGTATCATAGTGTCCAAGCTCATGACAGTCAAAACATTTTATCTTGGACAAGTCTCTCTTCTTTCCTGCTTGAATAAAATTTGATTTGGAATGGGATTCCTTCCCTTTCCCTTTCTTCGCCTTTCCAACCAAGGCATAGTTCTCCTCATCATCAGTCTTTGATGAGGATCCATCTCTGGTGTGCTGCCGAATCTCTTCTTGTACCAAGTCAGACCAAAATCACTCCCACTCTAGTAGCTTCTCCCTCCAATTCACCGAATCTTGATAGATTTTCCAACTCTTGGGAAGGCCTAGAAGTTATAGTCTCACCAAATATTCCTCAACAACTATCACACCAACACATCCAAGCTCATATTGACATTGAGTGAGATTCATCGAGTATTTTGGTATCGTGTCGCCCATGTCCATCTTGATCTTTTTGAGCTTGTACTTCAGTGCCAAATTCCTGTGGTCATTGTTGTTCTGAAAAAAAATTGTTAAGGCCTTCCACATATAATATGGATTTTCATTTCCATGGAGGTTCGAGACAATATGTCTCAAACTCTTTCTAACATAATCCTTCTCAACTTTGCTACATTATTCTTCCATGCATCAAGATTTTGAGAATTTGCCATTGCAGGCATGGGAATATCATTTTCTATGAATTCCTTCAATTCGTTGTCCTCCAACAATGCCTCCATCCTATCCTTCCAAGTTATGTAATTCAAACTATCCTCAAGGGCATATTCGAGTCTCAATCCATCTACAAACCCTGAAGAATAAATCTACAAATTCGATTCACCTGTTCAAAAAAAAATCGTATTCTTCTCTTCTACAGTGATTCCTACTCTGATACCATGTATAAAATCCACAGAAATTCAACTGATCTTGTAATATACTAAAAGAAAATACTTGAATCTATTCTACAAATTACGGAAACCAATTACGATCACACAATCACATGAAAAAGAAAGAGAAACAATTTCAATCTCACAACACAAAGATGTATTTGGGGAAAGCCTCAGCTAAAAAAATCGTTATCTGTATATTTCATTAAGTCAAGAATATGAAACAAGACAATGCTTTTCTCAGGCTTGAGAGCTCTCTACACTATCTTTGATTGTCTCACTTTGATCCCAACAAGCTTGGTCCAATACTTAAACAAAATAATGCCTATGGATTTCTCAACCTGGATTATGAATTCCTGAGGGAATTGAGCCCCTATTAATTAGGAAATTCCCAAGAATTTATTGTGCAATACATCCAAGGCATCCTTCTGACCTCATGCATGACCTGTACAATTTCCTAATTATACAACTAATATTATACTTCCCTTTAACTCCAATCTCAACTAGGTCTTCCTCGGGACTGACATGCAACATCTATTTAGAGAGACTTATCAATTATTCGATTGATCACTGCATGTGAATTAAATCATATTTAATTCACTGGACCTCTCACTAGCTCCTCCATCACTTAGGACTAGTTAAACTGATTTTAACTCAAACAATTAAGTTAAAAAATTACAACTCAAAATAAAATACAATTGGACCAACTAAAACTTATATTCAATGAATCTACATGCCTCCATTTTGAACCCCAACTCGAATTGACTGAGCTAACTAAGTCTTCCAAACTCAGTGAAATCCTACAAGTTGTCATGTGAAGTGGAATTACTATTTCCTTCTAATTTAATTAAGGGAAAATTAAATTAGAAGCCTCTTCTTGTTTCCAATTTCAACAATAAATGGCATAAGGAGTTAGATATTTTCGTCCCAACAAAACCCCTAAAGATGTATCTAAAGCATCAGTTGAAATTTGGAAAGAGAGATACCAGTTAGGCCCTCTTACGATTGGTTCTTCATTAATTTTCTACTTCAATGATTTGAATGCTTTATGGCAGTCAAAATTCCAAACAAAATCACAACCTTTGTAAGAAGTTTAAAAAATGGAGAAGTTATTTTTGTGAAGTTTTCTATGAATCTTCTGCAATATCCCGTAAAACCAAGAAAATTTCTAACATAGCCTTTGACAAGTAGGAACTAAAATTTTATAAATTACCTCTACCTTATATGCATCCACTTTAATTCCATCACCCGAAATATGGTGGCCTAAAACAATTCCTTCATTAACCATCATAAAATATTTCTCATGAGTTAATGAAAGGTTTGTTTCCTTACCTCTAATGAGAACATTTTCTATTTTTTCAAGGGCTTATTCAAAATTATTTCCATAGATAATGAAGTCATCCATGTAAAATTATACACAATCATGAATTAAATCATAAAATTTACCTAAAACTTCTCTTTGAAATGTTAAAAGTGCATTACATAATCCAAAATGAAGTACCCTATAAGCATATGTACCCCATGGATATGTAAAGGTTGTTTTATCTTGATCCTCTGGTTTCAATTGGATTTAGTTATATCCACTTAAACCATCAAGAAATGAAAATGATTTCTTCCTTGCTAAGGTATCTAGTAGTTGGTCAATGGAAGGTAGTGGAAAGTGATATTTTAAAGTAGCCTTACTCAATTCTCTATAATCAATGCACACTCTCCATTTTCCATTATTCTTAGGAATAATCATTAAAGGTGAGACTCATTGACTATCTAATATTGAATAAATTAAATTCACATTGAGTAATTTTTGTAGTTCCTCCTTAAGTACAATTTCTTTCAAATTTGGATTCATCCTTCTATGAGTTTGTCTAAATGCTTTGGAATTTTCCTGAATGTAAATGTAATGCATAATGTGTTAGGATAAATTCCTTTCATATCATTATATTCCCATACATATGTAGAAGAATTCTTTTGTAACATATTTAGCAATTTCTTCTTTTGAAACTCTTCCAAGTTATAATTAATGTTCAATGTTTTTCCTGAAAAAATTTCTACTAAAGAGTTTCTAAAATTTTCCATAGAATGTAAAGTTATTTGACAAGATGATAAATGTTCAATATTACATTGTTCTTGAATTTTTTCTCTTGTTCATAATATGAAGGAGAATCATTATTATTCATCAAATTTACCAATTGATCTTCTTCATCTATTTATGAAAGAGTAAATATTGGTTGAATATCCTCAAATTTTTCATTATCATCATCAATCCAAACTTCACTTTCTACTTTAGTTATTTTTTTAGCAGGTGGATACAATTTGAATCTCTTAGTAGAGATACCATAAAAAATGTATATATCACAAGATATACAACTTATGAATGCATAGGTTGTAGCTATCCAAGGTCTAACAAGGATCAATGGATGGCTTCCTAGATTATTCTTGGGAGTTAAAATCATAAAATAAACGGGATACTCTATTTTCTAATATACCATCTGGTTTGAAAAAAGATCTATTTTCCAATCATAGTAGGATTGGGGTATATTGAATATTAGGAAGCTTTAATTTATCCATGGTTTGTTTGCTCACGATATTAATGGCTTCTCCTAAATCAATTAAAGTGTTTGGAATCTCAATACCATTGACGTGAATTTTTACAATAGGGCTACCAGGATCTAGATATTTTTGAACTATTGGTTTCCCCATCATAATATTTGTAATATTTCCTACCAATTGAATCTTTTTGACATAATTTATTTGTGTTCCTGTCTTTTTAATGCACATCTCCTTAATTTTTTTTGCAAACATAGGTATTTCCTTTATAGCTTGAAGTAAAGGAATTTTGATGCAAATATTTTTCAATTCATCTAGCATATCATATTCTAGTAAAATATTTTTCCTTTATAATCCCTTATAAATTTTGAGTCTCTCTAGAAAAGGATGATTTTGTAAGGAAACAGAAGGTTGTTCTACTAAAGGAATTGTAGGAGTTGGATTTATTTGGTCGTCATAGAATTGTGTAGGAACTTTTTCCTTTGCAGGGGTATTTTCTTGATCAAGAGATGCCTCTTTCTCAGGAATTTTATCCTCCTTAAATTCTTGGATGAAAATTGGTGGTGATTTATTTTGCAAAGCCCTACCAAATATAAGTTGGACATCATTTAGACCTAGGGGGGTTATCATGCAAGCTTGAAATTTTTTACCCTCAAAATTATAAATGTTGAAAAATGTAATTAGTATTGGCCTTCATAATTGTATTTGAATTCATGATGTAATGTATTTGTAAAAATAAAGAAAAATAAATTTTATTGTAAAATAAATTGACTTATTAAAGCATGGGTTTCATTCTCGGGTTAATGGTTAATATGTAAAATCCTCCATTGTAGGCTTCTAGGGTTTGTGTTAATAGTTCTTGTCCTTGTCATTATGTAACATACACTTCTTTAGAATTATCAATCAAGAAACAAATTTATTTTTATGTAAAATAGGGCATTTAGGCCTCCTCCCCCAAGTCGGCATAAACTTGGACAAGTCAGCCTAATTATGGAGGAAAAATACACTATAAAAGGGATACAACTAGACTCATTTGGAGCACAACATCATCAATTTTGATCTATAGTTGTTGGAAGTAGAAAAAAGGGTGAAAAATTCAAGGAAGAGGATGGAAACCCTAGCAAAGGAGAAGGAAGTTGTTATCAAGCATAAGATGTCAAATTTTCTCTCTCCTTGTCTCACATGTGTGAATTTTTTGGGTTGTTGGAAGGTCGAAAATTGCCGTACTGAAGTTGGGCTGAAATTATGAAGTAGTTGGGGTTGAAATTATGAATTATGGGGGTTGAAATTCTAGACTGTTGTTGGGTTGTAGCTACTGTTGAAAATGCAGCAAGATGATGGAGCTTAGTGAAATGAAGTCGCCTTCACTAAGTGGGCCCGCAGGCAAATTCTAGCGCAAAATCTATTTTTAGACATATGGAGCATGGTTCGGGGATTCCAGTTTGAGATTATTGAAGTATGTGTCATGTTGGTAAAAATAGATGAGACTCTATTTTTGAGGTCAAAGAGGTCGAAGTCTATTTTTAGACTGCCTCTCCTAAAAATATGGAAGTCAAATATTATTTACCCTTAATAATATTTAGACTATAAACTTCAGTTTAATCTCTTGGAGCACTTCAGTTCGAGCTACAGAAGTGGCTCATGCATCCGACAGAGGAATCACGTGGTTCCCAAGGGTTTGATGGCATCATGCATGGTTGACTTCAGTTGGACTTCAGTGGCAGAAGTTTGGAGGAGTTAATGAGACAGCTAGTGGAGTTGTGTTCTGTTTATTTTAGTTGAACTGATTGAGATTAGTTTAACTATCTAATCAATTAGTTATGAGTGGAGTGAATTAAATATTATTTAATTCATTAATTAGTAACTCATTATTCAACTCAAGAACACATCAGTTCACTACAGTGCATGGACAGTTTAGTGGAGACCAGTGAAAGAGGTAGATGAAAGGGTGGAGTTAGCTATCAGTTGTGACTATAATGTTGCTATTTGCAACACACAGATAGGTGGAGTAAGCCCATGAGGATTGCAGAGTTCAGGCTGGTGGTTTATCTATATAAAGAGGCCATCCCATAGCATTGAAATAGGCAATAGAGGCAAGGCAATTGGCGGTGAGTTTTGAACCAGTAACCTGTTCAAAACTGAGCTAGATTGTGGGTAACTTAATGAGAAAGTATTGAGTACTTGTGAGGAGTATTGTACTGAGTTAGTTACTTGATTTCTCCATTATAATATACACAATAGCTGCGGGGTTTTCAACTATAAGCTTTCCCCATACATACTATGTCAATGTGTATGATGATTTGATGTGTTATCGCTTGATTTTATTTCCA
This sequence comes from Pinus albicaulis, assembly GCA_034641835.2. Lineage (NCBI taxonomy): Eukaryota > Viridiplantae > Streptophyta > Pinopsida > Pinales > Pinaceae > Pinus > Pinus albicaulis. The sequence continues at coordinate 1,352,714,763 of CM076575.1, forward strand.
CATGTGTGATGATCTAAGTTGGTTGAGTGGAAGAGATTATGTGTTGTGTATGAAGTTTAAATAGTATGTGACCAGGATAGTCTCGGTGGATAATTAATCATTATTCAGCAAATTTCTACAGCTGCTAGACAAAAAGATACTACAGAAATTTGTTGAATCATATTGGAACGTTGAATTGGTGGATAAGGCAGGTATTTTGGGTCTAAGGTCTTGGTCTATATCAATTTGATTTACTAGTGGAAGAGTTTTACTGGGTTTTCCCCTATAGAGGGGTTTTATCCCTAGCTGAGTGCCTACATATGGTGTCGTTGATTCATGTTTGATGATTTCTTGATGAGAAAAAGATAAAATAATAACATAAAATAAGAAAATAAGATTACAATAATATCACAAGTAATTATTAACATGGTATCATAGCTAAGGTGAAGAAGGAAGGAAAAGGAAACTTGAAGGCCAATTGAAATAAGAGTTAAGGAGGAAGGAGAAAAATAAGGCCATTGAGAAAAGTATCGTATTAGAAAATAATCCTACTATGACAACCTAAATAAAGATAGAAAATAATCTAGAGGGATCTTTCAACTACAAGGCATGGAAGAAGAGGATAGATCTTATTCTCGCTAAGCATAAATTTTTGTATCTTGTTCAAGGAAAAGTTAAGAAACCTACAATTGATTCAGGAAAGGAGAAATTCAAGGAAAATTACATCTCGGACATGAATCTAATAATATATGGAGTGAAGGATAATCCAATACCTTACATATCTAATATAGATTCTGCTCAATAAATGTGTGTATCCCTCTCCAAAATATTCACGATCAAGAACATTGGTTAGATAGCTATCCTCAAGAATGAACTAAGGACAATAAATATGATAAAAGATGATAATTTTGTATCATATTTTGTAAGAATATCTAGAATAAGAGATGAACTCCAAGCTATAGATGAAGTGCCAAAAAAATAACTCATTATTTTTTCTCTACTGGGTCTACCAAAATCTTGAAGTGATTTTACATCAGGAATTAGCTGTTGGAAATATACTCCAACCTTTGATAAAATGTGGAATGAATGCAATCAATAATAAGCCTTCATTTCATTAGTAAGTGGAAAAAGGGAGGATGAAGATAAAAACACTTCTAATGCCTACTCTGCTCATCACAAGAAGGAGGGAACATACAAGAAGTTTAAAGGACCAAAGAAGAAGGTTGATCTATCAAAGATTGAGTGCTACAATTGTCATAAAATGGGACACTACAAAATACAATTTCCTAAGAATCCAAGGAATAAGAAGAGAGAAAGAGAACATGTAAATTTTTTCTATGAAGCTCCACCTAAGAAGAACAATATTGAAGAATCTGAAGTCAAAGATTTATTTTCTAGAGACTCTTAGGGATATTATCCCTTACATATCCTTATACTTTAAGTTTTTCAATGTTTTATTTTATGTTTTTATTCTGACAGTTCATAGATTCAATATCTCTTGTTAGAATATTTTAAGTTGTTTTGACAAGTTGTAGGTATCCCTCAGAAAGACTATATTAAGAGGGAGCCTTCACCATTTTACAGAAAGATAAGTATATTGTTCTTTGTTTTATCTTTCATGTTGGGTTTCATCCCCACTTCAAGATTTATTTATATTATATACTCATAACCTTTTTTCTTTAAATTTTTCTTTGGTAGGAAAAGCTTGCAAAGTACACAAAGGTTACGGAGGAGACTTAAAAGGAAATACTTGAATGATGAAATATGCCTTGTTGCAAAGAAAGCATTTCAAGTACTAAAGTCTTACAAGGTTTGTTAAAGAACAACTCAAGGTATGTATGCAATTTTTGTTACAAGTTTCTCTTCAAAAAAAAGGTATGATCATTCTTCTTTTGAAATTTTATTTACACAGCTAACATATTTATGTCTAAGGTTTTCAATCATAAATATTATTTTTATGGTGATTAATAATTATATTAAATCTACCCTTTTTATATTGTCTCTTTTCATTTGGTCATTCTTGCGAAACCCTAACTCTTAGGGTTCACTATAAAATCATAGCCTCTTGATGCTAAGGGCATGTCAATATTGATTATGAAACCCTAGTCTTCTTATGGTTTATTAATAAAGTCTAGAACATATAATGAAATCCTATTATTTTGAATCTTAGGGTTTTGATAATGTTATGGTAAATACCCTAGTCCTTTAGGGTTTGTTGTTTATGTTATATAATGAAACCCTAGATATTATGGGTTTAGTAAATTAGGGTTTATGAACAAAACCCTTCATTGAAGTAAGGTCCTAGGAATGGAACCATAGCTGTATATTCTTCCGTATGACCGAAACCCTAGTGATAAAAATTATTATATAAATATGGAATTTGATGTTTGCATCTAGGGTTTACATCATATATAAAAATTGATAAAAGGAATGAAACCCTATAGATTAAATGTTGGTATGCTAACTTGATTGATATTCATGTTTTAGTTTTTGACATCTAGGGTTTGTAACAAAACCCTATTCGAGATTGATCTTCTAGGACATGATAATGAAGCACTAGAAATATATATTGCTTTCAATTATTGATATGATGATGACATATAAAGTTTGCAACAAACCCTAGTAGAGTTTGACATGTAATTATAAAAGTATATTGTTGAAAACTTAGATTATTAGATTTTTATTTGATTCAATTGTTGATATCTAAGGCTTTATAACTCAAAGATGGAGTCTAGGGTTTATTATGAAACCCTAGCAAGATGTTGAAGTCGAGTATGTAAAAGATGTGACCTTTGTTAATTATGAACCTAAGTAGGTTCAAGTATTTGATGTCAAAAGCTTGAATTTTTTTATGCTTCCATTGTAATGGCATGAGTTTGATATAGTTGATTTCATGCTTCTCTATATTTTTATTTGGTTGTACTTGTTATTAAATTTTTGCAGGTACATAATATTCAAGATTCTGAAGATGGTCGTAATTGAATATGATAATAATATTGAGCATGATGAAGGAAGCTACAAGAATGATGATGATCAATATGGCCTTTATGCCATGAGAAAGAATGAAGCCTTGAAAGGTTGCAGTTTCTCTGATGTTATAAAAGAAGGAAGTTGTTGATATTCCAAAGTTGAGAGGGATTTTGGATAGAAGAAATGGTATATCTACCCAGTTAAAGAGGGGGCACATATTATGAGAGTTATGGTAAATACCTTGATGAAAGAATGAATTAAAGTACCACAGATGGATTTTGCAAGTAAAAGACTTCAGAAGTAATTAGGTTGTTTTTTATGATATTGAAGAAATGAAAGAGGAAAGCTCTCGACAAATTGTATCTGGATAACTTGATGATGATATAAATAGCATCAGAATGATTGAGGACCCTGAATGTTTGTGTTTACCTATATATATAATTGAAGGTTTATTACTAATTAGGGTTGTGATTGTGTAGGATCTCTCTGTAAAAATATTTAATGTTTGAAGCATGCTTGTAATGGTGGATATATATTTGATTTAGTTGATAATGAGAGATGAATCATATTGTGACAACAAGATTCTTGGGAGGATTTATGGTCAGCCTATGTGTTAATGTCTATATATCGAAGTAGGGAGGGTGGTGTTGGTCATGGATATTTGACCTTATATACACACCTAGATCCCTAGGTTGGTGTTAGAGATTAAAATCATGATGATACCCAGGGTGGCTAAAGCTTGAGTACACCTTAGTCCCACCCGATTCGAGTACCCTAGTCAGGTATCTAATTTCTAGCGTTGTTTGTGCTATGAACTCCATATATAATATGTCACTTTGATATATTCCATGTACATTTGTATATATGTAATTATGAATACCTCCCAAGTTAAGAGGGAGTGTTGAAAAATGTAACTAGTATCGGTCTTCATAATTGTATTTGAAGTCATGATGTAATGTGTTTGTCAAAAGAAAGAGAAATAATTTTGAGTGTCAAATAAATTGACTTATTAAAGCATGGTTTTCATGCTTGGGTCAATGGTTAATAGGTCAGATCCTCCATTGCATGCTTCTAGGGTGTGTGTTAAGAGTCCTTGTCCTTTTCATTATGTAATAGACCCTTGTTGGGAATTATCAATCAAGAAACAAATTTTTTTAATGTAAAACAGGTCATTTAGGCCTCCTCCACCAAGTCTTCCTAAAATACACAAGTTGGCCTAATTAGGGAGTCAAATCCACTCTAAAAGGGCAACAAATCAACTCATTTGGAGCACAACATCATCAAGTTTTATCTACAGTTGTTGGAAGCATAAAAATGGCGTGGAATTCAAGAAAGAGGAAGGAAACCCTAGAAAAGGAGAAGGAAGTCTTTGTAAACCATAAGAAGTTGAATTTTCTCTCTCCTTGTCTCACACATGCAAATTTTTTGGGTCGTTGGAAGGGAAAAAATTGCAGTAATGAAGCTGGACCAAAATTTTGAAGTAGTTGGGGTTGAAAATATGGATACTAGGGGTCAAAATTATGGATTGTTGTTGGGTTGTAGCTATTGGACAAGAAGAAAATACATAAGTTTTTCAAATCACATTGGAAGTTTGACTTGATGGAGGAGGAAGGTATTTTTGGTCTAAGGTCTTGGTTTATCTTGATTTGATTTACTACTTGAAAATTTTGACTAGGCTTTCCCCTATAGAGGGGTTTTAGCCCTAGCTGAGTGCCTACATATGGTGTCATTGATATTTATGTTTTAATTTGATGATTGCCTAATGAAACAAAGACAAAACAATAACATAAAAGAAGATAATAATATCGAAATCATATCACAATAAATTATCAACAGAAGAAAATATTTCTTCCTTTCTGATTATCTAATAATAAATGGGTTGTTGAGGATTTTTATTATTTGGATTTGGAAGTGGTTGAGCAGGTAGTTGATTAGAATTTTGAGGAAATGGGATGGAGGAAGAGGAAGTCGTTGATTTGATGATTGGAGTTGGAATTTTGATTGAGTAGGTTGAGGAGGGTAATACTGGGGTTGGTATTGAGGATATGGTTATTAGAATTGAGGATACTGAGGATTTATATTGTAAGAGTTTTTCCAACCTTGTTCCTAAGATGTATTTTGAGGTTGGGGTGGCCAAGGTTTCAAAGGCATGGGTGTATTCAAAATTCTTTGTATTTGTGCTTATGATTGATATTGAGCATTTGAATTGTGTTCCATACTATTTTGTTGATACTAATGTGTCCTTTTAGCAATAAAGAAAAGTGATTTAGCTTGAGTTGTTCTATTTTCATCCAGAAATACAACCTTAACCCCAGGTATTTAGGGGCACTCTTTTGTATCATTTTTTTCCGCACATATGGAACATATCTCAGCATTATAAAGAGTACATTATTATAGAGAATGCTTTTTCCTACACCTAGAATAGAAAAATAGATAATGGATCATTCTCAACTTTTTGTTTGTTTTGTGTTCATAGATTATTCAATTGTTCACTAAGGTTTCCAAGGATATCTATTTTGAAATTATCAAGAAAATTTCTTAATTATGATTTACTTAGTGTTCCAGATGCATATTTGCTTATTCTCAACATGAATGGGTTTCTTGGAATTTCGCCATATTTTTCTTTGCCTCTTTCAATATGTTTACAAAACTCACAAATTTCCTCAAATGACAATTGAGAGACATCTAATTTACCCATTAAATTGAGGAGACCAATCCACTCATCTCTAATAGTTTTTAGCAAAAGAATTTTTAGTGTCTCTTCATCTAAATTGTGAATTTTAGCCCTTTTTGTATTGTATTAAAACCTTTCCACTATCTCTTCAAGGTTTTCATCCTCTCTTTAAACCATGCTAAATAATTCATCCTTAAGGTTAATTTTCATATATTATTCTTTTCATTTTTCTAGGAATACTCTCTTCATTTCATCCCATGTTCTAATAGAGTGTGTTTGTAGACCCATCAACCATTTAAGGGCTCCATCTTTTAGAGTGGTTGGAAACAATTTCAATTTCTGAGTATCAAGTAAATAATCATATGATCTACACAATACTTCAAACTCAAAAAGAAATTTTTTATGATCCTTGATTCTCAAGCCATGAAAATTAGGAAGAATAGAAGGTGAAACATTTTTCATGGTGGTTGTGGTATCTTCATCAAAAATAGGGAATGCATAAGGATCTTGTTCTCTAACATCTCTCCTTCCACCTCGACCAAGTCCTCTATTTCCTTCTCCGCCTCTTCCTCCACCAATCCTAAGTTCACCATCTACATCATATATTTCTCCTTCTCCCTCTCCTTCCATTTTAGATTCCTTAGAGCTAATGCAAGGTTCAACAATAGGGTTGTCTGCTTCTTCCTTTCTTTCTTCTACAAATTTTATATTAGAAAAAGTTTCTCCCTCTTCTTCACTGGGAACTTCTAATTCCTATCCTTGGATTTTTTCACCTATTGAAGAGATGAATACAACTCCTTCAGTAGGGGTTGTAGGTTCTTCAACTACAACTTCTATGGATGAATTTGGTGAGTCCCTAGGTTGAATTTCTTACCTATGTAGCTCACAGAGTCTATGCCTACCTATGATTGATGGAATGCGAGTGTCAATGGATGGTGTGGCATTACGTGGTCTGGTGGGGCTAGTTGGTGATGTTGGTATTGAACTAATTCCTCTACCTCTATTTATAAATATACCCCTAGAATCTCATTCTCTATACATGCATCCTAAATTATTTTAATATGATTTTAAATTGTGCATCTAAAGAAGGAATGCATCTAACATGATATGCAAACCAAAAATAACTTCCTATATACACTTCCTCGGAAATGGTGCCAAAAATGTTGGGTAGTGTAATTGATATTTAAATTACGTCAATAAATTGTCAAACCAAGGTTAATGTACTTGTGAAGTGTATGTGCACTATATATTTTAGGAGTGATATTTTTTTTTATGCAAGGAAATCTAGACTTTCTCAAGCTCAATTCTCATTAAAGAGACACACATGTTCTTTCTATAAGGCTTGTGAATTTAAAAATGTTTTTTTTTTTAAAGTAAATTAAAAAGAAAGAACTGGAAATTAAAGTTATTTTATGGACTTGGAATAAAAACTATTCTATTGAGATAATTGGAATTCAATCTATTGTAATGAAAACTAATCTATGAGAAAAATTGAAATTTAATCTAAAACTTTTCTATGAACAAAGAATTGAAATTATAATCTATTGAATTGAAATAGAAACTAATCTATGAAATGAATTAAAATTCACTCTGGAAACTATTCAAGAATATTGTATTCAATTTCAAAAAATATTCTAAAACTTCAAAATTAAAGAAATGAATCCAGCTACAAGCCTTGATATATTAGTGGTGTGTGTGACCAATCATGATTATTGAACTCGTTCAAATCAGATACTAAGTAGATCGATTGAAATGAACTAAAGAAGGAAATGTTTTTGGTATTTTTAATTTATGACTGAACGCTCAACCTATGTAAAGAGAGCAATGTAAAATAAAATTTAACATGAAACAAAGCATTGATGGAAACATTCTAATTATGTGCAAAGAGAAAAGAGGATGCTCATAAAATAGTATTGAATCAACAACTAAACTAACATACAACTATTCAAGGGGGCATCTTGTTGAGTGTAAGAATGAAAGGACTTCAATTAACGAGTTATTCACCCACACATTTGATCATCAAAAGGAAACAAAGTATTTGTATTAAAAACATAAGTCCCCCAATAGAAAATGATTACAAATTTTAAATATGTTCATTGCCTCGCTCCAAGGCTATTTATAATCTCTTTTGAATAACGGTTTGAATATATATAAGATGAGAATCTAGTTTATATTTGACAAATAAGTACTTAAATTAAAATAGGAGCCATTCTTCTCATGATTTGCTACAAGAAGAGAAAATCATGAGAAATTTTCACTTTTTCATATCACAACTTTGATTCCAAAATTTTCTCATTCAATCCCATTCTCGCTTGACGATGCCACGATTTGTCTTCAATTTCTACGCAAGGATGTAGTACTATAACCAGAGTTGTCTTCTGGTTTGACAATTAGATTTCTTGAACCCTTTGGATTTCCAAATCAGTGTAATATTGGGTGTCCATATGTTAGTCATATTCTTTATTCATGTAATGTTCCAAATGGAAACATATCGTGGATAAAAAAATTAACGAACTAGCTACCACTACTAAATTCAGAAATGTACAAACATCCACATTTGAACACAAAATTATGGGAAAAACTCTGTGTTATTGTATTAATTCTGATAAATAGGAGTACACTAAATGAGATCAGAGGAACCTAGGCTTGCTACAACAAGTAAGGCAAGATCCCAGGTGAATATGATGGTACCCAAGTGTTGGGAATGACTTTACTACAAAGTCTGCATCCACCCAGAAAAACTACTACTGCTGCTAGCAAGGGAACTATTGATTTAGACCTCAAAACTGCTCCAATTTTTTTGATAAATTAGCCACGAGTACTACTCCACCATCCCAAAAAACCTAGAAATATCTCACAAACCCAAAGGATGGAAATAGTCCCTGAATTAACAACGTCCTCCTCCAATAATTTCTATTGCTAACTCCTAAATGGAAATAGTAATTCTACCCTGAGAAGTGCTCCTAAAATTATGAAAAATTAATCCTAGCCTCCTCTCACCAAACTCACAAAAACCCAAAAAGTGTTTGGGTTGAATCCATCAACCCCCAGTAACCCCCAACAAGTGTGAGTTGCTCAATTGGGCTAGAAAACTCCCCATAGTTCATTACTGTTGAATTAGGCATCAATTTCCCTCTAAAAAATCCTCCCTAAATCTTGATAAATTTCTCTCCCAATCTCCAAATGAATCCTTGCTCCCCAAGCCTCCAACCACTTACTCTCAACAAGTACACAAAAGCTACCAATAACTCCTGCGCAGGCCCAAAACTAGAGAAATTTGGCCCTCTAGTTTACAACGCTTTCAACCATGTTAATTAACAAGGGAAAAATCATCCTCCTTGTGGGAAAATTCCCTACATAATTACGACTCAAACTCCTTTGTTTATTGGATCTTCTCACCCACACGAATTCCTTTTGTGTCTTAGAATAAGCACACACCATTTGAATAATTACCTGCAATTTTGGCTCCTTTGTAAGTCCTGAGATGGAATTCTCTCTACTCTCCTAAGATGACACTCGAAGTTCACTGAAGGTAGAGGTGGAATCCACACTTGGGAATTCCTTGTGCTAAATAACACTGGTTTACTTGGCTAAACAACTCAAGGAAACTTGTGTCCAAAGATAGATTATCAAAAGATAAAAATGAAGGCTTGTTCTCCTTATTTATAATTGGTGGCCTCCTTTTCTCCCTTGGTTCCCCCCACTCTTTTTCTCTCTTAATTCGCGCCCCCTCCTCTCTCTCTCTCTCTCCTCTAAGAGTGTGAGTTCCCTTCTTGGTCAAATTTCTCTCTCTTGTGGGTCCCATGTTCCACTAAAGCTAAAATTTCCTGTTTTCATCCTAATTCCGAATTCTAGAATTTCCTACTCTTCCAAAAATCATCTCTAATGCGGAAAATCAAAATTCGGGTCATTACAGTCCTCCTCGCCAAAAATTTCTTGTCTTCAAGCAATGCCCAAACAAGTCCCCCCTATAACTTTTGATCACCACTATCACCACCAGTAATACGAGGGTCCCAAATGTGCCACTAAATCATCCCAAATATCTGCACTATTTGGTCATGAAGGAATCCCTCGATACCTGAATCCCAAGACATCCTAATCATTATGAAGCACCCCTTGCTATACTCATTATCCTGCAAGGTATAGGTACCTGAATCCACTTCATACTAAAAATAAGTAGAGAATCATGATAATGTAGGACTCTGTCAAAGTTCCCACGAAGTTTCCCTACTGAGTAGTCCACCTCCTACACTCCAAGGGTAAACTCCTGAAGATACAACCCAATTCTTATGGCGGTGAAGTCTATCCTGCATGGGCTTCCATTGATATCCTCCTGCTGACCAGAATTCCATGTTGATGAAGTCCTCCATGCCATCAGCATGTCAAAAAGTCCTAATGGAATATCTAAATGATCTCCCCCTATATAAATTAGCTCATTCCTAAGGGTAGTTGTGCTGCCAAGTCCTGTGATGCCTATATCCCATGCTAGTCTAAAAAGGGTGCCACCATGTTGTCGGTGCGCCCCTCTGATCATGACATTATTCTCATCATGTGAAAGCTATATCCTCCTCTCCTAGGACCTAATGGAAAAATATCTATAGAGTCCCAACACATTTGGCCCAAGCATCTCCACGATATCACGACCAACCCATCCAACACTCACCTTGATTTGTAGCATAAACAAGGAAAACTAGCCTTGCCATGTGGAAAGGGCTCAACGCTCCCATTCATTTCAAACCAACCGTGATATGGGTAATCCTTTGTCTTGATCCTGCTCATCATGAAATAGAGTGTCTAATCAACCAACCAAATCCGTGGGTCCCACAACCAGAACAACTGCGACATAGTTTTTACATTTGTTGTCACCAACCTATACCACATCTCATTTCCCTGCGTGAAATCAATATATGGACTCCATACATCACAAAAAAATATAGTGCATGTGAAACTACCCTACAATGGCCATACCACGCAATGGGATCTATCATCCTACCTGTTAGCCACCTAAAATATTTGTTATAGCAAAAGGTGGCTAAGACTTTTTTGAGCCTTCAAACAACAAATTTTATTGCTAAAAATTGTTGGCCCTTGAAGACTCTGGAAGGCCTCATGCCTCTGTCCAAATTATTCACTGCTGTTCCCATTTTATACTCAGAAGTTCTGCTAATTTCATGATAAGAAACTACTGAAAAACCATCATTTTCCCCCTTCTCCCACTCAAAACTAACCTTCATTTGCTCCCCTTTTTATCCATAAAAACTCCTTTTTTTTCATGATTCCTCTTCTTCCCTTCATGGAAATCACTTTTACAAAGTTAAAGACTCACTCTTTAACCTTACCGAAACCCCCAAATCCATTGAAAAACTTGAAAATTTTCATGAAAAATACACATTTTTGTATTGCAGATTTAAGCCCCCTCGGGCTAAGTCCTAACCACTTCCCCTCCATGTGCCTAAACGTTAGAACCAAGTGCTAACCCTTCTTGGCACTTATCACATCGCAAAAATCCAACTGTGCAAGTCTTTGCTAGGTTTCAAAAGTTCTGATGCGTTTAGCCCGTGCTTATGAACCCCCGATGCGATCAGATCCCTTTATTATAAACTCCAGATCAGTGCTTATCGCATCGGAAACTTTCGATGGTGCATAAGTTTTGTGTCACGTATAAACTCCGATGCCGATTAGCCTTTGTATTTAAAAAACCCCTGATCATATTATTTTTTCATATAAACCGTGGGCCCGCCTTCCACGCTTAAAACATTGAAAATCCATTCCCGATCCATTTTTTCCTTTGTAAATACTAAAAACCCATTTATCCAAAGTTTTGATCTAATATACCAAAGTCACGTGTTAAATAAAAAATGGTTAGATCAAAAAGGCCCGATCGCGCAGTCGCATCGGAGAAATCCAATGGGTTGATTAAGAAGACCTGCATCAAAATTCTGATGCGATTAGATCCTATGTATATAAACTCTGCCCCCCACCTTTTTACTTCATATAGCCTGTGCCCGGGACCGAGAGTTAAAGTCCCAAGGCGCTTATCGCATCAGGAAATTTCAATGGGTTGATTAAAGACCGGGCCCGATGGCTCCAATTGCGATTAGCCCTTTGTTTTATATACGCCTCGGGCATATTACATTTAATAAAGTCCAAAGGCCCCGCAGATGGGTGCCAGCCATATTACATATAGACCCGCTCGATTGTATATTAAACCTTTGCATTTCATTTTATTTTTTCAAACTTTTATACATAATAAAAGGGTTTTCCGCCGGTTCGCTTTAAAAAAAATCCCCGTCGTTGATCTAAGGCTGATCAATGGCCCGCGCAAAATCGCATCCCAAAGTTTCAATCGCATCGCAAAGTTTAAATCGCATACATTTATTTGTTCTCCTGATCGCCCTTCCTTCCGATTCATTTCCCCACCGTTGATCTGATCCTCAGATCAACGGCCAGCGCTACATCGCATCGCAACTTTCAATCGATGCATTTGCTCGCCACCCCCAATTGCGATCCCCCGATTGCGATCCTCCGATTGGATCCGGACCGTCCACGTGTCCAGATCAGACAGTCCAAAATCACCCCGTCTTGTTCATTTCCCCGCTCTTCTTTGACCTCCTCCAAAATAAATCTCCACCGTTGGATGCTTTCATGCAACGGCTATGCTCCTTCCTTGCCTTCTGAAGCAGTTAAACCTAAAAACGCAGGTTTTTCTAATATTTAGTGTATTTTGTAGGGATGAATGATTTTTCCATTTGTTTGAAAGAAATTCTGAAGACCGGGAAAGACGTTTCCCGTGCCTTTGATTTATCAATGGAGACCATTCGCAAGGGTCGGATTCAACGTTTTATCAATGCTTCATGGGCATTGATGCCTTTAAAGCCCAGCGTGGCCCTGCACATCAACAAGAAACTGTTTTATTAAAAACACAATTAAAAAGAGTATCCGTGTTGAAGAACAGAGCGCAACAGAACATAAGATTGAAGACAGATTTGGGGAATTACGGCTAAGAATGATTATCAAAAGCCTAATTCCCATAATTAAAACACAATTAAGGGAACATCATAAGTGTTTAACAGGCAGAAATGCCTCCACCGCCACATTTGAGGTGAATTGATTCCTCCCAGCTACCATAAGTGCCACCTGTGCCTTATAGCATTCAACAGAGGCCGAAGCTATTGATCAAACGAAGATATTTTCCTCAGCGCAGCCAAAGATTTAATTCTGCCAGAGAATTCAATGCAAAAAATATCTGCAGAATTACTCCAACGTAACGCAGAGCCTCAAAGTCAATAAAAGCTCCCACCGAGCTTAATTCATAAATGAAAAACAGTTAATACAGACAGACCGCCTGTAAACTTCTCCATCGAGCCCCTCAAAGGCCGAGAAGTCTTGAATCTGTATTAATTGTCCTGAGAGATCTTTTATCAGATCTCACCTCCTCATCCTTCTATAAATACTTTTGTAGAAAATGAGAAAATGTTGGTTGATTAGGTTGCTGAACATTCTAATGTAATTGAGCTTGAGACTTCTATCTGTAAATAGTGTTCACTAGCCCTTGAAGCTCTGTTTGTGTTAGATTAGTTAGGCTGGATAGTGAAGATGATTGCTGAATTGAAACATTGGACCTGAGTACTGTAACTGGTTTGAAAGCAATAAACAAGCTGTTTCTTGGGATCCTGGTCTATATCACTGGTGAAGTGCCCTTTTCTTTGTTATTGTTTTCCTTCTATGTATGTCATATTTTTCACTATTCTCTGATAAAGAACATCATTTATAGGGTTAGGACCTACTGAACATCAGTAACCTTCTCTGACTGAAAAGCTTTATCTCAATGTTTTCCTCCAATTTGTTTATTTAAGAATGATTTAATACAGTTTAAGAAGTTAGGAATACTGGAGTTCCCTCGTCCTACTGTTTGCTTTAAACATTGTTCTTGAAAGTTATTTTCCTTATTTTCTTATTAAAGTTAGACTAGAAAAGTGATGGTTTGCCCTGTTTCTAGCTTCTATTCTCCAAAGGCAGATTCTGAAAGTTTCCCTTGGTGTTGACTGAAAGCAGACTAGGTTTAAAAGTACTTTATCTGATCTTAAGTTACATTTTGTCTTCTCTTATATGTTTTCATACTTTCTGAAGGTAATTATGTGGATTACTGGATTGTTTGTCAATTAAGTTGCTTTAATACAAACCTGCCCAAGAAGTCAATGGTTAGCCCTGCCCTTGGTTGGTTTTAAATAGTTACTTAAGAGGCTTTTCTTGTTTGGACTGACTATAAATCCTTTGTGAAATTATTATCAGTTTCCACCTCTCCAACACTTTATTGTTCCCATTCCATCATTTTAATCTCAATAATATTGTGATGTAGATGACTTTCCCCTTGGATCACTCTTGTTGTTTTTGTGCAATTAAAGCCCTGTTATGACTCCATAGCCCAATGGACTAAAAACCAGCGTTATATCTATCTTTTTAGCCTAACTGTTCTATTCACTTGCAACTTCTCACCTTTGAAACTCTTTTCACTTAGGACTTTCCACCTCAAATAGTATTCATGCTCAACCATCCAAAAACCAAAACAAACCCTTGGCCTTCATAAATAGCCTAATATTATTACCCCAAATTTCAAAGACAAATCCATCTTTGCACTTATTGTAGAGATCCCTCTTCGGATTCAAGAGGGCTAGATCCTAGAATCCCAAAGTTGGTTGAAACGATTTTTCTCCCTGAGATCGGACTTTGCCAATCTTGATGATTACAGGGAGCTAACCTCCTAAAAGTGCTCCATGATATTTCATAAAGTCTAAACATCCACCTGCATGTAAGGTCCACCAACCATTGTATATGCTCTTGAGACACTTCAAAATGTCTCACCAAAAAGGGGTAATGTATCTCCCTGAGTGTGGGCTCAAGGGTGGCGCAAGTGTTACCTCAGCAGAAGATTAGACTACCCCCAAGCCTGCATCCACCAACTTGTGCCTTGACCATATACCATAGTTGGAAAGCCTCTCTCTTGATGCATTGTTTCCCATCCAATTGTCTTATATGAACCTTCTGGGCCTTGTTTCTCATGATGAGAGCATCAAGAGACGATATCCAAGTCCCATGTGTTAGTGTGCAATTTTGGAGAGTGATAAATGGAAGCTCACGGTTTGCCCTGGGATCAACTCACTCTCCAAATCTAAGTGCGAAAAACTTAATGGTATGCCTATTTCCCTCATTAGGAGATCCCTCTGGTGACAACACTCCAACAACTTGTTGCGCATCATCCTACTATATTGCATATAAATAAATACCCCTATACTACTCTGCATAGCACTAAACTCTGTGGCATGACTACATGCACAACTGGATACCAACGATCAATGCCATTCCACCATGGACCATAGGGCATCCCATATTTTCCCATGCATCTGTCACTCTTCTAGTACACCTACCACAAAGCGATCTACACCTCCTCATCTACCCAGGTACACCTAAGTGGTCCAACTCCTCACATGAAACCAGGCATAACACTGACTTGTAAAACCTCAATAGCTCTAATTCCCAATACATCAATGGAAGAGCACTATCTCCATATGATTCCCTGTTTGGTCACATGTTGATGCCACCTCCTCCTACCAACTCCTGCCAAATTAGGCTAATCACCCTATGATATCATGCTCAATCAATATGTCAATTTGACATGTGAAATACTCCTGCTCACTTATCAAACCATCTTGTCACTAGTGCTGATATAGATCTGAAAATGTGTGTTTTCCCAATCATCGGATCCATAACATAGCTACTACTATCACCCATCAGCTCTATGATGTGATGGGAAACCCCATGTGGATCCCAACAACATTCTAGCCCTCGAGCCCCTCCAGTAATCCATGGCCTCTACTAAATGTGGCCATGGATGTACCCAGCTGCCTAACCTACTCCATCCGGTACCAGCTCAACACCTCTTGCCATCCAATCCTAAAGGAGGGAATGAATGTACAATATCTTATGTATGGGACAGTCCCTACTCAATTCAAGTCATTGGCGCTACTAACCTGGTCATCCCTTATGATATGTATCTATGACTTTTCCTCTCTCAACCCAATGCATAAGGGTGAGATAATAACGTTGTAGACCGTGTTAGTGTTCCTTTGAAGAGAATTTTGTTGAAATCCCAATGTGTGCTCTCTGTGCTGCCCCTCGTCAATGTCTAGCCCAAAGTATAGTTGTGCATCCTCCTCCCTTACGGCCTCAACTTGAGCCTCAAAATTATCCTCCATCAATAACCCATCTATGACTGTCATCTAGAAACTCTTTCATGAATATAGGTTCCTTTGTACCTATTGGTTCTTCATCAACGGTGGTGATGTCTCTCGGCACCTCATCAACCTGTTGTGCATTTCTATCACCTGAAAACTCAGTCATGACCCTGAATGCGTCATCAATGGATGGCCTTATGGGTGTATGCTCTACTCTCTCCCTAAAGGCGTCAATTGGTGCTATCAAAGAGGTCTCCAACAATGGTGACTCTTGTGCCACACTAGGTATATCGATGTGCTCCTCACCATATTTTGTGCCCAAGGCATCATGTTCATCAAGGTCATGGAGGTTTTTTCCATCCTCCTCCTTAGGATCCTAATATCTGAATTCAGGTCCCCACTAGTAGAAGCGCCTCCTAGTTTCATCCTCTAACTTCCCTCCTCTATATGATGATCCAGTCCTTGATCCATGCTCCTCAAATGAGAGAGCACTCCTAATCTGTTATGAGACCAACTCCAAAAATAGAAGAAAAGAGAGATCAACGCCTTATAAATAAGCCACTTCCAGGGGGAAACCTACTTTACATTACATAAATGAACAATTCTTGGATGTTACAAATGAAAAAACCTCCTTCTATATATAGGATTCCATGGGGTCACAATATAATCCTAGCCGACCTAACAATAATAATGTAAGGGCACAATAATAACAATATGGGGGTTATAGGGGTACAACAATAACAATAAGGGGGCTACACTAACAAAAATAAGGGACTACACTAGTAATATAGGGACCTAACATGCCCCTCTCCTTCAAAAAGGTGTTGTCCTCAATGCTTGAGTAGCTCTCGATTCTTTTGTATAAAATTCTCATCCTCCCATGTAGAATATTCAATGGGTAAGTTCTTCCACTTGAATAGATACTTTGACATTGATCGATTTCGTAGCTGTCGAGTTATTCTTTCCATGATTGCTTCAGGTTCCAATATGATTTTTCCTTCCTCATCAAGTTCTGGAAATATTGTTTGAACTGGAAGTTTTTCAACTATAACCTTCTTTAAGCATGAAACATGGAAAACTGTATGCACTCACGAAGAAGCAGGAAGCTCCAATTTGTATGCCATAGTACCGATATTTTGCAACACCTTGTAAGGACCATAGTACTTTTGTGATAATTTATTCTCCTTCTTAGCTTGCTTGAGGGAAATTTGTTTGTATGGTTGTATCTGTAAAAATACCCAGTCTCCTACATCAAAACTTCTCTCGTTGTGATGTTGATCTTCTTGTTGTTTCATTCGATTTTGTGCCAAATTTAGTTTATCCTTTAAGATTTGGAGAACTTATTGTTGATGCTCGATGTGATATTATATTGCTTGAACCTTATAATTTTCTCTTAAAGATGATGCGATGGACAGTGGATGATATCCATAAAGTGCCATAAATGGGGTCATTTTTGCTGCAGTATGGAAGGAAGTGTTATACCACCATTCAGCTAGAGGTAACCACTGACTCCATCGTGTTCGTTTATCGAGGTTGTAAACAACGAAGATATCCTTCCAAACATTTGTTCACTATCTCAATTTGACCACCGATTGAGGATGATAAGATGAGTTATGAGCTAGTTGAGTACCCAAACAAGAAAATAATTCCGTCCAAAAAATTTTAAAGAAAATGGGATCTTTGCCGCTTACCATGATCTTTGGGTTTCAAGTGTAGCTGAATTGTTTCCATAAAATGCAGTAGCAACTTACTTGCTTCGCTTTTTAAATGGATGAGATAATGCACAAAAGTGCATACTTGGTAATTCTATCAACTACCACCATGATGACACTCTTTCCTTTGGACTTAGGTAAACCTGTGATAAAATCCATTGAAATCTCCTCCCAACGTTGACTTGGAATGGATAAAGGTTGTAGAAGACTCGAGGTCTTAATTGTCTCAACTTTATTTTTCTAGCAAACCAAACATTCCGCCAAAAAAATTTTAATATCATATTTAAGGCCATCCCCCCAAAAAAAAAACCTTCACCATGTGGTAAGTTTTTAAAAATCCCGAGTGTCCTCCTAAAAGAGAAGTGCTCAATTCCAAAAGAATCTTTTGTTTTAGTTGGGAATTATTACAAAGATATAAGTGATATTTGTACCATAAGGAATCATTTTTCCAACTAAATGTATCAGATGTACTAGGATCTTGTTGCAACTTTTGAATGAGTGTCCACACTTCTTCATTCTTCTTACATTCATCCCGTGCTTCAGTTATCCAATCTGGTTGGATAATAGAAATGGCACAAAGCAATGCTTCCACATCTTCATCCTTTCTTGAGAGTGCATATGCAACAATATTTAGCTTCCATTATTTGTAGATGATTTTAAATTCATAACCCAACATCTTTGTGACCCATTTTTGCTGCTCTTCTGAAGATAGTCTTTGTTCCAATTTTTTTTTAAGACTATCATGACCATTTTTTACCTTGAAGTGTCTTCCCATTAGGTAAGGTCGCCATTTCTTTATTGCATGTAGTATTGCCAACATTTCCTTCTCATAAATAGCTTTCTATAAATATTTTCCTTTGATTGGATGATTTTCAAAAGCAATGGGTATTCCTTCTTGCATTAAAACAACACCAATTCCATTTCCCGAGGCATCACATTCCACAATAAAGGTTTTTGTGAAGTTTGGCATAGCTAAGACCTATGCCTCTTTAAGATGTTTTAAAGGCCTTATTTGCTTCAAGAGTCCATGAAAATGCACCTTTCTTCAATAATGTTGTTAGAGGTTCTACTATTCTCCCATAATTCTTAACAAACTTGCGATAATACCCTGTTGACTCAAGAAATCCTCGCAATTGCTTTATGGTTGAGGGGAATTACCATTCCTTAATGGCTTTAATTTTGTTAGGGTCCACCTTAACACCCTCGTGAGATACAATATGACACATATATTCCACCTCTTGTACTCCAAAGAAATATTTGGAGGTTTTTTCATATAATTGTTTCTCCTCCAATAGTTTGAGCACCCTGTCAACATGTTGAACATGGTCCTTCCAAGACTTGTTGTAGATTAGTATATCATCAAAAAATATTAACACAAATTTTATAAGGAAGGGTTTGAAAATGGAATTCATCAACCCTTGAAATATAGAAGGTTCATTGGTAAGGCCAAAAGACATGACCAAAAATTCACAATGACCCTCATGAGTTTGAAATGTTGTTTTCGTAATATCTTCAGTTTTCATTCTAATTTGATGATATCCTGAAAAAATATCCAAATTGGTAAAATAAATTGCTCCATGTAATTCATCCAATAATTCATCAATCACAAGAATGGAAAATTTATCTTTAATAGTGAGCTTTTTGAGCTACCTATAATCCAGACACATGCACCATGATCCATCCTTCTTGTGCACCAATACTACTGGAGCAGAGAAAGAACTTTGACTAGGTTGAATTATACCAGCCTCTAACATTTCTACAATCATACATTCAATTTTTCTCTTTTGGACATAAGGATATATGTAATGGATGATGTTTGGAGTAAAACTTCCTGGAATCAAATGAACAACATGATCATCATCACGAATAGGTGGGATTCCTTTGGGAATTTCAAAATTCTTAGAATGATTGTCCAAGAATTTTTGGAGATCTCGAGAAATATATTATTTTGATGTTGGAACTTCTAATGAGCATAATTGTGAAATTACGCCTCGTTGTTCTTTATTCAGAATATTTTTCATGAAATTTGAGCTTATTATCTTTCCTGAATTCCTTGCGATACCCCGTAATTTGACTTCCTTTCCTTATGAAAAAAATTTAAAGAAAAGTTCTTGAAAATTAAAAGCTACCATCCCCAAAGATTATAACCATTGTACTCCTAGTACAACATCAACACCTCCCATTGGAATGGAAATAATTGGACTATTCCATACATATTCCCCCATGGTTAGCTTGATATTATGGCATTTTCTAGAGCAATTTATAGTTCCTCCATTTGCAACCATCACTCAACATTCTAGTGCTGGGTATAGGAAATTCAATTCCTTGGCTACCTTACAATGAATAAAATTATGGGTACTACCCAAATCAATCAACACTATTACCTTTTTCTTCTTGATATGTCCTTCTATATTTAGAGTTTGAGGAGTGGTAATTCTTGGCAATGCATTACATGATATGGTCGAAATCATTTCTTCTTTCTCTAGGGTTGGTTACTGGTGTATATCCTCTTCTTTTGAATTTTCTTGTTCATTTTCTTCCTCCTCTTCACAATATATGTAAAATAATTTCTTCTCAACACATTTATGACCTTTACTATATTTTCTATCACAACTATAGAAAAGCCATTTTTCACTTTTTTCTTCCAATTATTGTGGTGTCAACCTTGTAGGTTGTGGAAGTCTAGGAGTAGCAAAAATTCCATATTTATAGATGTGAGTGGTAGGCTTCCTTGTCGCCATAATTTTACATTCAATTTTTCTTGCCAACCTAAATGCCTTCTCCAATGAATCAGGTTCCCAAAGGCAAACCTCATTTTGGATGTTATCCTTTAAAGTCCCTGTGAAAACATCAATCCTGTGTTCCTCTGGAATATCATTTACCCTTATATTTAATTTTTGGAATTCCTCAATGTGCTCCACCACTGAACCCTTTTTTTTAGATTCATCAATTGGCTAAAGAATGTGTTTCTCTTTGTATCCTCACAATGTGCTATCATTTCCTCCGTAAAAACTAACCAACTGACAATTTTTTTACGGGAGCAAAGCCATCAATACCATACAAATGTATTTTGTTCTAATTATAAAGTTGCAATGCGTAACTTTTGTGTGTTTTGCACATTATTGAGATCAAAATATTGCTCCATCTGTAGTATCCATGTTGCGAGATCCTTGTCATCAAACTTCCTCATATCGATCTTTGGAATATGGTGGGTTTTCCATCCAACATTCGAGTTTATGAAATCACGATTAACATTTATTTTGTTCTCATCATGAGTTTCCTCTACTATCTTTTCGCCATTAGGAATCATTTCTTGTATCAACTTTGTCAAGCCATCCATGTCTTCTTTTATATCATTCTTCATGTCTTCCATTTTTTCTTCCATGTCTTCCATGCCATTCTTCAAACCATCCATATTAGCTTCGATGCCTTTATTCAAACCATCCATATTAGCTTCCATGCCCTTCTTCAAACCATCTGTATTATTCTTCAAACCCTCCATCTTCGCTTCCATGCCTTTCTTCAAAACTTCCATTTCATTTTTTGTTGCTCTTTGCGAGAGTGAAATTTGGTGCACTTGCTCTTGTAATTTAGAAATATCATGTTTCACTTCTTCATCTTCATGAGTCATAGTAGAGTATTCGAAGGGCTTAATGAGTGTTGAATTATTTTTAGGGGGTATTTTAGAACCCAATACTGATATTTATGCTTCAATATGCCCTTGGAATCACTTCAAACTAATTTTTCAAACAAGACTTATGCATTTTAAAAAAAATACACACTTTTTCTTGGTTTTGAGGAGCTTGATATTGAAACTTAATTATCTCTATTATTTCGGCTCTTCAATATCTAAAATTTGGTCCTATAGTATCCCTATGAATCTTCTTTCAAATTCGATAGGTCTAACCTGATTTGGATGCTTCAAGACAAATTTATGCCCAATCTCCCACAATGACCTAATTATGGACTAGTTCAGTAGAGTGAACTTGTACGGCTTGCCACAAGTCATTTTTTCCTCCTTCAGATATGAAATTACTACACAGGAAACTACAGTTCGTGCACTTTTGGTCACCTTTTACGGAATTACAATATGATGCTCAGAGAGAGAGTTATGCCGATTTTCCCAAGGTCTCCTCTTTTAGATGAAATTCAGGAGCCTGCAAAAAACCTAACTTCCACAGATCATACCTCCGAAAATATTGTGAACCAAGATCTAAAATTTTTACACGAAGTTCCTCAGGATTTTGGCTTCGTGTGGTAAATGTTTTAGCTTTTGATCCTTCATAAAAAAAAAATTATAGCGAAAATTCCATGATGACCAGTTTGGAGCAGCGAAGCCCTAGAATCCAAAGCTCTGATACCAAATGTTATGAAAAAAGCTCCAAAAATAGAAGAAAAGAGATATAAACACCTTATAAATAAGCCACTTCGAGGGGGTAACCTCCTTTACATTACATAAATGAAAAATTCTTGGATGATAGAAATGACAATACCTCCTTCTATATATAGGAGTCCATGGGGTCACAATATAATCCTAGTCGACCTAACAATAATAATGTAAGGGCACAATAATAACAATATGGGGGTTACAGGGGTACAAAGATAACAATAATGAGGCTACACTAACAACAATAAGGGACTACACTAGTAATATAGGGACCTAACATAATCCTAGGGTCCAACACCTCATGCTCATCAATCTTATCCACGAAGGACCTCATCAAATATGTAAAGGTGTCTGGTTTCCTCTCCTTCTCCAGTTCATCCAGAAAATGGGGCATGGTTGGTTGGGTAGGTTATTCATGGGTATTTTTCTATTGTACTACGCTTGCATGTGCGTAGCTTCTCTATTGGGTATGTCTCAACGTCCCCATCATTTTTTGTGTCCTCTCTAGGGCTTGTTGGTTTTTCCTCCTCAATTTTTGGTTCTACCTCATCAACTCCCCCTTGATCCCCTATGTAATCCCCCTTTTATGTGTCATTGGAGTGCCCATAAATTCACCAGTCACTAAGAATGCATGGCCAAAACCTCTGTAATATTCCAAAATGGGAAAAGCAGGAATATAATGCAAAAATTTAGAACAATAGTGTAAATCATTATATAAAAGTAAGAGGCCAATATGGAGACCTTATATTTATTATAACAATAGCAAAATATGCATAAGAAATGGGCCATAAGATGTACAATAATAAAGAACAAGCCTCCAATAGATAAAATCCCTTAAAAGAGGTGCTGATACTATATATAAAGAGCTGGAAGGCTGCTACAACGCTGTTTAAAAGGCACTGCTACAAAAAATGGTTATAAAAAATCTTTAAGGCTGATATAGGCCTCAAAAGATAGCTCCAATACAGATCTGAGCCCTATACAACCTCCTTTGAAGAACCCCTCAAGGGTTTTTAGCAAAACACCATGTACAAGATAGGGATATATTGCCCTAGGGCTGAATATTCACTCCAAAATATAGATCTGGAAAGTGTGGCTGATATAATATGATCAATAATGTAGCCTAATCCAATAGAATCTCTAGATCAAGGGCTGATCCCTTCTCTAGAAAACCTCCTCTCCAAATGGTGTGCCAAAACCACCCTGAAACTCCTCCTACAAAATAACGCAGATCTGGAAATAAAATGCATTGTAGGGTCAAATAAATCAATGGCCTAAAGCCAAGCTATGAAAATAATCTTAAGTGTCTTCCTTATTGTCCTCCCAATGGAAAGTAAGCCTTCCCCACTAAAAATGAGTAATGAGATGACCCAAAGATGGTCTCCACTACTGCAACATGCAAAACAACTCAACCCTCAATAAGATCTATGTTGTAAATGAAAGATGAAGCTTGGCCTTAATACTAAAATTGGACAAAGTAGTACAAGACTCCTCCAAGAGCTTCTCAATGGAAGAGGTGGGATTCCCGATTAGGAACACCCAGTGTTGAACAACACTCAATATCATCTAAACAACAAGAGAAAGATATATGTCTAAATAGACCATATATTCAGAAATATTATATAGATCAACATGATCAATATGGCTTCCATCCTCTTCCTTTTATAATATATTTTCTTCCAAACCCTAAGCCCCATCCAATAATAACACTACTTCCATGCAAAGCATCTCCATCTAAAATTGTGATGTCTTTCATTGATGACCACTCCTCCATGACAGCGCTGTTGATTTGGTCAAAGTTGACCCAGTCAAGGTGTTCCAGCCCCTTTTCACACCTAAGGGTGCTCAATTAAGCTGCCAAGATATATCCTTTTCACATTGGCATTTATTTATTCATTATTAAGGAGAATTATGGACCTCCATTGTCCTCTTATTCATTAAACAAAAAACAAAAGCAAATTTTAATATTCCAACTAGCTCATGGCTAATTGGGAATATTACAGTCCTCCCTTCCCATCTGTTGCTTGTCCTCAAGAAACTAACAAGGTGAGTGATGCAAATCTCCACCATTGGTGACACCATCATGTGATAAGCTTCCCTCATAGGCTAAGTGTCTACCAATCCATCCCTCCATGAATTGCTCCTCCAAAGTTCTTATGAGATGCAAATAATGTATCCCACAAGGAGACAATATTTCCAATGAAAAAAACATGGTTTTCCAAATGTTCTCCCTAAAAAATGTAGCATAATGAACATGGAGAATCTCTCTCCCATAGGGCATATAAATTCCTCCCATCCTCCCTCCAATCATTCCCATAAAAACAAAAAGTACATCATCAATGTATGGGATCAAAACTAAGTACATGCAAACATAAATTTTTACAAATGGAGGTGGGTCATAGTCCCACATGTGGAACCAGCACAGTATATTTCTTGAATGCATCATACAATTATGTGGTAAGTATTTTCCCCACCACTTACTTGCTACCCAAGTCTTCTCACAATGGTTGAAAGTGTGAGATATGTTTGGTGCTTTTGGAGTGCACCCACAATGATACAACATCTCCATATATCCTCCAAGGGAGAGGTCATGTTTAGAAATGTTTATGGCCCAAATTTCTCCATGAAGTTTATATGGAATAATGCATATACATGGTAAAGGAATGCAAGTAATCATCAAATGAAACGTTATGTACATAAGCATGTTCCTTACCAAAAATTATTCTCATACAAATTGATTGGTCCATTGATAGATCCCCTCTCATTCCAAAAGAGGTAAGAGGTGGTTGTGATAACTCCTTCATTGAGTTATGTCTCTCTTCCAACTCTACATGGCTCATGCATATTTGAAAATACTGATATAGTTCCTCTTCAAAGCCTTCCCAAGTGTAGCTCTCCATGATGGTGTTGTAAGCTCTCATGGAATAAGTATGGTTGAAAAGGAATTCTTCATGAGCTCTTTGTAACAACTTCTCCTTGAGCTTGGAGGCTCTAGATAAGAAGATCCTACCATGATAATAGATGAATTATTCTTGTACTAAATATCCCTCTTCATGTATTTGGTCATCAAGTATCATGCATGTGAAAAGATCCTTGGAATAATCCACCAACAGTTGGGATTTCCAATATGAATCAATATTAAATAGTGATAGCACTGATGATCCATCACAAAGAACATATGTCGTATGGCTGCCCTTCTCCTTGACATCTCCCATGCCCAAGATATATGTTGGAAGGTTACTATCCTTCCCATGTTCCTCCTCACACAGCGCGGAATCTAAAATGAGAGTGGGTAATGATGATTTTGGGAGAATGCCTCCCTCCTCCTTGATTCTACCTAAGACTCTCAGCATTGTATCATGGCCTTCTAATTCTCCCATTCCTCCTGTATCTATGAATGGAGCATCATGATGTGAGACATATCTCACCAAATCTGAATCAGGTGACCTCCCAGGTGGTTTGCCACAAAATAACAATGTCCCATTGATCCGGATTTATGCAGGAACGCAACAGAATAAACATATAAACATAAGTAGAGAGATGCAGCGGAAATAACACTTCATTTCATTAATATCAAAGAACTAAAATTTGCTTACAGACAGAATGGAAATAAAACTAGCTAGGGCGCTGGTAGCTATCTCTGAGAAGAGATGTGGCGGCTACAGGCCTCTGAACTGAGTTACAATGAGGCTCGAGGGCCTATTTATTATTTAGAAACAATGGGAAATCCTAAACATCCAAAAACCTAACCCTAGGAGATGAAGCGCCAAAACTATGGGCCCCGTTTGGGTAAATTGGTGTTTCAACTTCCCAGGGGCGTAACTTTGGCATACGATCTCCGTTTGACACGTACCATACCTCGTTAGAAAGATCTATCCGAGGACTACAAATTTGGAACGAGCAACATCGGTCCATGGACCCATGTTGCTCTCCGTTTTCCAAAAAAACGTCGTTTAGGGCCTCAAAACGGCTCCGGAAGTTTAGGACCCGAAAAACTGCTAAAAATAGTAAACTGTGCCAAAACTGAAAAACTGAAATAGACAATGGTGGGGGCCCCAAGTGGAATAGGCGGTGACCACCAATATCCACCTGGATCATTCCTCTCCCCTTAGGAAGCAATGGTCCCCATTGCGTTAAGTTCCTCCATGAGATGAGGAAATTTCTGCTGAACTTGGTCCCTGGTGAACCACTTTCCTTGGTGCAGGAGTTGGCCAGCTTTGACAACCCGATATAGTTGGATTTGCTGCTGGCGAGTGTTCTTGATTTGCATGTCCATGATGCAATCTGTGGTGGCCTGTTCCATGCAGTCTGGATTTAACTCAGTTGGTGTGAGTTGTTCTGCAATGTCCGAGGTGTCCAGGAGAGGTGGGAAGTAAGGACGAAGGCGATCCACATTGAAGACTGGGTGCAGACCAAGGAATGGTGGAATACTGAGCTCGAATGCATTGTTCCCTACAGCCTTGGTGATGGTGTATGGCCCGTATCGAAGCGGGCGAAGCTTGCGGTGGGGTCCAGTGAGGCGCTCCTTCTGCAAATGTAGCCATACTTTGTCACCCACCTGGAAGTTGTGTGGCACCCGGTGTTGATCATGGCGTTGCTTGTACTTGGCATTGGCTCTGTCCAATATATCATGAACCTGTTGGCGGA
Source organism: Pinus albicaulis (assembly GCA_034641835.2). Classification (NCBI taxonomy): domain Eukaryota; kingdom Viridiplantae; phylum Streptophyta; class Pinopsida; order Pinales; family Pinaceae; genus Pinus; species Pinus albicaulis. The sequence goes on from CM076575.1 coordinate 1,352,741,364, forward strand.
TGTGTTGAATGTGCTCGATGAAGCTATTGACTTTGTCAACTTCAGACTGGAAATGAGCTGAATTGGCCTGAGCCGCTGCAAATGGCATGGCTACGTCAATGGGACATAGTGGCTGGAATCCCAAGCCCACCTGAAAGGGGCTATGGCCGATTGAACTATGGAGAGCCCGATTATAACTATGTTGTACATAAGGGAGGCTCTCGTCCCATGTGCGTGGATGCTTTGAATTGTACATGCGCAGAATGTGTACAATCATTCTGTTGACGACCTCTGTCTGGCCATCTGTTTGGGGATGGAAAGCCGTGGACTTGGTGAGCTTGGTATCCAACATTGACCAGAGGTTGGACCAAAATGTGCTGAGGAACCTGCTATCCCGATCTGATATGATAGACTGTGGGATCCCAAAGTGCACCCACACTCGTTCAAAGAAGAGTTTAGCAGTGGCTTCTGCTGTGATATTCTTCTTGCATGCCGCCATAATGGCCATCTTCGAGAATCTGTCGACGACCACAAAAACACAGTCATTTCCCTGCTTAGTAGAAGGCAGGCCCGACATGTAATCCATGGAGATGGATTCCCAAGGTCGACTAGGGGTAGGTAGAGGAGAATATAGGCCTTGCTTCTTGATGGTCGGTTTGGCAATGGCACAAGCAGTGCAGGATCTGATGTGCTTCTCGACATCCTTTCGAAGGTTCGGCCAATAGAAATACTTCTGCAGGATTGCTACCGTTTTCTCGACCCCGAAATGCCCAGCGACTCGACTGTAGTGTGCTTCCCATATCATCTTGGCACGCTCGCTTGAAGGAACACAAAGGTGTCCCAGGTGACATAAAAGTGCATCTTGGAGGTGAAAATTTGGAACTCGCGTGCCCCCCAAGAGTGCCTTGTAAGTGTGGCCGAATTCTGGGTCACTCTCATAGAGAAGCGGCCAATCAGAAGTCTCGTGCCCACAAGAGTTGAGCACAATGGTGAGCGCCACGATCGGTGGTCGGCTGAGGCAGTCTGCAACATGATTGGTGCTACCCTTCTTATACTTGATGTTCAAATGAAACTGTTGCAGATATGTAGACCACTTCTGATGGCGATCATTCTGCAACTTCCCTTGTGTCTGTATGAACTGCAGGGGCCTGTAGTCTATATGGATGATTGTTTCCTTCCCCAAAATGTAATGCTTCCATTGTCGACAAGTTTGCACAATGGAGTACATTTCTTTTTCATATGTGGGGTACTTGCGAACTGTGTCAGACAATGTCTCACCGTGAAATGCCACTGGATGTCCCTGTTGAGTAAGAACTGCCCCAATAGCATAGTCAGAGGCATCTGTCTCGATCTCAAATGGCTGTTGCAAGTCTGGTAAAGTGAGCACTGGGGCAGAACAGAGGCGATTTTTCAATTCTGTGAACGCCTTCTGTTGAGGTTCCAACCAAAAAAAATTTGCTCTCGCTCCTCCCTTGGTGACTTGACTCAAGGGCCAAGTGATATGAGAGAATCCCAACACGAACCTCCGATAGAAATTAGCAAGACCCAGAAAGCTGCGAAGCTCTGTTATAGTGGTTGGGGCTGGCCAATCCCGAATGACTTGGATCTTGGTTGGATCCACATGCACCTCCCTTTCATCAATAATGTATCCCAGATATTGAACCTGGGTCATGCCAAAAGTGCATTTCTCCAAATTGGCACACAACTTGTGTTGTCGCAGTGTTTGGAGGACTTGTCGGATGTGGTGAAGGTGCTCTTCCCAAGTCCGGCTGAAGATCAGAATGTCATCCAAGTACACCACTACAAATGAGTTGGTGAATGGCCGCAAGATGTCATCCATCATCCTCATGAAGGTGGCGGGAGCATTCGTCAACCCGAAAGGCATGACCAGCCATTCGAAAAGGCCTTCCCTGGCTTTGAAGGCAGTCTTCCACACATCGGAGGGTTCAATTGGTACCTGGTGATACCCAGACTTCAGGTCGATCTTGCTGAAATATTTTGCACCTTTGAGTTGGTCTAGAAGGTCATCAATCCGTGGGATTGGGTACCTATTCCGGACAGTGATCTTGTTCAGCGCCCGATAGTCAATACAGAGTCTCCACGTCCCATCCTTCTCCTGTACCAACACGATCGGGCTCCCACAGGGCGATGAACTTGGTCTGATGTGACCTTTCTGCAACAGCTCCTGAATCTGCCTCTTGATTTCATCATTCTCCATAACAGAGCGCCGATAGATCGGTCCATTAGGTAGCGACGCACCGGGGGTCAGATCAATCGGGTGCTTGACCTGACAGTGCAGAGGAACCCCTGTGGGTGAGGTGAATATGTCCCCGTACTCCTCCACAACCTTATCCATTTGTTGTTGTTGTGTAGAGGAGCCCTGTCTGGAGGTCGTGGCCACAGTCTTCTTCTTGCCCTGGGGGCGGATCATCAGGAAAACAAATTTCCTGGTTTGGGAAATGAGCTTACTGCATTGATTTGCAGTAACCAAAGAGATAGCGGCAGGAGGTGGTACCTCTGGTATCCTGTACAACTTATTTCCCAAAGTAACAATAACAGCACGAGGCCGAGACTCATAAACAGCATGACGCTTCCACAAGTATGGTTGTCCTAATAATACATCAGAAACATCAATAGGAGCAACGTCACATAATACCTCATCCGTGAAGGGCTTGATGCTATAGGGAAGGCGACACTGCCGGCTGACGCGGAGATCTCGTCCTTGGTGACGCCACCCGATGGTGTATGGATGTGGGTGAGCTGTGGTCGGCAAGCCCAACCGCTTCACGGCGTCTGCTGAAATGAGGTTCTTTTGGCTCCCATTGTCGACAATGAACTGTACAGGGGAGCCCTTTACCCACATCCGGGAGTGGAAGAGACGTTCCTCCTCCTCTGGATCTTCCGGTTCCTCCTTCTGGACCTTTGTAGTGGCAACAGTGGCGTTGGGCTCCGCATCAATAATCTGTTTCCATTTTTCATTCCCCTTTTCAGGTTCTGATTCGGAGTTAGAGCATGCATCTGACTCAGAAGCCCTCATCTCGGCCACTAGCGACTGCTTGGCCCGACACTCACTTGTGTTGTGAGTGGAGCTCTTATAGAACTCACACCACTTTCCCGTGTCCTTCTTTGTCTTTGCGGTGCTGTTCTTTTCTTGTGGCTTCGATGAGTTGTCTTTAGCCACCATGCCTTGGCTCGGTCCTTTGTTCTGCGGTTTGGAAGCACCTTTCCCTTGCTTTTGATTCGCAGATCCAAAGTCTCGCTTCTTCCGCTTGAATTTCTTCTCAATCTTGGCAGCATACCGGTATGCCGTACCAAGCGAGGAGATGTCAAGGAACTCCATTTCCTCCTGAATGTATTTGTGCAGACAGCTGCGATACTTTAGCACCAGATGTTTCTCTGAATCTTTGATACCCAACTTTGTGCGTAGGGTATGGAACAGATTCGTCAGCTCATGCACATCTTGATCCCTTTTTTTTCGCAGCGTGGTCCATTGTATGTACTTGTCCTTATAGCTCCCCACGGGATAGTACTGTTCCTTGACGGCGTCTCGGAAAGAATTCCAAGTTGGTACAAAGAGGGTTCTGTCTGGTCCTTGTTCTCACAGTAGGTTTTCCACCAGTCCTTAACATGGGGGGTAGCTTTGAGGAGTGAAAAAATAATCTTCTCCCGGTCTGAAAAGTCATGAACAGAGAAATATCCTTCTAATAGATTCAACTATCTATCTACGGCATCTGCGTCTATTTGACCCTCAAATATGGGAATGTCAAAATTTACTTGTACCTTAAAGGGAGTCGCAACTCCAGAGTGGCTACTGGATGCAGATGCGCCGCCGGTGGGCAGCCGTTGAAGGATCTGAGCAAAGTTATCCATCATCGCGTTCCTTTGTTTTTCGAGGGCCTCCTCGAGTAATATTTTGATAGGATCTCCTGCTCCCTCATCTTTCTTTTCGTCCCCCATGGGCGTCCGTCGAGGTTTGCGAGGCTGATCTTGCAAAGGTTCCACCGGATCAAGCCCTAGCTCCTTATACCCCGACCTCGTTGGGGACATGCAAAGAAGGATCGAGAAAAAGCAGACCCCTCTGATACCACTGATCCGGATTTATGCAGAAACGCAACAGAATAAACACATAACCATAAATACAGAGATGCAGCGGAAATAACACTTCATTTCATTAATATCAAAGAACTGAAATTTGCTTACAGACAGAATGGAAATAAAACTAGCTAGGGCGCTGGTAGCTATCTCTGAGAAGAGATGTGGCGGCTACAGCCCTCTGAACTGAGTTACAATGAGGCTCGAGGGCCTATTTATCATTTAGAAACAATGGGAAATCCTAAACAGCCAAAACCCTAACCCTAGGAGATGAAGCGCCAAAACTATGGGCCCCGCTTGGGTAAATTGGTGTTTCAACTTCCCAGGGGCGTAACTTTGGCATACGATCTCCGTTTGACGCGTACCATACCTCGTTAGAAAGATCTATCCGAGGACTACAAATTTGGAATGAGCAACATCGGTCCATGGACCCATGTTGCTCTCCGTTTTCCCAAAAAACGTCGTTTAGGGCCTCAAAACGGCTCCGGAAGTTTAGGACCCGTAAAACTGCTAAAAATAGTAAACTGTGCCGAAACTGAAAAACTGAAATAGACAATGGTGGAGCCCCAAGTGGAATAGGTGGGTGACCACCAATATCCACCTGGATCACCCATGAACCAAACTCATGTGCATAATAGATGGGACTGTTAGGTCCTTGCTTCCACTGAGAAAATCCATCTCTAATTTATGTGTGGAAGTTGTATGTGATGGATATGTGTGCATGCCTTTAATCATTTGATTCTTGCCACTCTTTCTATCCACCCATTCCATTTGGAAAGTCTCCCAATTTGTGGTGACTTTCCCCAAAGTAATCAACCATTGTACACCCAATATCATATTGGTGTCGGTATGTCAACCACAAACAAGTGATCAGTCAATGTATATGTCCCTATGGTGACTGATAAGGATGGAACATAATGCATGCATTGCATAGTTCTATCTTCTGGGACCAAAAAAAAAAATCCCTCAAAATCATTAGTGGGTATTGCCCTCCTTTGCACTAGTTGGGCATCAATAAAGTTGTGGGTAGCCCCACTTTCAATCAAAACAAAAACCCTCTAATATGATATGGAACCTTGAACACTCAAGGTCAAGTACTTAGGTACTCCTCTCAATGATGCAAGAGCCCCTCCAATTGGAGAAAGTGCCCCATTCCCATCTCCTGATGGTGTTGGTTCATCTCCTATTGTGTCAGCGTTGTGACCTCTTCTTGGTTCATCTTCTTCTTCCTCATCATCTCAGAAGACCTCTATGTAGTGTGCCTTTCTTGCTGTACATCTACATCCGGGTGCCCAATATTCTTAGCATGTGAAACAAATCTTCCTTCTCCTCAAGTCTCTTCGGACATCATCATGAAGAGGTTTTTTATTCTGGCTCTCCTTTGAAAGAGGATCCTTCTCATCTTTTCCCTATGATGGAAAAGAGGGCTTGTGCTGAAAAGTTGCCTTTTCTTTTGGCAAGGCATCTTGAAGATATATAGCGTTTTCAATGGCATCTTGAAGGGTAGTGGGCTTGGTAGACTTAACCAACCCATGAAGAGGTTCATCTAACCCATTAATGAACATATAGACCCTTCTTGCTACAGAAAAATCAGGAACCATAACAGAAAGTCTCAAAAATTCAGAAATATAAGTTTTTGGATTACCTTATTGTCTTAAATTTGCTAGCCCCATGAATGGTGCTTTAGGATCTCTTCTATCAAACCTCTCCACCAGCCTCCTTGTGAACTCTGAATATGTAGTCACATTGGCATGACACAATGTAGACAAGCCATGGAACCACCAATCATGTGCTTCACCCTCAAGGTGTAGAGTTTCTATCTTAATGGCCTCCATTTCTGAAACTTTGTTCAACTGGAAGTAGATGTCAAGATTCTCTACCCATGATTTGGCAGTGCATTTGGATGACCCATCAAAGTTGGGTAAGAAAAATATGCCCATAGTGCAGTGTATATCATGATTCTGAATGAATCCACCACTTCTATTGTGATGCCTAGGTCTCCTATTATCCTTGATTTGAAAAAATTCTTGAAAACAAAATTGGTCCTTGAATCTTTGAGTTTGAGACTCATACTCCATGAAATAGTCCTCAATGGATTCTTGTTCTTGAAACCCTTCATTTCCCACTGCCAAGAATGTAGGCATTATAGAGCGTTGGGAAATTGTTGTTGCTGCACTGATTGATCACTCCAGTGATGAGAAATGCCGGATCCCTCACCATGTTGAAATCCTTTAGGGGATTCTTGTATCTATCCATCCTCATCCCTTGATTTCTCTAGCAATGTCTTGCATGGCTCTAAGAAGGATCTTTGGGAACTCCTTCTCTTCAGCTTCTCCTCCAGATAAAGGGGTTTTACCCTTGTCTTCTTTGTCATTTGTATAATCAAAATTCCAGTGTCTTCTTATTGATACCTCTTCTCTCTATTAGTAAGAGGATATCCTTATTTATATGACATGTTGGCTTTTAAATATGCACAGGTTGTTCCAATATTATGCTCTGATACCACTGTAATATTCCCAAATGGGAAAAGCAGGAATATAGTGCAAACTGTTGGAACAATAGTGTAAATCATTATATAAAATCAAGAGGACAATATTGAGACCTTCTATTTATTATAAAAGCAGCAAAATATGCATAAGAAATGGGCCATAAGTTTTACAATAAGATAGAACAAGCCTCCAATGGAAAAAATCCCTCAAAAGAGGTGCTGCTACTATATATAAAGAGCTGAAAGGCTGCTACATTGCTATTTAAAAGGCACTGCTACAGAAAATGGTTATACAACAGATCTAAGGCTGATATAGGCCTCAAAAGATATATCCAATACATATTTGAGCACCATACAACCTCCTTTGAAGAACCCCTCAAGGGTTTTTCAGCAAAACACCATGTACAAGATGGGGATGTAATGCCCTAGGGTTGAATATCCACTCCAAAATACAGATTTGGAAAGTGTGGATGATTTGATATGATAAATAATGTAGCCTCATCCAATAGACTCTCTATATCAAGGGCTTATCCCTTCTCTAGAAAACCTCCTCTCCAAATGGTGTGCCAAAACAACCCTGCAACTCCTCTTACAAAATAACGCAGATCTGGAAATAAACTGTGCTGTAGGGTCAAATAAATCAATGGCTTGAAGCCAAGATATGAAAATAAGCTCAAGGGTCTTCCTTATTATCGTCCCAATGGAAAGGAAGCCTTCCCCACTGAAAATGAGTAATGAGATGACCCAAAGATGGTATCCACTGCTGCAATCTGCAAAAAAACTCAACCCTCAATAGGATATGCGCTGTAAATAAAAGATGAAGCTTGGCCTTAAGCCTAAAAGTGGACAATGTAGTACAAGACTCCTCCAAGAGCTTCTCAATGGAAGAGGTGGGATTCCCGGTCAGGAACACCTAGTGCTAAACATCACTCAATCTCAGCTAAACAACAAGAGAAAGATATATGTCTAAACAAACCATATATTCAGAAATATCATATACAACAACATGATCAATATGGCTGCCATCCTCTTCCTTTTATAAGATATGAGTTTCCAAACGCTAAGCCCCATCCAATAATAGCACTACTTCCATGCAAATCATCTCCATCTAAAATTTCGTTGTCTTTCATTGATGACCACTCCTCCATGACAGCATTTTTGATTTGGTCAAAGTTGACCCAGTCAAGGTGTTCCAGCCCCTTTTCACACCTAAGGGTGCTCAATTAAGCTACCAAGGTATATCCTTTTCACATTAGCATTGATTTATTCATTATTAAGGAGAATTATGGACCTCCATTGTCCTCTTATTCATTAAAAAGAAAAAAAAAGAAAAATTTAATATTCCAACTAGCTCATGGCTAATTGGGAATATTACAACCTCCATGATATTGCTAGCTCTGCCACAGTTGGCCAAGATCATGCTCTAATACCACTATAATGTTCCAAATGGAAAAATACCATGGATAACATAAGTAATGAACTAGATACAACTACTAAATTCATAAATGCACAAACATCCACATTTGAAAAAAAATTATGGGAAAAACTCTCAGTCATTGTATTAATTATGATAAATAGGAGTACAATAAATGAGATCAAAGGAACCTGGGCTTGCTACAGCAAGCAAGTAAATATCTTGGGTGAATATGATGGTACCCAAGTGTTGGGAATGTCTCTACTACCAAATCCGCATCCCCCCAGAAAAACTATTATTGTCGCTTGCAAGGGAACTTTTGATTTAGACCTCCAAACTAATCCAAAAATTTTGATAAATTAGCCACATACATTACTCCACCATCCCAACAAAACCATGAAATATATCACGAACCCAAGTGATGGAAATGGTCCTATAATTAATTTCGTCCTCCTCCAACAATTTTTGTTGTTGACTATTGAATGGAACTAGGAATTCTACCCTCATAAGTGCTCAAATAATCCTACAAAATTAATCCTATCTTGCTCTCATCAAACCCAACAAACCCAAAAAGGTTTTGGGTTGAATCCACCACCCCCGTAGAGCCCCAAAAAATGTGAGTTTCTCAATTATGCCATAAAACACCCCACAATCCATATACTGTTGAATAGGTACCAATATCCCTCTAAGAAATCCTCCCTAACTCCTGAGAAATTTCTCTCCCAATATTCAATTGATTCCCATCTCCCCAAGCCTCCAACCACCTTCTCTCAACAAGTACAAAAAAGCTGCCAATAACCCCTGCATTGACCCAATATAGAGAAATTCATCCCTCCAGTTTAAAACGCTTTCAGCCATGCTAGTTCACAAGGGAAAAATTGTGCTCCTTGTGGGAAAATTCCATGCATAATTCCAGCCCAAAATACTTTTTTTTCTTGCTCTTCTCACACACACAAATTCATTTTACGTCCTAGGAGAAGCACGCACCAGTTGAAGAATTACCTGCAGTTTTGGCTCCTTTAGAAGTCCTAAGATGGAATTCTCTCTACTCTCCTAGGGTGGAACTCGAAGTTCATTGAAGTTAGAGGTGGAATTCCCCCTTGGGAATTCCTTACTCTAAACAACATTGGTTTACTTGGCTAAACAACTCAAAGAAACATGTCTCCAAAGCTAGATTGTCAAAAGATAAAAATGAAGGTCTCTTCTCTTTATTTATAATTTTTGGTCTCTTTTTCTCCCCTTGTGGCCCTCACTCTTTCTCTCTCCTAATATTCACCCCCTCCTCTCTCTCTCTCTCCTCTGAGAGTGTGAGTTCCCTTCTTGGTCAAATTTATCTCTCTTGTGGGTCAAACGTTCCATTAAAGCTGCATTTCCCTTTTTCCTCCTAAGTCCCAATGTCGGAATTTCCTCCTCTTCAAAAAATAATCTCTAATGCAGAAAATCAAAATTGGGGACATTAAAATTCATATTCAAATGCACTGGAACTTGTCTAACCATGGATATAGCTACAAAATCTCTGGTTAGCTGTAGAATTAGTGTAATTCGGTAGATAAATATATTTTGATTAAATATCACAAAGAAACTAATGACTATAAAATATAAATGGTTGATACCTTTTATTGTATCTGATCATATCTGGAGTGACCTGATAGCTTGAAAACACAACAAATTTATGATAAAAAGGATGGATAACAAGGAAAGGTAGTTTCTAAAAGAGGACAATTTAGGATCTCAACAACTTGCGAATAGGTGAGGTCTCACCCAAGGTATGTTGATGGGTTTCCAAAAACATTTAAATATTTTGTAAGGGAAAAGGGGAAACAAAGATGACTTCAATTCCTAATGACTCACCTCAAACTATGGTATTCACCATATGTTGCATATAGATATCCATTTAGAAGGAATTACATTCCAAATCCTTCACAACGTGTGTTGAAACATTCTAAATGAACTATGACGCACACTAGTTAAGTATAAAAATATTTCATAATCTAAAAAGTAACCATTTTACATGAGTTAAATATACAAATGCAAAAATAAAATTAAAACAAAACAAGGGAGCATAGCTTCATTCATTCACCAATACCATGATTGACAATATGCCTCAATGACAAAATATCAACACAATGCATTCACCAAGATCTTTACAAAGACCCTGTAATTCATTCATTTATCCAACTATCTGTACAAAATGCATATATAGTAGAACCATGAAAACTTTGCATGGAATCTCAGTTCAATCAAAGATAGATAGGAATGAGAAGCTAAAGGATGACATTTGAGTATGGATAAGGTGCCTTGGATATGAAAATTATAAGTTGTTGTTGGAAAAATGGCAAGGAAACATGTTCACTAACCATTCTTGTAATGCCAAGGAAAAAAATGGTGTAGTGGGGCTTCTCTCTTTTAACGGCTAGGGTTTATCCATATCTGACCACTTCTCCTTTCTCTCTCACAGATATTTGCAGATGGAAAACTCCTCTTCTACTTTAGTATTATCTAACACATCTTTATTTATTGAATACCATGGTCTAGTCATATATTTTCTTGCATCCATGGAAATTTGAAACTCGATATATTCTACATATCCATCCTCTTTCATGCTATTTTCCTTAGTCTTATCTTCCACAATGGTCAGAATTAAGATCACATCCATAGTTAAAGGGATGATATCGCCCTTCTACATGGAAACAAGCTCATTATTTCCCATTTTTTTAGGAAATATTGTTGTGAATTGTGTTTCTTCACCCTCTGTGTTCATGTTGGTTGGTTTGAATATTCCCTCTACTTCAAAAAAAATTGAAAACAGTTCCATTCCTTCCTTAATCTCAGTGGGATCATGCCAAGATGTGTATCCCTTGTCTTTTTGCAATGTTGTGAAATCTGCAACTGGCATTCTTTTCTCAGGTTTGTTAGTTCATTAAGCCCCTTTGTTAGAGTTTCCTTTGGTTAATGATGCATTCAAAGAAGAATTTTTCTTCTCATAGTGTGTCTTGATATGTATAATTAATGGTATATGGTTGCATTTAGTAGATCTGCACTCGTGGAGTTCTGAGAACTAGAAACCGCTAATTTCATATGAGCAGAATATATATCCTCTAGCCAAAGGATTTTTTGTAGCATTCTTTGATAAAGTTTAAGATATGGATATGATCTCTAATTCTGGTTTGTGATTTTTGGGAAGTGCAGGGTTGTCGATGCAACCGTGACCCCCCTCTTTAAACCCCCTTTCGACTTCATTTTATACCACTCTAGTTTGGGTAAGGCTTCTTAATATACCTTTGCATCTATGGAATCTTCCATCATTGAAAGCTATAGGAAATGATTTAGGTAGATTTTATCACTGTAGTGATGATAAAAAATAGCACTTGAAAAACACATATACTTGTATTTGTGTAGAGATGGGATTTTGCAAAGGATTTCCTATGGAAATAAATCTAACAGGTCCATATTATATATGGGTGAAAAATATGGATTACAAAAAATATTTCTTTCCCTTTTAGAGCTTGTTATACAATGGGGAATTCCTTCAAAAATTGTCCCAAAGCTCGGAAGATCAAAGCTAGGAAAAATAGCCACAAATCAAGATGGTGGGAAGGTTCGAAGTCAAAACATTATATGATATTTAAATAAGAACTCCATTTAAATCTCAGTAATGAGGAAATCAATAAGAGACACTAAAATCCAAGAAATACCCCCACTGGGTTCATGGAAAAGCAACAACAAACCAAGTGGAGAGAGAATCTATATAGGAGACCAATGAAAATCCTGAGAACTCGGGTTCCCCAAATGCTTCTTTTGAAAATAATTCTGAAAAAAAATATTACTTGGGCTAATCTTCCAAAATTGGTCAAGGACAAGACATATATTTCTGGTGACTCAACTGTCTCTTCAATAAACAAGACTCAAAATACAACTTCTTGGGAATATCAGGCAGAAGAGGAAGGGTCGCATAATAATAATGAGGGTGTGAACAAGATTTGAGATAAAAAGAATAAAAATTATCCTCCACACATATATATATAACATAGGTTGAATCCAAGTGAAGAAAAAGGACAGATATACTTCACCAAGAAAAATAAAAATCTAGACAAAGTTAAACAAAAACGAGAAGCCCATCAAAGTTAAAACCACAAACAGTTAAGAATGAGATGCAAATGTATTTGGATATTAGGGGTATTTTCGAAAATATTTAGTTAGAATGGGAACAATATTTTTGTTTTTTGGAGCTCACAATTAAGGATTTGGATTGGTCCTACGTGTTCAATCTCAAATCCTCAAGGAATTTTGACAACACTTTTTTTAGAATAATTGTAACAATTTTGGGTTGGATCCCAATTATTTTAATAAAATTCAAAATATTTGTTTCCTATAAAAAAAAAGTGTCCTAGAATCTCTGAATACTTCATATTAGTGGCAAAGATAAGCGATATAAATTGAAAAGGGGAAACATACACCCGAATAGGAGAAATCAAACGATCATAGTTCATTTTATATTATCCATCCATTAACAGAATGAGTATTTGGAAATTTTTCAAACAAAAAAACATCAAGAATAACAACATCTAGCCAAAAACATTTATCTTTAGAACAATGAACTATCTAACAGAATAGACACAACAACAACACTTTAAATAACTTGATCTACAAAATCACACCCCTGAGAATATTTGACCATCTCGCCCTAATGAGTTGTCCATTCTAATGTCATATTGCAACTGACTTCTTGACCATAACATGTCGAATTGCAACCAAATTTTTACACATAAATAACTAACGCATACTACTGCAGACTATGATGTTGACATACATACCTTTCTATTACATAATGATATTTGTTCCTTCCAATGCACATATGTGTGGTGTGTTGAACACCTACATGATATGCTTATCATCTTATGTGTTTCACACAATATCAACCCACCTATGTTGTGCGAAATATTCCATTATTCCTCCTTACCACACATTTTTTCCATACTTAGCCAAAATTTCCCCTTTTCATGTCAACCTCCAACAATGCTCTCAGTAGAATGACTTTGATTTACGTGCTTTTTTTAAGGTTTTTTCTAGCCTTGATGGTTGCTTGTAATGTCATGGTTGAAAATCATTGGAATTTTAAGTTTTTTTTGTACTCACGATATTCTTTTTTAATTCCATGGTTCAACAATGTTGGAATTTTAAGGCTTTTTGTAGTCATGATATTTGGTATTTAATGCCATGGTTGAAAAATGTTGGAATTTTGAGGTTCTTGTAGTCATGATATTTGGTATTTAATGCCATTGTGGATTGGAATTTCTCCAAAAAAACATGCATTTTAGTACCACTTTTCAATTTTGGGATGTTTTTTAATGTTTTTTACTTAAAACCATGGGTTTTTACAGCTAGAGTTCCTGTTTTGCGGCCACAATTCCCATTAAGTTGGTAAATTTTTTCCATCTTTTCCTTGACCAAATAGTTCACTTTGTTTCTTACATGTGTCCAATCTATACACACGCATTGAATCTATTTTTGAATATAAGAGAGTCCATGTAGTAAATTCGCTTGGGCTAACTAAGAGAGGTAGGTCAAGTTAAGGTGCGCATACAATTCATGCTAAAAGTGTTGTTTTGTTTTATGCATTGCTAATGAATTCTCTTTGGCCTATCCAATATCAACCAATTTGAACAATACATGATCCCTTATAGCAAGAAAAATAGTATTCTTGGTCAATTATTCAAGTGTATTGCATTTATGATGGATAAATTTGACATCTATATGGGGGAAGTTCCTCACAATCTTACTCAATAAAATTAGATTAAGCTCCACACTTGGCACATAATACACATTAAAAAAACCAACATTTTTTCTCCAAATGAGATCTATATATAACCTATTCCAACTACTTCATACTCTACCCCACCATTGAAGATTATTGAATCCTTCAAGGAATAAGAAATGCACTTTATGAACAAGTCCTTCATGTTGTTGAATTGTCATGATGCATCTAAATAAATTTACCTATTATATGAGAGTCTATCATTCGAATTTATTCATGGATATAAATGAAACTTAAGCTAACCCCTTCTCCTCCATATGCTCTCTTACATGAGCCTTTTTCTAAGGCCCTCAATGGTTGGTTTTCTAATCATCGAAGCTCTTTCTACAATGTTTGTTCATATGACCCACCTTGCCATAGTTAATAATGTGATAGGTAATTGTTTTCAAGTTCTTCATTGCATCTCCATTCCTTCCTTAACCTTTTTTTTCCCATCTTCCTTTTCCCTTGACATTGGCTACAAAGGCCTATTTTTAACACTTTATCTCACCACTGCTAATAAATACTTATTTATCCTATTGTAAAATCATATTTCATAGATCATAAAACTTCATGTCAACATTAGTAGTGGTGATGTTCTAGATATAGTGCTTATAATATTATGATAAGCTTTTCAACATGATTACCACCATATCCTCTTCCATCTTCTGACTAGTTGCAAAAAACTATTCTTTGATATACTTGATCTTGAGTAAGTTCTCCTATAGTGATGTACTCTCACACAATGTTATTGAAAACAACATATTCTTCGGGGAGAATATTATGCTTGTCCAAAATCTCACATGACTCTTTCAAATGCTTCCAAATCTCTGTCAAAGTATTTTGTGCTTGGACGTCAAGAAGCATTTCATCTATCATGGATAACTTAAGTGGAATTACTATTTCTTTTCCTCGCTCATCAAACTTTTCCTAGCCTTTACCCATAAGGTTTTTTAAGGTGTAATTACCTAGGATATAGAAATCCCACGTTGGTACTAAAAAATGGACAACATACATTGCTTTCACAAAATTTTGTATTCCAATATGATTTCAAGTAAGGGCATAGATATAAATCAAGAATCCAAAAAAATATATTGAAATAGATAAAAATGTCGAAAAATAATTGTTTTTCTCTTGCTCAATATGCGATCCTGGAATATGAACACTAATATACTAGATCTAACTAGTTATAGCAGCTACATATTACTGAAAAACACAAAATGTTGCAATAATTATTCCCAAAAATACACACCAAACCTACTAAAAATATCCCATAAACACATATTTACTCAAACTAATTAAAAACACACAAATCTAGATAGACTAGTCTCAAATAGCATCGAAATAGTCAAATCTACTAGCAACCAACACCAAATCGATGAATTTTTAAGTAGATATATTGAAAAAAAATAAATCAAAAACCATTTATTTCAAATCTAAAAAATTTGGGAACAATACAAGCAAATAAAAATGTAAATATGCTACCAAATCCTCCAAGTTGAAAAAAGCTCAAAAATTTTATTGAATATTTATTGAGTTCAACTACAATTTCTAGTTCAGTAGTTGAAATAATGAATTTGTACACTCATTATACTATTAGCAGCTTGATTTTATAAGCATGGCTAGTGGGTTGTGTTTATTTATCAATTTCAATAGATACAAGCACAATATTTCTAAAACAATGATAATTAATTCTAATGATATAGATCTTCTTTTAACAATTCTAGTTTATCATTAAGAAATTGCACTTCAAAAATTCAATCATAAAACCATAATGAAAGTAGAGATCACATTGCACAAAGAGAAAACAAGATTTATCCTGGGAAAATCCGTATAGGGGAAAAAACCAACAACCTTTTTCTTAGAGAAATTTTTCAGTTCAACAAGAGATAAATATAATGCTACTAGCCAACTATGAGGTCAAACTAACCAAAAAATCTTATGGTAAAACCTGGTCTCCGACCCTCAATTCAAGCCTCCAATATTCACTATAACTCAGCCTAATTTGATATGCTCTAGGACTAAATTCAACCTCCCAGAAATTCTTCAGAAACCTAGAAATTTGGCCTCCCAGACTCCCCAAAAATTTGTCCTACCTAGAATATGCTGCCTAGAAACACACATGCAAGCTCGAGAGATAGAGATACAATTTAGAGAGAGAGAGAGAGAGAGAGAGAGAAATATGATCTTCATCCTTCTTTTCGTCCTTCTTGTTCTTCGCTTAGATTCCCAAAAAATTTCTTGCTCGTGAGAGGTCAAATGGTGTCTTTGTGGAGGAGGTTGAATGGCTTTATATAGTGTTTTGCCTTCACGAATGTTTATGTCTCTTGATTGGGGCCAAATTAACTTGAAGGAGGGCCAACTTGACTGTTTTGGAGAAAAATATTCAAAATTCAAAATTCAAAATTCATATTTCAAAATTTTATCTTTTAAATCCAACATGAAGAACATGTCTTGCAATAATTCTTTCAAGGGCTAAATAACAAAAATGACACGAAGAACGTGTCTTACAAATTCTTTATACATTACATGAGTTAAAATATAAATTATGAATATTGAACATAGCTACAAAATTCAAGACTCCCTCTTATCTAGGGAATTATTCATAATGACTAGACACATATTCTTTTTGTGAACAATTTTCTCTAAGAAATGGTTATAACAAATCATCAATGGTATCAACAACGTTCAACTATCATAGTTTTGGTCAATAAATTTGACACATGGTATATTTTTCAACATTAATAGAATACCATCATTCTAGTTAGTACCTATAACAAATGGTGCATACTCACCATAATTTTAGTCCATACTCCTGAAACATGGTAGATAAGCCATAATTATGGTCAGTGCATCTAACACGTGGCACATCATTAGCATCAACTAGTCACCATAACTCTAGTCTATTTTTCATATAATATACAAACTAGTCTGGGTTCACCATTATTTTGGTCAGTATGTGACACATGGTGAATCCCCAAAGGCCACACTCCATTTGAGTAATTTTGGGCTTGGTGCTAATGAACTTGATGTTGAAATGCCACACTCTATCTGATAATTTATGGGCCCCTAATACCATTTTTCCTAATTTTGGTCAATATACTTGATACAAGAAGAATGTTTGTCCTTTATTGGACCATTCTCCCTAATTTTGGTCATATATGACACAGGGAGAATGTCAGTCCATGATGTTATCTCATCAACACACTCTCTCAATGAGAGATATGTTCTCAACATGTCCAAGCTACAAACCTTACGCTAGACAGAGGCTTTGTAATGTTGAGAAATCAAGGTATATGTAGATTTTTCTTACTTGATAATTACTTATGAGATTGTGTTGGCATTTTATTACTTTAGATCTTCTTTCATCAAAAAATTACCAAAACATAAAGTACATGAATTTCACAAGAACAATAGAACACAAGATATATGCTCCAAGTTGGGGAAAAGCCCCTCGAAGGTGAAAACCCAAAAAAAAAAAAAAATTATCTTCTTATAGAGTCAAATCAAAATGATATTTCCAAGACCTAATGACGAAGACCAAGACTTCCACTAAGCACCAAGTCATCCCTCCAAAAGAACTCCTCCAAATAAGACAAATTATACCAAATTCAATGAAGGTCAACCTATTCAAATTCGGGCCCTTAATTCAGGTCTGCAACTTCTTCCTGCAACTCTCAGCCCTCCAACTTGCACAAAAACCATAAAATTTCACACGTGTAGGCATAATAGGTCATATTTCAGATATTCTTCCTTTGCTTGGTATTTCTTCTTATTTCCTTGTCCTTTTCTCTTTCTTTCTTCTTGTTTAGGTGCAGATCATACTCGATTGTGATTAGTGTCTGAATGAGTCTAACTGTCTTCCCTTTTATACCCTTCTCAAGGGGTTGAATAGGTATATTATAGGTCGAATTTCACTGGCAATGCCAACATGGTCTTGGGAGTCCAAATTGAATCTATAAACTCAAAAATAATGTTTCTTTCTAAATAAAAAATTCCCAAATGGGTATTTTACATATGGTAATGACTCTTTTGAC
Organism: Pinus albicaulis; assembly: GCA_034641835.2. Lineage (NCBI taxonomy): Eukaryota > Viridiplantae > Streptophyta > Pinopsida > Pinales > Pinaceae > Pinus > Pinus albicaulis. The sequence goes on from CM076575.1 coordinate 1,352,759,168, forward strand.
TCATGAGAAATATTTTATTGACTTGAAAAACCCTAGGAGCATGAAATGCATGCTTGACCTAGTTGACCATTTAAATGGAGCATGAAACCCATGCTTGAAAAATAATATTTTTTTTCTTATTTTTCTTGTTACATAAAACATACATAATGAAATAAGTACAAATACAATTATGAAGAAAGAAACTAATTACATTTTCCAAAACTCCCTCTTAACTAGTGAGGTATTCATAATTGTCCAACATGTGCAGGGACATTTCTCAATTTGAAGAGATATCATAAGAATAATTGAATTAGTAAGCCATCTTTAAGCATCAACATTGTAAAATATCATCGTTTCAAGGCCTTGACTAAAAAGCTCAAATTATCGACAAGATTAGAGCACAATGTTGGGAGGAAAACATATGGAAACCACAACTACCTCTCAAGGCACATACCCCATCTGGATGTTCATCGGGTATTTCCTTATAGGACTATTCTTATCTTGGATTCCCAATCCTCTAATAATATTTATCCTCTTCGGATACTCTTATCTTGGATTCCCTGCCTCATCCTCAAAGAGTGTTGTTTTATGAGACTTACTTCTATCTTGGATTCTCAATCCTAAAGAAGAATTAGTGTCAGATGCTTACCCAATCCTGCATTCTTCCTCCCAGTGCCTTAAATAGACATATGGTTGCTAGTCCTTTCCTAGTGCAAGACACCTTGGAGAATATAGTGTCGCATCTCGCTTTCTCTCAACTAGGGAAGAAATATAAACAAATACAAGCTTGTTTCTCAAATACACAAACTTCCTATTTGGAAGAGACTTTTTCAATATGTCATCTACATGTTCGTTTGTGGAGATGTATTGTAGCTTCACGACCCCATCCCACACCAAACTTCATATGTATTGATACTTATTATTGATATGCTTGTTTTAGCATGAAACATTGGGTCCTCAATCAACCTAATACAACTTTGTTTGTCACAATTTAAAATGGTAGGGTCCACTGGTCCTTCCACCAAATATGATAGAAACTTTCTAATATAAACAACTTCTCTAGCAACTTCACTTATTGCAACTTACTCAGCCTCAACAGTACTCAAAGAAATATAATATTGATTCCTTCTCATCCATAATATCATAGATAATCCCAAGTTAAAAGATCCGCCAATAGTGCTTCTTCCATCTGTCTCATTGCCACCCCAATCAAAATATGTATATCCTAATAATTGGATCTCATTACCAGTATATTTTAGGCAGTGATGTATCGTCCCACGAAGATATCTTAAGATATGTTTGGATACTATCCAATGACAATTCTTTGGCTTCATCTAAAACTGACTGAGGACATTTACTACAAATCATATGTCAAGTCTACTATTTACAAGATACATCAAGGATCCAATCAATTGTCAGTAACATGTAGGATCAACTGGGCTAGATTATGAACTCCTCAACTTATTCAAATTGGTTATCATGGGAGTTTTCATTGGTTTTTTTTTCCATTAAACGAAATTTCTGCAATTTCTTGATCACATGGTTCCCTTGACCAAGTTAGAATTCTCCTAGTTTCTGCCAAACCTCTAATCCCAAATAGCACTGCATAAGCCAAAGATATTTCATATAAAATTCAGCTTCCAAATGCTTCTTGCATTCTTGAATACGATTATCTACACCCGTAATGAGTAAGTCATCCACATATAGTAATATAATCACATGTTCTTCCTTGACAACCTTGATGTAGATATTAGGATCTGCAAAACTTTCAATAAAACCAAGTCTTAATAAATAGGAATACATCCTTGTATACAAAGCTCTAGGTACTTGCTTCAAGCCATATAGAGCCTTCTTCAATCTACCGACATGAGTATCCTTGTTGTTCACCTCAAATCCATTAGGTTACTCAATGTACACTTCTTCATCTATTGTTTCATTTAGAAAGGTTGTCTTAGCATCCATTTGATGAATGTTCCATCCCATAGTGGTAGATATATAAATCAATGATCTAATAATTGTATTTCTGGAAGTTGGAGAAAATTTTTCTTCATAATAAATCCCTTCTCTTTGAAAGAAATCTCTAGCTACAAGCCTATCATTATACTTTTCAATGCTCCCATCAATCACATATTTTATTTTGTATATCCATTTGAAAGTGAAAAAAAAAAAATCACTAGATCTAGACCCCATTCTTCATTATAGACTTACATTCTTCTTGAATTTCATTCCTCCATTTTGGATGTTCGGTTGATTTTTCATAAGTGTAGGGTTCTGCTTCAATGAAATTTGTCATGTAAGTTGAATATCTTGAATAAATTTTAGGCTTTTTTCTTTATCTAAATGTTCCCTTTGTTGTTGCATGTCCTTCAGCTTCTTGAAGAGTTTTTCTCAACCAGGATGGTTTCTTACTAGTTTTTCGAATGATGACTTGTTACACATGCTCACTTGGTCCTTCAAGATATTCATGATTGGTTAAGTTGATCGTTGTCAGGATCTAGGATTTATTCAAAGATGGGTACTTCTTATTCATCGGATTCAATAGGAATTTATTTGCACTTCTTGAATGTAATGTTCTCATCGAAAGTGACATCTTTGCTTACTTCAATACATCGATCTTCATTAATGTATACTCTATATGCTTTAAATGGATTAATATACCCAGCAAATATTTCATTCATACTTGTAGGGTCCAATTTGTTCCTTTTATCATTCAGAATGTGAATGTATACAGGATGCCAAAATATTCAGAGATAATATTGATCTGGATTTATACAAAAACACAATAAAATATAGAAATAGACATAAACACAAATATGCAGTGGAAACAATACTTCATTTTATTTAAATCAAATGACTGAAATATGCTTACAGACATAATGGAAATAAAAATAGCTAGGGTTCTGGTAGTGTATCTTTGAGAAGAGATGTGGCACTACAGACCTCTGAATTGTGTTACAATGAAGCTCGAGGGCCTATTTATTATTGAGAAACAATGGAGAACACTAAACGTCCAAAAACCTAACCCTAGGAGATGAAGTGCCAAAACTGTGGGTCTCGTTTGGGTAAATTGGTGTTTCAACTTCTCGGGGACGTAATTTTGGCATCTGATCTCCATTTGACACGCTCAATAGCTCATTAGAAATATCTATCTGAGGAGTACAAGTTTTAGTGGACCCATGTTGCTACCGGTTTTCCCAAAAAACATCGTTTAGGGCCTCAAAACAGCTCTGGAAGTTTAGGACCTGAAAAACTGCTAAAAATAGTAAGTTGCTGCAACTTAAAAACTGAAAGAACTGATGGCGGGGTTTCAAATGGAATATTTGGGTGGCCACCAATATCCACCTGGATCATTAAGGCCCCAAAACAGCTCTGGGAGTGCAAGACCCAAAAACCTGCTAAAAATAGTAAGTTGTGCTGAATGTGAAAAATTGCAAGAATTGATGGTGCGGGTCCAAATGGAATAGGTGGGTGGCCACCGATATCCACCTGGATCATTCCTCCCTCCTTAGGAATAAATGGTCCCCATTGCATTGAGATCCTCGATGAGATGAGGTAAATTCTGTTGAACTGGGTATTTGGTTTCTTTATCAGCCTCAGACATTACATGTGTGGATTTTGTATGTGTAGTTGTAGGAGGTATGGCAACATCAGGCGACGGTGCGTTGGGGGTCAGATCAATGGAGTGCTTGTCCTGACAGTGTAGAGGAACCTCTGTGAGTGAGGAGAAAATGCCCTTGTATTCCTCCATGACTTTGTCCATCTGCTGCAGCCATGCAAGGGAGCCTTGTTTCGAGGTTGTGGCCACAATATTCTTCTTTCCCTGTGAGCGAGTTGTAAGGAAAATAAATTTCATAGTTTGGGAAACAATCTTACTACATTGTTTTGCAGTGGTCAAAGAGATGAAAGGAGGTGGTACTACTTCTGGTATCCTGTACAAGTTATTTCCCAAAGTAATAATAATAGCACGAGGCCTAGAATCATACATAGCATGTCACCTCCACAAGTATGGTTGGCCCAATAATACATCAGCTACATCAAGAGGAGCAACACCACATAATACCTCATCCGTGAATGGCTTGATGTTATATGGAAGGCGACACTTTTGGCAGATGCTGAAATTTCTCCCTGGGTGAAGCCACCCAATGGTATATGGTTGCGGGTGTGCTATGATTAGTAGGCCAATCCACTTCATGACCTCTGCTGAAATGAGGTTCTTTTGGCTTTCGCTATCGACAAGGAATTGCAGTGGAGAACCCTTCACCCACATTTGCGAATGGAAGAGGTGCTCCCCCTCCTTTGGATCCTCAGGATCTTCCCTCTGTATATTGATGGTGGCAACAATGGCACTGGGATCCACATCAATGATTTTCTTCCCTTTATCATTGCCTTTGTATGGTTCTGACTCAGGATTAGAAAATGCATTTGATCCAGTTGCCTTTATTTCGACCACCAACGATTGTTTGGCCTGACACTCGTTTGTGCTATGAGTGGGGTTGTTATGAAATTCACTCCACTTTCCCATGTCCTTCTTTGGATTTTTGGTGTTGTTTTGAGTCGCCTTGCTTTGGCCTTTCCCCTTGTTCTACGGTTCGAGGGCACCTTTCCCTGGCTTTGGATTCGCAGATCCAAAGTCTCGTTTCTTCTGCTTAAATTTCTGCTCGATCTTGGCAGTATAGCAATATGTCATGCCAAGCGATGTAATGTCGAGGAACTCCATTTCCTCCTGAATGTGTTTTTGCATACAGCTGCGATACTTGAGCACCAAATGTCTCTTTGAATCTTTAATACCCAACTTTGTGTGAAGGGTATGGAACAAATTCATCAGTTCGTGCACATCTTGATCCCTTTGCTACCGCAACGTGCTCCATTGGATGTATTTGTCCTCATATCTCCCCATGGGGTAATATTGTTCCTTTATGTCATCTCGGAATGAATTCCAAGTGGGTGTGGTTGAGAACAGAGAGGGTTCCCCTTCGTCCTCTTGCTCACAATAGGTTTCCCACCCATCTTTAACATGGGGAGCAGCTTTGAGAAGTGCAAAAATAATATTTTCTCGTTCGGAGAAATCATGGAACGAGAAATACCCTTCCAGAAAATTTAACCATCTATCTACAGCGTCTGCATCTATCTAGCCTTCAAATATAGTAATGTCAAATTTTACCTGTACCTTGAAGGGAGTGGCACCTCTAGAGTGGCTATTGGATGCAGATGTGGGCATTCGTTGAAGGATCTGAGCAAAGTTATCCATCATCACGTTCCTTTGTTTCTTGAGGGCCTCCTCTAGCAATATTTTTATAGGATCTCCTGCTCCCTCGTCTTTCTTTTCTTCTACCATGGGAGGTCATCGGGGTTTGCGAGGCTGATCTTGAAAGGGTTCAACCAGATCAATCCCTAACTCCTTATACCCTGATCGCGCTGGGGACATGCAAAGAAAAACAGAGAAAGAGAAGACTACTTTGATACCATTGATCTAGATTTTATGTAGGAACGCAACACAATACACATATAGCCATAGAGACAGAGATGCAATGGAAATAATGCTTCATTTTATTAATAAAAGAATGACTGAAATAAGCTTACAGACATAATGGAAATAAAAATAGCTAGGGTGTTGGTAGCGTATCTCTGAGAAGAGATGTGGCGGCTACAGACCTCTAAATTGTGATACAATGAGGTTCGAGGGCCGATTTATTATTGAGAAACAATGGAGAACTCTAAATTTCCAAAAACCTAACCCTAGGAGATGAAGCACCAAAAATGTTGGTCGTGTTTGGGTAAATTAGTGTTTCAACTTCCCGGGGATGTAACTTTGGCATCCGATCTCCATTTGATGCACTCAATAGCTCGTTAGAAATATTTATCCGAGAATTACAAATTTTTGTGTGAGCAACAGGTGCCCATGGACCCATGTTGCTCCCGTTTTTCCCAAAAAAATGTCGTTTAGGGCCTCAAAATGGCTTCGAAAGTTCAGGACCCGAAAAACTGCTAAAAATAGTAAGTTGTGTTGCAACTTAAAAATTGAAAGAAATGATGGTGGGGATTCAAATGGAATAGGCGGGTCGCCACCAATATCCACCTGGATCATTAAGGCCCCAAAACAGCTCCGGGAGTGTAGGACCCGAAAACCTGCTAAAAATAGTAAGTTGTGCTGAATGTGAAAAGCTGCAAGAATTGACGATGCGGGTCCAAATGGAATAGTTGGGTGGTCACCGATATCCACCTGGATCAGATCTACATTTGGTTTCCTTCCTAAAAATTCTTTTTTTGGAGTTATATTATCAAGAATATTATGAGGGATTCGATTTTTTATGTATACTACAATTATGGCTACTTCTCCCCATAGGAACTTAGGTAGTTCTTGGTCATGTAGCATGGATCTAACACATCCTTCAATTGTTTTGTTCTTCCTTTTAGCCATGCCATTTTGTTGAGGATTGTAGGGAACTATTAAATCCTTCTTATTTCCTACTTCCTTGCAAAATGCTACAATTTCCTTAGAAGTATATTCTCAACCATTGTAAGATATCAAGGTATTTATCTTCCTTTCTGTCAATATTCCTACTTTTGCTTTGAACTCTTGTAACTTCTCAAAAAAATCATCTTTAGACTTGGGAAGATATATTTGTATTTCTAAAGTGATCATCAATGAATGTCACATAATATTCATGACCTCCAAGAGAATTATCTTCCATACATCCACAAAAATCAAAATGAATGATATAAAATATCTCCATGGATCATGTATCACTGTGTGAAAAAAGTTTCTTCACATTATTGCGTGTTGGGAATCACAATTGTCGTTGGACCAAAACCCGTAGGTGTTATTCAATGATCACATCACTAGATATAAGGATTCAAGAGAGGTGGTTATTCCATGTTGCAAAACACACGGGGAGTGCTAGTTTATCCATTGTCCAACAATCTCCCCCCCAACGCAAGTTGGGTGTGTATCAAACTCATGACCTGCGCTATGATACCACTTGTTGGGAATCATGAATGTTTTTAGACCAAAACCCACAGGTGTTAGTAAATAATCGCATCACCAGAGATGAGGATCCACAAGAGGCAGTTATTCCATGTCGTGAAACACATGAGGAGTGTAGGTTTATCCAATGTACAACATTTCGTAGCGCAATATGACTCCTTCATGCTATTATTTCAATTCATGAATTCTATTAAACATGTGACTCAAATATGGAAATATCTTATAGTGAATGCGACCATACCTTCTATGCCAATGTTTAAAAGGGATAATTTCCAAGTTTACAAGATCTTGAGGAATAACTGCAATAATCCTATATAAACTCCCCTCCCAATAACCCTAGAATTATTAGTACTAGAACCCTTAGCCCATACAAGAACTTTACCATCAGTAAAAGAAATTATATCACCTTTACCTTCTAGGAAATAAATAGAGAGAAAAATTTTCTTCAAACCTGGAACATAGAGTATATTCTTGAGATGAATGTTACCACCATTTTCCATCTCCAAAGAGGTAGATCCAATTCCTTTGATTGAATAGCTCTTCTTGTCTCCAAATTCAATTAAATGATAGGAACCTACCTTTGATAGAGTTTTCAGTTTTCCACAGTCCCCTATCATATTTCTCGATGATCTACTATCAATCACCCATACATTATCATCTTCAAAAGTTCCTGAAAGAGAAAAGAAGAAGCCTCCATCCATGGAAATTTTAGATAGCTTGGAGATCACCTTGAATACACATCCTTTGATAGAATCCAAGAGACTTATAATAGTATTGATACCATTCCTCATACATCTTTCCATTGCTTCAATAATTTCTTCCCTCCATATTGATCTTTCTTCAAGAGAGAATGGAAACAAAGTGATCTTCAACTTGTCCTTTCCTTCACCTTAACTTTGATACCATGTTAAGAAATCAAGGTATATTTAGATTCCTCTTACTTTATAATTACTTGTTGTATTACGTTGGCCTTTTATTACTTTATAAATCGCTCATCATCAACCAATTACCAAAACATAAAGTACATGAAGATCACAAGAACAATAAATCACAAGATATAATCTCCAAGCCAGGGAAAAACACCTCCAAGGGGAAAACCCATAAAAAATATTCTCTTCTTATAGATTCAATTCAAAATGAGATATCTAAGACCCAATGATCAAGACCAAGATTTCAACCAAGCACCAAGTCAACCCTCCAAAAGATCTCCTCTAAACAAGACAAAGTCTTCCAAAGTCAACAAAGGTCAATGTTAGGTCCCTATATTACTAGTGTAGTCCCTTATTGTTGTTAGTGTAGCCCCCTTACTGTTATTGTTGTACCCCTGTAGTCCCCATCTTGTTATTATTTTTCCCCATAAAATCCCACTATTGTTATTTTTGTGCCCTTACATTATTATTGTTAGGTCGGCTAGGATTATATTGTGACCCCATGGACTCCTATATATAGAAAGGAGGTTTTTTCATTTGTAACATCCAAGAATTGTTCATTTATTTAATGTAAAGGAGGTTTACCCCTAAAATAGGTTGATTTATAAGGCATTGATCTACCTGTTCTTCTATGTTGTGAGCCAATTTCATAACATTTGGTATTAGAGCTTTGGATTCTAGGGTTTCGTTGCTTCAAACAGGTCATCGTGGAATTTTCACTATAATTTTTTTTCTACGAAGGTTTAGAAGCTAAAAAAAAACCATTTGAGAATAAATCCTAAGGAACTTCATGTAAAAATTTCATATCTTGGTTCACAATATTTTCAAAGATGTGATTTGTGGAAGTTAGGGTTTTTTCATGCTCCCAAATTTCATCTCAAAGAGGTGACCTTGGGAAAATCGTCATAACTCTCTATCTGAGCATCAGATTGGAATTCTGTAAAATTGGTCGAAAGCACATGGGCTTTAGTTTCCTTTATAATGATTTCAAATCCGAAGGATGAAACAGTGACAAATGGCACTCTGTACAAGTTCACTCTACTAAACTAATTCATAATTAGGTCAATGTGGGAGATTGGGCATAACTTTGCCTTGAAGAATCCAAATCAGGTCGGACCTATGGCATTGGAAAGAATATTCATAGGGATAATAAAGGACCAAATATAAAACCTTGGGGATCCAAAATTATAGAGATACATCAGTTTCAATATCGATCTCCTCAAAAGAAAGAAAAAGGTGTGTATTTTGTTTTTAAATTGCATAAGTCTTGTTTTAAAAATCAATTTGAAGTGATTCCAAGGGCATATTGAAGCATATATATCAGTATTGGGTTCTAAAATGGCCCCAAAAAATAATTCAACACCCATTAATCCCTCAGAAGGCTCTACTATGATGTGTACATAGGAATAAGTGCAACATGATATATCAAAATTAGAAGACCAAGTGCAAAAAAAATCGCTCTTGCAAAGAGTGACAAAAAATGAAATGGAAGCTAAGATGGATGGTTTGAAGAAATGGGTGGAAGCTAATATGGATGGTTTTTATAATGGCATGGAAGCTAAGATAAATGACATCGATCAAAAAATGAAAGGCAACATGCAAGACATGAAGAATGATCTAAAAGACGACATGAAAGGTTTGAAATTTTTATACAAGAAATGATTCCTAATGGTGAAAAGGTAGTAGAGGAAACTTATGATGAGAAAAAAATAAATTTTAATCGTGATTTCATAAACTCTAATGTTGGATTGAAGACCCACCATATTCCAAATATCAATATGAGGAAGTTTGGTGGCAAGGATCCCGTAACATGGATACTATAGATGGAACAATATTTTGATCTCCATAATGTGAAAAACACAAAAAAAGTATGCATTACAACATTATATTTAGAAAAAAATACATTTGTATGGTATCAATGGCTTTTCTCTCGTAAAAAAATTGTCACTTGGTAAATTTTTACGGAGGAAATGATAGCACATTATGAGGATACAAAGAGCAACACCTTCTTTAGCCAATTGATAAATCTCAAACAAAAGGGTTCAATGGTGGAGCACATTGAGGACTTCCAAAAATTGAATCTAAGGGTAACTGATATTCCAAAGGAACACAGGATTGATGTCTTCATAGGTACTTTAAAGGATAACATCCAACATGAGGTTCACCTTTGGGAATCTGATTCATTGGAGAAGGCATTCAGGTTGGCAAGAAAAATTGAAAGTAAAATTATGGTGACAAGGAAGCCTACCAATCACATCTGTAAATATGGAAGTGTTGCTACTCATAAAATTCCAAAAACTACAAGGTTGGCACCAAAACAATTGGAAGAAAAAGAGAAAAAGGGATTTGCTACTGTTGTGATAGAAAATACACTAAAGGTCATACGTGCACTGAGAAGAAATTATTTTACATAGATTGTGAAAAGGAGGAATAAAATGAACAATAAAATTCAAAAGATGAGGTTATACACCAGGAACCAACCCTAGAGAAAGAAGAAATGAATCTAACCATATCCTGTAATGCATTGGCATGAATTACCACTCCTCAAACTCTTAATATAGAAGGATATATCAAGAAGAAAAATGTAATAGTGTTGATTGATTCGGGTATTACCCATAATTTTATTCATTGTAAGGTAGCCAAGGAATTGAATTGCTTCCTATACCCAGCACTAGAGTTTCAAGTGATGGTTGCAAATGGAGGAACTATAAAATGCTATGGAAAGTGCCATAATATCAAGCTAACCATGGGGTAATATGTATTGAATAGTCTAATGCTTTCCATTCCAATGGGAGGTGTTTATGGTGTACTAGGAGTATAATGGTTACAACCTTTGGGGATGGTAACTTTTACTTTTCAAGAGCTTTTCTTGATCTTGTTTTTTGGAAGGAAATGAAGTTGAATTAAGGGGTATCACAGGGAAGTCGGGAAAGAAAATGAGCTCTAATTTCATGAAAAAACTTTTGAAGAAAGAACAACGAGGTGTAATTTCACAATTATGCTCACTAGAAGTTCCAACATCAAAATCATATATTTCTCTCGATCTCCAAAAAGTCGTGCACAATCATTCCAAGGTGTTTGAAACTCCCAAAGTACTTCTACCTATTCATAATCATGATCATGCTATTCATTTGATTCCAGGAAGTATTCCTCCAAATATCAGGCCTTACAAATATCCTTATGTCCAAAAGAGGGAAATTGAATGTATGATTGTAGAAATGTTAGAGGCTGGTATAATTCAACCTAGTCAAATTTCTTTCTCTGCTCCAGTAGTATTGGTGCACAAGAAGGATGGATCATGGCGCATGTGTCTAGATTATAGGGAGCTCAATAAGCTCACTATTAAAGATAAATTTCCCATTCCCGTGATTGATGAATTATTGGATGAATTACATTGAGAAATTTATTTTACCAAGTTAGATCTCTGTTCAGGATATCATCAAATTAGAATCAAGAATAAAGATATTCTGAAAACAAAATTTCGAACTCATGATGGTAACTATGAATTTTTGGTCGTGCCTTTTGGCCTTACCAATGCACCTTCTACATTTCAAGGGTTAATGAACTCCATTTTCAAACCCTTCCTTAGAAAATTTGTGTTAGTTTTTTTATATGATATACTAATCTACAATAGGTCTTTGAAGGATCATGTTTAACATGTTGATGTGGTGCTCAAACTATTGGAGGAGAAACAATTATATGCAAAAACCTCCAAATTCTTCTTTGGAGTACAAGAGGTGGAATATCTGGTTCATATTGTATCTCAGGAGTGTGTTAAGGTAGACCGTAAAAAAATTAAATTCATTAAGGAATGGAAAGTCCCCACATCCATAAAGAAATTGCGAGGATTTCTCGAGTTAACAAGGTATTATCGCAAGTTTCTTAAGAATTATGGGAGAATCGCAGTACCTATAATAACATTATTGAAGAAGGATGGATTTTCATGGACTCCTGAAGCAACTAAGGCCTTTGAAAATATTAAAGAGGCAATACGCCAAGCAGTGGTATTAGCTACACCAGACTTCACAAAAACCTTTATTGTTGAATGTGATGCTCCAGGAAATGGAATTGGTGTTGTTTTAATGCAAGAAGGAAGACCCATTTCTTTTGAAATTCATCTAATCAAAGGAAAGTATTTACAGAAAGCTATTTATGAGAAGGAGATATTTTCAATACTACATGCACTAAAGAAATGGCGACCTTACCTAATGGGAAGATACTTCAAGGTAAAAACTGATCATGATAGTCTTAAATAATTTTTGGAACAAAGACTATCTTCAGAAGAGCAGCAAAAATGGGTCACAAAGAAGTTGGGTTATGTCTTTGAAATCATCTACAAAAAAGGGAAGCTAAATGTTGTTTCAAATGCACTCTCAAGAAAGGAAGATGAGGTGGAAGCATTGCTTTGTGCCATTTGTATTAGCCAACCAGATTGGATAACCGAAGCAAGGGAGGAATAGAAGAATGAAGAAGAAGTGTGGACACTCATTCAAAATTTGCATAAGATCCCAGTAAATTTGATACATTTAGTTGGAAAAATGATTCCTTATGGTACAAAGATCGCTTATATCTTTGTAAGAATTCCCAACTAAAACAAAATATTCTTTTGGAATTGCACACCTCTCCCTTAAGAGGACACTTAGGATTTATAAAAACTTACCATAGGGTGAAGAAAGATTTTTTTTGGGATGGCCTTAAATCTGATGTTCAAAAGTTTGTGGTGGAATGTTTGGTTTTCCAGCAAAATAAATTTTATAAAATTAAGACCCCGGATCTGCTACAACCTTTATCCATTCCAAGTCAACATTGGGAGGACGTTTCAATGGATTTTATCACAAGTTTACCTAAGTCCGAAGGAAAGAGTGTCATCATGGTGGTAGTTGATAGACTTACGAGTATGCACACTTTTTTTCATTATCTCATCCATTTAAAGCAAGTACAATTGCTACTGCATTTGTGGAAACAATTCAAAAGCTACATGGAAACCCAAAGATTATTGTAAGCGATAGAGATCCCATTTTCATTGGAAATTTTTGGATGGAATTATTTTCTTGTTTTGGTACTCAACTAGCTCATAGCTCATCTTATCATCCTCAATCTGATGGGAAAACTGAGATAGTGAACAAAATTTTGGAAGGATATCTTCGTTGTTTTTTATCCAGATAAAAAAACACAATGGGTCAAGTGGTCACCTCTGGCTGAATGGTGGTATAACACTTCCATCCATACTGCATCAAAAATGACCCCATTTATGGAACTTTATGGATATCATCCGCCATCCATCACACTATCTTTAAGAGAAAATTATAAGGTTCAAGCAGTGGAATATCACATCGAGCATCAAAAATAAGTTATCCAACTCTTAAAGGATAACCTAAATTTGGCACAAAATTGAATGAAACAACATGCAGATCAACATCGCAGCGAGATAAGTTCTGGTGTAGGAGACTGGGCATTTTTATGGCTACAACCATACAAACAAATTTACCTCAAGCAAGCTAAGAAGGATAATAAATTATCGCCAAATTACTATGGTCCTTACAAGGTGCTCCAAAATATTGGTCATATGGCATGCAAATTGGAGCTTCTTGTTTCTTCCCGAGTGCACCCAGTTTTCCATGTTTCATGCTTAAAGAAGGTTATAGGTGAAAAAATTCCAGTTCAAACAATATTGCCAGAAATCGATGAGGAAGGAAAAATCATATTGGAACTTGAAGCAGTCACGGAAACAAGAACTCGACGACTACAAAATCGATCAATTTCAGAGTATCTCATCAAGTGGAAGAACTTACCCAATGAAGATTCCACATGGGAGGATGATAATTTCATATATAAGCATCGAAAAGTACTCAAGCGTTGAGGAAAACACTTTTTTGAAGGAGAGGGGCATGCTAGGTCCCTATATTACTAGTGTAGTCCCTTATTTTTGTTCGTGTAGCCCCTTTATTGTTATTGTTGTACCCTTGTAGTCTCCATATTTTTATTATTGTGCCCCATAAAATCCCATTGTTGCTATTGTTGTGTCCTTACATTATTATTATTAGGTTGGATAGGATTATATTATGACCCCATGGACTCTTATATATAGAAAGGAGGCTTATTCATTTGTAGCATCCAAGAATTTTTCATTTATGTAATGTAAATGATGTTTCCCCCTCCAAGAGGTTGATTTCTAAGGCGTTGATCTATCTTTTATTCTATTTTGTGAACTGGTTTCATAACAGTCAACCTCTTCAAATTTTGCTCCAACCAAATTTTCGGCCATCAATTCAGATATGCAACTTTGGCCTACAACTCTCGGCCCTAAAACTCGCATAGAAACCCTATAATTTTGTACGTGTGGGTAGAAGTAGGTCAGATTTCCAATATTATTCCTTCACTTGGTCTTTCTTCTTGTTTCCTTCTCCTTCACTCTTGATTTCTTCTTGTCTAAGTGCATATCAAACTTTCTTGCGATTGGTTTCCAAATAAGTCAAGCTCTCCTCCCTTTTATACCCTTCTCAAGGGATCAAATATACCTCTTCTAGGCCAAATTTTACTTGTAGGGTTGAGTTGGCCTTAGGAGTCCAAATTAACTTTATAAACTCAAAAAATAATGTTTCTTTCTTAATAAAAATTTCCCAAATGGGTCTTTTACATAAGACAATAACTATTTTCACTCATGAAAAATATTTTCTAAACTTAACAAACCCTAGTAGCGTGAGATGCATGCTTGGCCTAGTTGACCATTTAAATGGAGTATGAAATCCATGCTTGAAAAAAAAAAAAAAAATCTTTCTTATTTTGCTTGATACATAAAATATACATAATGGCATAAGTACAAAGAAAAATATGAAGACTAAAAGTACTTAAATTTTCCAACATGTAAAAATATTAGTAATCTTCTCATCATTAGAGACATGTTGGAGCTTAACTACTCCCTTCTGCAGCATGTCACAAATTAAGTTCTACTTGATCTCGATGTGCTTCGACATGTTGTGGAAAAATGGATTCTCGCTTAGCTTCACATAGCTCTTATTATAACAATATATCATGGTTCTTTCTAGCACCTGATCATATATTCATGTGAGTAGCTTTTGAAGCCACACTACTTCACAACTCGCCAAGCTAGTTGCAATATATTATTCCTTGGCACTGCTGAGTGCAACAAATGTATGCTTCCTACTCATCAACAAAATCATAGTGAAGCCAAAAATAAAGAAACCTCCTAAGGTACTCTTATTTTCTTCAACACCTCGTGCCCAATCTGCATCTACATATCCCTACATTTGTATGTCACCAGTTGATACATATCTCAAACCATAATTAATTGTACCACGCAAATATCTCAATACATGCTTTGTCACAATCCAATGATCATGTCTCGGTTCCACCTAGAACTGGATCAATGTGTTTACTACAAAGAAAATGTTTGGCCTGGTATTAACCATATATATATTAGTGAATCAATAAAATTTCGATACATGGATGGATCAACCAAATCAAGTTCATAGACTCTCATCTTTCTCAGAATTGTCACCATGGGAGTTAGCTTTGACTTACAGTCCATCATTCCAGTGTTGTACAATATCTTGATAATATATTTTCTTAACCAATAAATACTTCACTAATATTTTTTCATACTTATAGTCCCAAATAGTAGTGCATTAACCCAAGATCCTTCATATAAAATTCAGAATCCATCTCCCTTTTACACTGAATAATGAGATGCTCCACACCTGTAAAAAATCATTCATCAACATATAATAGTAGAATCACAAGCTCATTCTTCTCAACCTTGAAGTATAGGTTTGGATCAACTTCACTTTTGGAGAATCCAAGTCTTGTTAGATAACTGTTAATTCATGTATAACAATATCTAGGTGCTTGCTTAAGTCCATACAAGACTTTCTTCAATTTGAAAATGTGAGTTTCTCTTCCATGGACCTCAAAACCTTGAGGTTGTTCTATTTATACTTCTTCCTCAATCCTGCCATTAAGAAAAGTATCCTTTACATCCATTTAATGTAAACTCTAACCCATAAAGGAAGCAATAGAAATAATAGATCTAATAGTGGTGTTCTTGGTAACCAGAGCAAAAGTCTCATCATAGTATTCTCCCTCTTTATGAGAAAACCCTCTAGCCACAAATCTCACCTTGTATTTGTAAATACTGCCATCCACTGCATTCTTGATCTTATATACACATTTGGAGGACACAATTGGTTTTCCTTCAGGTATAGGTACAATACCATTCATCATTCTTCATAATCAATTGGTATTCTTCCAACATTTCATCCTTCCAAACTTGTTGGCTATATGCTTCTTCAAAGTTGGAAGGTTTAGCATCAATAAGATTAATCATTAGAGTTGCATATTCATCATACTTCCTTGGCATATTTATTTCCCTGAAGGATACATGTGGTGTTACATATCCTTTTGCTTCTTGCAAAGTGGATCTTAGCCAAACTTACCTCTTCCTGATTTCAGGAACAACAATCAGGTCCACTAAATCACTAGGCCCTTCTGGCTCTTATTAATGATCAACAAGATGTTCTTAAGGATTTTATAGACTAGAACCTTCTTCTTTCTTGGGATATTCATTCTCTTAATACTCATCAGAGTCCACGGGAACTCCTTTGGATTTACAATATCCCACATTCTCATAAAAGGTCACATCCATGCTAACTTCAACCTATTTTTGTCATGGAACCTATATTCTCTAGGCCTTTGATGACTTACTATATCCAATGAATATTTATTTCTTTCCTGAAGGATATAACTTCCTTCTCTTATATTTAGGTACATGATTATAAATAGGATAACCATTATAGAAATTTTTATGTCTAAAATGGGCCTCCTAAGGAATATTATAAAACAATAGTGGTAATAATAAAATAATATTAGATTAGATCATCAAATTTTAGAGGGAAAAAAGAAAAAACTACATTTTCAACTCATAGTTTGTTAGGTCCCTATATCACTAGTATAGTCCCTTATTATTGTTAGTGTAAACCCCTTATTGTTATTATTGTACCCTTGTAACCCCCATTTTTTTATTATTGTGCCCTTAAATTATTATTGTTAGGTCGGCTAGGATTACATTATGGCCCCATGGACTCCTATGTATAGAAAGGAGGTTTTGTAAATTGTATCATCCAAGAATTGTTCATTTATGTAATGTATTGGAGGTTTCCCCCTCGAAGTGGCTCATTTCTAAGGCGTTGATATCTCTTTTCTTCTATTTTTGGAGCTGGTTACACAACATTTGGTATCAGAGCTTTGGATTCTAGGGTTTCGCTGCTCCAAACAGGTCATCGTGGCATTTTCGCTATAACTTTTTTTCTACGAAGGTTTAGAAGTTGAAATTTTTAGGGTGCGAAGCCAAAATCCTGAGGAAGATTTTCTAAAAATTTCAAAGCTTGGTTCTCAATATTTTCGGAGATATGATCTGTGGAAGTTAGGTATTTTTTCAGGCTCCTAAACAGGTCATCGTGGCATTTGCGCTATAACTTTTTTTTCTACTAAGGTTCAGAATCTGAAATTTTTATGGTGCGAAGCTGAAATCCTAAGGAAACTCGTCAAAAAAATTCAGAGCTTGGTTTGCAATATTTTTGGAGATATGATCTGTGGAAGGTAGTGCTTTTTCAGGCTCCTGAATTTCATCTCAAAAAAGTGATCGTGGGAAAATTTCAATAACTCTCTCTCTGAGCATAGGATTAGAGTTTCGTAAAAATTGGTTGCAAGTACACGGATTTTGGTTTCTTAGCTATCAATTTTATAGGCGAAGGACAAAACAGTGACACGTGGCAAGTCGTACAAGTTCGCTATACTGAACCAGTCCATAATTAGGTCATTTTGGGAGATTGGACATAACTTTGTCTTGGAGAATCCAAATCAAGTCAGACCTGTGGCATTCAAAAGAGAATTCAGAGGGCTACTTCAGTGCTGAATTTTAGATATTGAAGAGCCACAATCACAGAGATAATACAATTTCAATATCGAACTCCTCAAAAGCAAGTAAAAGGTGTGTATTTTTTTTTCCGAATTGCATAAGTCTTGTTTGAAGAATCAAGTTGAATTGATTGCAAGGGAATATTGTAGAATAGATATCAGTATTGGATTATAAAATGGCCCCAAAAAATAATTCAACACCCATTAAGCCTTTGGAAAGCTCTACTATGACTCATGAAGATGAAGAATTGCAACATGATGTATCAAAATTACAAGAGCAAGTGCAGCAAATTTCACACTCGCAAAGAGCAACAAAAAATGAAATGGGAGTTTTGAAGAAACACATGGAAGCTAAGATGGATGGCGTGCAATCTAATATGGATGGCGTGGAAGCTAATATGGATGGCATGGAGGCTGGAATGGAATCTAAGATGGATGACAAGGAAGCTAAGATCGATGAGAAAATGGAAAACATGAAGAATTTTCTAAAAGCAGACATGGAAGGTTTGACAAAGTTGATACAAGAAAGGTTTCCTAATGGTGAAAAGATAGTAGAAGAACCTCATGATGAGAACAAAATAAATGTTAATTTTGATTTCATAAACTCTAATGTTGGCAGGAAGAACCACCATATTCCAAAGATGAATATGAGGAATTTTGACGGAAAGGATCCTGTAACATGGATACTACAGATGGAGCAATATTTTGATCTCCATAACGTGCAAAACACACAAAAGGTACGCATTGCAACTTTACATTTAGAACAAAATACATTTGTATGGTATCAATGGCTTTGCTCTCGTAAAAAAATTGTCACTTGGTCAATTTTTATGGAGGAAATGATAGCACATTATGAGGATACAAAGAGCAACACCTTCTTTAGCCAATTGATAAATCTCAAAGAAAAGGGTTTAGTGGGGCAGCACATTGAGGACTTCCAAAAATTGAATATAAGGGTAACTGATATTCCAGAGGAACACAGGATTGATCTCTTCATAGGTACTCTAAAGGATAACATCCAACATGAATTTCGTGTTTTGGAACCTGATTCATTGGAGAAGGCATTCAGGTTGGCAACAAAAGTTGAATGTAAAATTATGGCGACAAGGAAGCCTACCACTCAATTCTATAAAGAAGGAAGTGTTGCTACGCCTAGATTTCCACAACCTACAAGGTTGACACCACAACAATTGGAAGAAAAAAGAGCAAAAAGGGCTTTGCTACAGTTGTGATAGCAAATACACTAAAGGTCATAAGTGTGCTGAGAAGAAATTATTTTACATAGATTGTGAAGAGGAAGAAGAAAATGAACAAGAGGATATACACCAGGAACCAACCCTAGAAGAGGAAGAAATGAATCCGACCATATCGTGTAATGCACTGGCAGGAATTACCACTCCTCAAACTCTCAAGATACAAGGACAAATCAAGAAGAAAAAGGTAATAGTGTTGATTGATTCGGGTAGCACCCATAATTTTATTCATTATAAGGTAGCCAAGGAATTAAATTGTTTCCTATACCTAGCACTAGAATGTGAAGTGATGGTTGCAAATGGAGGAACTATAAATTGCTCTGGGAAATGCCATAATCTCAAGCTAACGATGGGGGAATATGTATTGACTAGTCCAATGCTTTCCATTCCTATGGGAGGTGCTGATGTTGTACTAGGAGTACAATGGTTACAATCTTTGGAGACGGTAGCTTTTAATTTTCAAGAACTTTTCTTGAAATTTTTTTCAGAAGGAAAGGAAGTCGAATTACGGGGTATTGAAGGGAAGCCAAGAAGGATAATAAGCTCTAATGTCATGACAAAGCTTCTAAAGAAAGAACAACGAGGCGTAATTGCACAATTATGCTCACTAGAAGTTTCAACATCAAAATCATCTATTTCTGCAGATCTCCAACAAGTCTTGGACAATCATTCCAAGGTGTTTGAAACTCCCAAAGGACTCCCACCTATTCATGATCATGATCATGCTATTCATTTGATTCCAGGAAGTGTTCCTCCAAACATCGGGCCTTATAGATATCCTTATTTCCAAAAGAGCGAAATTGAACGTATGATTGCAGAAATGTTAGAGGCGGGTATAATTCAACCTAGTCAAAGTTCTTTCTCTGCTCCTATAGTATTGGTACACAAGAAGGATGGATCATGGTGAATTTGTCCGGATTATAGGGAGCTCAATAAGCTCACCATTAAAGATAAATTTCCCATTCCTATGATTGATGAATTATTGGATGAATTACATGGAGCAATTTATTTTACCAAGTTGGATCTTCGTTAAGGATATCATCAAATTAGAATGAAGACTGAAGATATTCCAAAAACAACATTTCAAACTCATGAGGGTCATTATGAATTTTTGGTCATGCCTTTTGGCCTGACCAATGCACCTTCTACATTTCAAGGGTTGATGAATTCCATTTTCAAACCCTTCCTTAGAAAATTTGTGCTAGTATTTTTTGATGATATACTAATCTACAACAGGTCTTGGAAGTATCATGTTCAACATGTTGACAAGGTGCTCAAACTATTGCAGGAGAAACAATTATATGCAAAAACATCCAAATGTTTCTTTGGAGTACAAGAGGTGGAATATCTGGGTCATATTGTATCTCACGGGGGTGTTAAAGTAGACCCTAACAAAATTAAATCCATTAAGGAATGGAAAGTCCCCACAACCATAAAGCAGTTGCGAGGATTTCTCGGGTTAACAGGGTATTATCGCAAGTTTGTTAAGAATTATGGGAGAATAATAGCACCTCTAACAACATTATTGAAGAAAGATGCATTTTCATGGACTCCTGAAGCAACTAAGGCCTTTGAACGTCTTAAAGAGGCAATGTGCCTAGCACCGGTCTTAGCTACACCAGACTTCACAAAAACCTTTATTGTGGAATGTGATGCCTCAGGAAATGGAATTGGTGCAGTTTTAATGCGGGAAGGAAGACCCATTTCTTTTGAAAGTCGTCCAATCAAAGGAAAGTATTTACAGAAACCTATTTATGAGAAGGAAATGTTAGCAATACTGCATGCACTAAAGAAATGGCGAACTTACCTATTGGGAAGACACTTCAAGGTAAAAACTGATCATGATAGTCTTAAACACTTTTTGGAACAAAGACTATCATCAGAAGAGCAGCAAAAATGGGTCACAAAGATGTTGGGTTATGACTTTGAAATAATCTACCAAAAAGGAAAGCTTAATGTTGTTGCAGATGCACTCTCAAGAAAGAATGAAGAGGTGGAAGCATTGCTTTGTGCCATTTCTATTATCCAACCGGATTGGATAGCCGAAGCAAGAGATGAATGGAAGAAGGACAAAGATGTATGGACACTCATTCAAAAGTTGCAGCAAGATCCTAGTACATCTGATACATTTAGTTGGAAAAATGATTCCTTGTGGTACAAATATCGCTTATATCTTTGTAAGAATTCCCAACTAAAACAAAAGATTCTTCTGGAATTGCACACTTCTCCTTTAGGAGGACACTCGGGATTTTTAAAAACTTACCAAAGGGTGAAGAAATAATTTTTTTGGGATGGCCTTAAATCTGATATTCAAAAGTTTGTGACGGAATGTTTGGTTTGCCAGCAGAATAAAGTTGAGACAATTAAGACCCCGGGACTTCTACAACCTTTATCCATTCCAAGTCAACGTTGGGAGGAGATTTCAATGGATTTTATCACGGGTTTACCTAAGTCCGAAGGAAAGAGTGTCATCATGGTGGTAGTTGATAGACTTACCAAGTATGCACACTTTTGTGCATTATCTCATCCATTTAAAGCAAGTACAGTTGCTACTACATTTATGAATAGAATTCAAAAGCTACATGGAAGCCCAAGGGTTATTGTGAGCGACAGAGATCCCATTTTTACTAGAAATTTTTGGACGGAGTTATTTTCTTGTTTGGGTACTCAGTTAGCTCATAGCTCATCTTATCATCCTCAATCTGATGGTCAAACTGAGATAGTAAATAAATGTTTGGAAGGATATCTTCGTTGTTTTGTATCTGATAAACAAACACAATGGGTCAAATGGTTACCTCTCGCTGAATGGTGGTATAACACTTCCTTCCATACTGCAGCAAAAATGACCCCATTTATGGCACTTTATGGATATCATCCACCATCGATCACATCATCTTTAAGGGAAAATTCGAAGGTTCAGGCAGTGGAAGATCACATCGAGCATCAGCAAGAAGTTCTCCAACTCTTAAAGGATAACCTGAATTTGGCACAAAATCGAATGAAACAACAGGCAGATCAACATCGTAGCGAGAGAAGTTTTGATGTAGGAGATCGGGTATTTTTACGGCTACAACCATACAAACAAATGTCCCTCAAGCAAGCAAAGAAGGATAATAAATTATCGCCAAAGTACTATGGTCCTTACAAGGTGTTGGAAAAGATTGGTACTATGGCATACAAATTGGAGCTTCCTGCTTCTTCGCGAGTACATCCAGTTTTCCATGTTTCATGCTTAAAGAAGGTTATAGGTGAAAATCTTTCGGTTCAAACAATATTGCCAGAACTTGATGAGGAAGGAAAAATCATATTGGAACCTGAAGTAGTCATGGAAACAAGAACTCGACAGCTACGGAATCGATCAATTTCAGAGTATCTCATCAAGTGGAAGAACTTACCCACTGAAGATTCTACATGGGAGGGTGAGAATTTTATACAGAAGCACCCGGAGCTACTCAAGCGTTGAGGACAACACTTTTTTGAAGGAGAGGGGCATGTTAGGTCCCTATATCACTAGTATAGTCCCATATTATTGTTAGTGTAACCCCCTTATTGTTATTATTGTACCCTTGTAACCCCCATTTTGTTATTATTGTGCCCTTAAATTATTATTGTTAGGTCGGCTAGGATTACATTATGGCCCCATGGACTCCTATATATAGAAAAGAGGTTTTTTGAATTGTATCATCCGAGAATTGTTCATTTATGTAATGTATTGGAGGTTTCCCCCTCGAAGTGGCTCATTTCTAAGGCGTTGATATCTCTTTTCTTCTCTTTTTGGAGCTGGTTACACAACATATTTTCAACTTATCTCCATACGATTTTACTCAAATTTCGAGAAGGAGCATTCATTGGATGTGAAATTTAATTCATCTTCCAAGGAGTACCTATGTTGCATACTTTCAATGGAACTTACTACACTAAAAAGATGATAAATACATTAAAAACATGATTCAAATCACGTTTTTCATATATTTCTCATTTTTCATTTAGTATGGTCTATTGAAAGTATGCAAAATGGGTACTCATTAGATGAGGAATTAAATTCCACATCCAATGAGTGATCCCTCTCAAAATTTTAGTATAAAATTAGGGAGATAAGTTGAAAATACTAGTTCAAAAAGTAGTTCTTTTATTTTTTATTTTTTAGTATTTTAACTTTTTACTCCAAAAATGGTTAATCATCCCCCATGGTTGAAATCATCATCCTGAATACTATTGCCTCTTACAAAGTTGCTTTTGGTTGTACATTTTTGTTTTGAGGCCCATTTCAAACCTCAAAACTTCTCTAATGCAAATATTCTCAAATGACCAACCTAAGGCTTATGTATGGTGAATTCTTCCTCAAGAGTCTTGTATTCCAAAATTAAATGAGGACTTATATTTTTAATGTAAAAAATTTTCATCAATGCTTCACTCCATAGAAACATAAGCCTATCTTGATCATGGATCATTGCCTTAACATATTCTTCAATGGATCTGTTCTTTCTTTCAGCAACTCCATTTTCTTGTGGATTGTAAGGGACTATAAGCTCCTTTTTAATCCCAACTTATTTACAAAAGGAAACAAACTCCTTGGAGGTATATTCTCACACATTATCATATCTCGGGATCTTGATCTTATTTCCATTCAAGTTATCCACTGTAGCCATGAATTCTTGAAACTTGTCAAAGACTTTGTCCTTTCTCTTCATGAAGTAAATCCATGTCTTGCAAGAGGAGTCATCAATAAATGTTACATATTAAAAGGATCCTCCAAGATATTTTACTAGCATCAAATCACATACATCAGAATGGACCGGATCTATGATTTTTTTAGATCTACTTTCGCTACTTGGAAAAGGCTTCTTGATGTTCTTCCCAAGTGCACATCCTTTATATACTTCATCATGTTCTACCTAAAACTATAGAACACCTATATCCATCTGATTTAAGGTTGGAAAATATCTATATTGAAGGTGATAATATATTTTATGCTAAAGCTCACATGGATTAATATCATTATGTACAAGTGCTTAGGAAGTTTGTTTCAAAAGTCTATACAACCTTCCTTCACGAACTCCAATCATTTTAGCAGAATCTATACTAGAGCCTTTGGGCCAAACAAGAAATTTTCCATAAAAAAACGTTACTATATATCCTTTATCTTCCAAGAATTAAATAGAAATCAAATTCTTCTTTAAACTTGGTACATATAATATATTTTTAAGATGAACATTATCACCCGATTCTAGCGCAATGGTTGTCTTCTCAGTGCATTTTCCTACATAACTATTGTTGTCTCCAAGTTCCACGTTTTGTGATAATCTTCTTTCCATCAAACTTGTGAGGTTATCTCTATCTCTCATCATGATCCATGAGGCACCTTTATCTACTAGCCACAAGTATTCACTGTCTACAACATAACTAGTACGAGAAGAAAAATAGAAGAATTATTCATTACCTAGATCTTCATTCTTAGGCTTCTTTGGAAGTTCATGCAAGTATGTTGTGGTAGCATGTTAGTTTCCTTTCCTCTTTCTATCATTCTATATTTCATGACAATCACTTCTATAATGGCCAAATTTATGACAATGATAGCATTAAACTCTTTACATGTCTCTTTTTCCCTTAGGAGTGAATCTTCTTTCTTCAAGCCTTCTTCCTTCACTTCTTCTTTGAAATACAAACTTATCTCTTCCTCCACCTTTCTTGAAGTGTGTCGCATAGGCTTGAAATTCACCTTCTTCAGAGCTTTGAATCTTCCCTCTTGATATTATCCTTGATTCTTCTTCAGTACATGCGGTCCATGGTTCATCAAACTTTGGAGCTTCTTTTCTAGCTATATTCCTGCTACAAATGAGTCCCATGATTTAGGTAAATCATTAAGTGTTGTAGTTAAAAGTTCCTTTTTAGACATGATTTCATAAATTTCTTGAATTTGATCTCTCAATTAAGAAATCCTCATAAAATATGATGCTATAGTATCATTCTATGTTATTCTAGCATCATGAAGTTCATTCTTCAAACTCATTGCTTGACCAATTTTTGTTGATAGTGTACAAACCAATTATGGAATCATACTTTTTCTTTGAAGAGTTAATATTTGCGATATATGGAATTGAATGATCTATGATGGAATCTAAAATGATACTTCTATTTGTGAAGTCATCTTTATCAAAAATTAATTTATCTTCATCATTTTCAAGTTCAGTGACCTTGACCTTCACAATACACAAGAGATCCTCTTTAGCAAGAAGAAAACCAATCCTTGTTTTCCAATCCCTAAATTTTGTAGCTCCTTCTAACTTTTTTTCCTCAAGATTGGTCTCTTACCAAATATTATTCGAGAGTAATATCAACATCCAATTCGTCACCAAAGCTGTGATACCATGTTGAGTTACCAAGTGCAATATATACAAGAATTTTTTTTCTAAAATATTGATAATTACTTCTAATCATACAGCTCTTCTTTTAATGATTCCATATTATCATTAATTAATTACACTTTATAAATTCAACCATAAAACCATCAAGACAGTAGATATCACAATGCACAAAGAGAGCACAAGATTTATCATGGGAAAACCCATTTAGGGGAAAAAACCAACAACATTTTTCTTGGAGAAATTATTCGGTTCAACAAGAGATACATATAATGTTTCTATTAAAATATGAGGTCAAACTGACCAACAAGGTTTATGGTCAAACCTGGTATCCATCCCTCGTCTTGATTTGATCTTCTTTAGGCCGAAATTCAGTGTCTCAAAAATTGTCCAGAAACCCAGAAATTTGGCCTCCCAATCTGCCCATAATATGTTTCCCAAAAAAAATGTGTGCGAGATAGAGAGATAGAGATGTGATTTAGAGAGAGAGAAAGAAATATGATCTCAATCCTTCTTTTTGTCATTTTTTCCTTCTTGTTCTTCGCTTAGATCCCCAACAAATGTCTTGCTTGTGAGAGGTCGAATGGTGTCTCTGTGGAGGAGCTTGACTTCCTTTATATAGTTTTTTGCATTCGTGAATGGGTGTCTCTTCAATAGGGCTGACTTTACTTGAGGGAGGGTTGACTTGACTATTTTGGAGCAAAAAATTCAAAATTCAAATTTTGAAATTTTCTCTTTTAAATCCAACATGGAAAACATGTCTTACAATAATTCTTTAAATGGATAAATAATCAAAATGAAATGAATAACATGTATTAAATATTACTTATACATTACAAGGGCTAAAATATAAATTATGAATACCACCCATAGCTACAAATTGAACAGGTTTTCACATGTGATTTTTGTACAATCACTACATGGTTCATGTGTGGTATTTGTACTATTGTAGGATTGAGTCCACACACCTTTTTCAAATTATTTTTGTAAATTGAACTCGGCGTTAAAAAAAAATAAAACAAATTGGATCTTAAAACTAAAATTCAATTTTTCTAGGCTTTGAATGGCACAAAACCCTTTGGATATTTGGTGCCTAGTTCTTCACACTCATGTAGACTCTTTGGGAATATTTTTAAACTCGCTAAGAATGGAAGGTTTGTCTTTCAAAGGCATAAGACTCTTGACATATTTTCAAAAATGATAGGCTCAAATACCATATAATGATAACAAATACATAAAGAAAAAAATATTTCATTCATAATGAGAAAGTGAAATATTTCTTATAAAGAGTTACAAGCTAATTTATTGGTTCACTTTATGAATGTGGGATAGACCAAGGAATGCACTAAAGAGGAATATTGTATAAAAGTATAAAATAATATGAAGTTGAATTTTATCAATGTCTATCTCTAATATCTAATTGATCATTATAGACTGATTTTTACTTTAACATGTGACAATTGCAATAAACTTTGGGCATAAAGGTACAACGGATTATTGAGGTTTTTTTTTCTACAAACATTAAAGATAAGGAAGGGATGAGATCCAATGGTTGGGAACATACAACTTGTTAGTATTAAATACCTCTAAAAGAGAGAGAGAGAGAGAGAGAGAGAGAATAAAATTTTGTCATCATCTCATAAATAGTGTTAAATCTTGCTTGTTTTACATTAATTAACTTTCGATGCGTTTTTGGGCCCTTCCACTATGTTTTTGGCGATTTCCATATTCCTAAGCTTCATAATTTGTATATCTCAAAATAACTTTTGTAAAATTCCAAAGAATTCCTAAAATGGAGTTCACATGTTAAAATTATGGCCCTAGGATATTATGATCTAATTAGGCTCTCTAGGACATGCCTTCCTTTTTCCACATCAATGCCTAGAGCTATAATATTGGGACCTTAAGGATTATATCTCAAGTACTTTGGGAATTTTGATAAAATGCAGTTTCAACCTATTGTTGTGGGATTTTGTAAATGAATATAATTATCAATAATAATCTACCACCATTCTAACCACTTTGTATGTATATCTGTATTAAAAAAATTTCATCATTCATTGATAAATAGAATTTGGTTTCCTCTGCCTATGGTGTTTAATTATGTTCTATTTTATTCAATAGGATTTTATTTATTTCCATTGTTAACATTATATGAATTAATGATATAGAAGAGGTATTATCTCTTTTTTTCCATTCAATTTCCCTATGAGGCTATCATACAAGGAGTTGGGCCTTGAGCTAATAGACTCAATGAAAATCTTCATCATTGGCCTAAGTAGGATCACATTGAAGAAGAAAATTATTATGGTGGAGTGGGATATTCTATGAATTTGTTTCTCCAAGGGTCCCTCAAGGTGAAATAATAAATTTTCACATTCATCGCACATCCACTAATCTAAAAAATGTGGTTTCTTATGGGCAAAAAACATGGAAATTAATTTAGTATGTGAGTTTTCTTCACTTGATCAGAATGAAATCATGATATTTTCTTCCATGCTTATTTGAAACTATTATAGTATTAATTTTTGGATATAGCTTATATTTGTAAAAGAGACCCCTAAGGGCATTCATATTTAGGCCTTTGAATCTCTTACTTGTAGAAACTATGCAAGTTTTGGTAATAAGGTGACTGGAAACTGGAATATATGCATCATACCACCATCTAATCATGTATTTGACGTAGATTCCTTTTATTTCTTCTTCTAATGGTTAACCATGATATTTTGAGCCTCAATGCCACTAATAGAGGTGGAGTGTGGAAAAAAAACCACCGGTATTCTTCCTCTTATGTGGCACCACAATTTTAGGATATTTTTCATGAATGGGAGGAACAAATATAAAGGATTCCCTCACAAAAGGGTTATAGGAACTTTAAAAACTAAGGATTCCTTAGGATGTAATCTATCCCCTTCTCCCTATTTCATCTTCCATATATTCCTATTGGCCTTTTCTACTTGATATGTCTCAATATAGTCATTGAGTCATCTTTAATTCCCACATCAAATTTAGGGCATCGTTTAACTTATGTCACAATATTATGTAAGTGTTCTTTTAATCTATAAATCCTACCTATCTCTCTTATGTTATTTCTATAATATTTATAAAACATATCTTTATCAACCACTTCATAATGGATCCATGTAGAATATTTCAAGTTAAGGCCCATGGTAAGGTCTCAAATAGAAAATAAATCTATAAGTGCAAGAAACAACCTTATCTTAATATATTTAAAATGTGAATTGAAATCTACTATTTTATGAGAAAGAGAAAATGGTTTGAACCATAACTTACGATGGACACAACAAATGAATCAAAAACTCCTCCAAGCTTGTAGATGAGCTATGTCCCATTGATGTGGATGCCAAATCCACCAATAAAATCCCACAAAAAATTCTAAATTAGCTACAAGCTCGCTCAAAATCAAATCTCTTCAATGTAGCACTACAAAATATAAATGTTCATAATCAATTAATGAGATAAGTGTGAGGAAAATATGTGGGGGGATTCATTATATAAATTATCATGCTATTTTTAAGGGTTGGTGGTGTGTTTTCTTCCATTGGAATAGTTTATCATAACAAATTTTGTAATATTATAAAATCTTAAACTATGTGAATTTATTTCCTTGCATTCTAGATTAATTATTTACTATTTTTGTTCAAATTTAAGAAAATATTGAAGTGAGAAATGGAAATAATAGGCACATAAAAAAACCATCCACGTAAATGAACATAATATTCATCCTAGGAAACCTAAACAGCAAAAACCCTAACTAGAAGTTGTGGCTTATCCTCTTCTCTTTTTGTTGCAATTATAAAAAATGTACATACAGAGGAATGGGAACTCTTGTAGAGATACATATTTAAATTGAGGCCAAAATGACTGCTACAATATATTCCTCCTCCTCTATTATGCTCTAAAAATGCCACTCTGATATATTTTTCTCAACTATGGAACAAGTACAATGCAAAAGAATTGAACCCCTTCTTCTCTTAACGACTCAACATTTAACATAGCATGATAACCATCTAGGGTTAGGGGTTCGAATTCCTAAACCCTCAATGGGATAAGGTTTTGGAAATTATAAAATATTCTTCAAAGTAATCATGTGTCCAACTCATACCATGGGTGTCAACTAGGTAGGTCAACTTGCATGAGGCATAACTTACACATATGAGCTTTAGTTGAGGTGATCTTCAGACCATTGGAAAGTTATCATTACATAGACCAATATTTAAGTTTTGCATGCAATTTTTATACCTTTCATCCCTAAAAAAATTTTTTTGATGCATAAAAATGACTTCATAAGGTTCTAGAGCCCAATTTTCCAAATTGAGAGCTACCACTAAAATGGGCCCTACAATCCAATTCCTCTAATTTTTCCACTCAAAAATTACCAAGATAGATGAAAAATTATATGATCATCAAATATGGATCATACCTCACTATTTAAGGAGGTTTTTAGTCCCCAAAATATTTATTGAATAAGATGAGTAAATGTTTCCTCTTCCTTCTCCTTTGAATACCATTTTTATTTTCCTGGAATATTTCCTTTCAACTCAATCTGCCAAAGGCCATATTTCCCCCATCTTTTACTTCTAGAATTATTCTACAAAATTTTGCCTTGCGGAAAATTTTCCTAAGCATATAGTTATAATCACCCTATGGTAGATAGGACCTACACCTCCTCCTAGTCCAACATGGAAGGCTCATAGAGTTTCATATTATCCACATTCACTACTAAGCAAATGTGCATATATGGGGTAGAATGAGTCTAAAGGAATTATCTCCCACCTTCTCTATTACCTAAAAAGGGCCATATCATTAAAACCTCAATATTCTTACCAATACCTTGTATTATTTCCTTATTTAGATATAAATAAAATCTCTCTCCCACTTTCAATGATTTCTCTATTCAATGCTTGTCATGTCAATCATTTTACTTTTCTTGTGACTTCTTTAGCATCTCTTGTACTTGAAAATGAATCTATCTAATATTTTCAACAAACTTGTTTACTCTCAATGCCTCTCTTGTGATTTCTTAGCCCACTCCTCCCTATTTTCCATGTACAACATCCTTGGGTGAAGGTGGAAAATACCCAAAAAAAGTTTCGAAAGGGGAATTATCATTAGAAATGTGGACTA
Organism: Pinus albicaulis; assembly: GCA_034641835.2. Lineage (NCBI taxonomy): Eukaryota > Viridiplantae > Streptophyta > Pinopsida > Pinales > Pinaceae > Pinus > Pinus albicaulis. The sequence goes on from CM076575.1 coordinate 1,352,789,757, forward strand.
ACCCATTATAAGAGTGCTGAATATAAATTAGATTTTCACCCCAAATATTTAAATGATTCTAATTGTAACCCCTCAAAATTTGAACCAAAGTCCTATTGACTACATCTATTTTCCCATATTCCTATGGATGGAATGTTTTACACCTCTTTAATCTAGTGTCCATATTCTCCCTAATTGTAGTCCAACAAGAATCAAGTGTCCATATTCTCCCAAATTTTAGTCCAAAATTCACTAAGAGATCTAGTATCCTTGTTTGAGATTATGCCCCATTGGTGTCCCCAAGTGCACCAAGACCTATTCAAAGAAATTGTTATTTTCTTCTCTTCCTCTAATGGTATTTTCATAAGGCACCAGGATGTTGGGTGTGTTTTATATTCTTTCCACAATTAGTTGTAGGTGAGTAGCAGGGGGTAACAAGAGGGCGGCCAGCCCATAGACGCTTGCACCGGACACAACCCCCCTTGTTGGGGGGTTTGGATGGGGGCGGTAACCCCCATGCACGGGGTACGAGGAAAATCCCTGGGAAATTTTTTTTGGACCCTATATTAGGTGGGTAGACCTGCCTATGGCTTTTTGCATGGGTTTTCACATGGCTTTGGGCATGATGGTTTTATGCCCATGGTATTTTGTAGATCCACTCAAGGGAACTATGATTATGTTCTAATCCAGCGTTAATGGATTGGGGTTTATGAATGCTTTGACATGTATATATATGTGTTGTAACATTGAAGGAATATAATAAAAAAATCAAGCTGGTAGTCCCGGTTTTGGGATCCAGGGGAAAATATATGTGTATATTTGTTTTATGTTTTATGCTCTCGCTATTGTTTTATTTTCTTCTTTAAGAGTTCATTTGCAGCTAAAAGTTTTGTCCGGGGTTAAAACCCACACATGATGCACATTTTCTAAACCTATCAATTACCATAATAAATAGTTATGTCACGTTTTGTGTTGTTGGTACCACAAAATCCATGGAAATTATTTCCCAAGATCTAGTGGGTACAGGTAAGGGATGGTATAGACCTTTTTTTCATTTATTTGGCTTGATTGTAGAACAAAGTATGCATCCCCTAATATATTATGCTACGTCTTCTTGCATTCTAGGCTAGTACACATGCCTTTGTAAGTTAGAAATTGCCTTCCCAACACCAAAATGTCCTACAATCATAGAGTTTTCAGGCTCTTAGAGAAATTGAAATCTTTCACTTTTAGGGACATAGAGTTTATCTATATTGTAGAGTAATCCATTCTCAAGATGATAATCATCATTGATGTCACCTTCTTCAACATGAATTTTTCCTTATAACTACTAAAACACCTCCTTCAAGTCCTCACTTTATGTTTACTTATTTGTATGCATCACAAGTAAATGGCTCCATGTACATACACACTCCCAAAGTTGTAACCCTAGTTGTGGGTAGCCTTGATAGAATGTATTTCAAATTATTAATGATTCCCTTATTGTATTTGATGACTAGATGAAGTTATTGTAATAACTCCATCCACTTGTAATGTTTGGTTTGTTGAATGTTACATTGGGCCTACAAATATTGTAGTGGTTGGTGATCTATGTGGATTTTGTTTTCCTTACACATCAAATAGTGCTTCAACTTCTTAATAGTTTGCACTCGGGAATATATTTCCTTATCATATACATGGTAGTTTAATACTCCCACATGACTCATAATTTAGAATGATAGCAAATCGTCTTACCTCTATGCATCAATACTACTCCCATAGCATACCCACTTACATCTTTCTCCAATTGGAATGTCTTTTGCAAGTTTTGTAATGCAAGAACTAGTGCATAATTGATCTTCAATTTTAGTTTGTCGAAATCCTTTTGTTGATTCTTTTCCCACCAAAAAATGTTACCACTTGATCCTATCACATGGAATGGTGTAGATACCATTGAAAATGATGATATGAACTTCCATAGATATTATGTTTCCCCAACAAATATCCTAACATCTATTACATTAGTAGGAATTGGACATTTCACGATGGCCTCCATCTTTTAAAGTCTATCTGAAGTTCCCCTCCACCAAAAACATACCCAAAATATACCAAAAATTACTGAGAAAACTTTAATTTATCGATGTTAGCCAGTAGTAGTGCTTAAATTTATAACAAATGAATCTAAATTTGGGTGTAATACATCATTCATCAGTCTCATAATTGTAGTTGGTGCATTGCATAAACCAAATGACATGACCAACAATTCATCCAAGCCTTTCTTTTTAATAAAGGTGGTCTTCCAGGTGTCTTCTTCTTTGACATGTACTAGGTGGTATATTGATTTCAAATCTAGCTTGGTGAATTACTTGGCATGCTACAATTGGTCTAAAAAATCATCAATATTGGGGAAAAGGTTATTGATTTTTTAGTGTAATATTATTCAACGATATGTATTCAATGCAAATCCACAAAGTCACATCCTTCTTGGGAAAAATAATGATAGGTGACCCATAGGGTGAGGTGCTTGGATGAATCAGTCCTACTCTAGTAGCTGCTACAATTGCTTCTTCATTTCATATGCTTCCAAAAAATATTGTTTATACAGTGTAATATTTGGAAATGAGGACTCTAGAAATAGTTGTATCTCATGCTCCACTTCCCTCTTAGGTGGTAACCCCTTGGGCTTCTATAACACTTCTCTACACACCTGTAGGAACTTCTCCAACTATTGTTTTCTCTCTTTATTACATCCCTCTAAGGATGCCTTATTGATTAATCACCTAGTTTATTCTCTCTTTAGAAAAGTAACATATATTTCTTGTAGAAACTAACTAACTTCTTAGCTTGGGTGGCACTTACCAATGATATTTTCAATTTAATTTTGGTCGCATTAATGATGTATGGTTTCCCATCCTTAATCAAGTGGTGTTGGTTTTCTCTTTGCAAGAAGATTTCATCCCTCATATACATGTATGGGCTTCCAACACTATGCCACACATGTCAAGGGGTACTACATCTAACTCAACTTCGTCAACAAACTCTACCTTAATAGTGAATTTTATCTTACACTATTTTCTGACCTTGACATCTACATCCTCCTTCACCCACCACAATGGATATGGGCGTGGATGATAGTGAACCTACAGCCTAAGCTTACTCATTAGGTCACTTGCTTCAAATAAGGTGTCTGCCTTAGTCTTCTTGACTTAAATATTGATGTGAAAGAGTTTTTCCATCTCCTTCTCTCCCTTATGATGACAGTTATTCAAATCACCTCCTTCTACATTGAAGTGAAAAAAAAATTCTCGTCCTCATATAAGCTAATTTATACCTAATTGATTGAATATGTGGCTAGAAGGTTCTTCTTTGTAGCATCATTCTTACAATTCTTAGGATTCAACTCTAGATGTAGTTTCCAACTCTTTTCTTCAATGTGACCATCAATATTGCAATGATTGTAATGTTTACTTGGATCATGCACTAATGTGCAATGTTTTTTGTCTTCTTGTCTTTTCCTTGCAATAATCATGGTGTTATTTCTACTTGGAACCTAAGGGTTTGTTTCCTATATTTTCTAAATATTGTGCTTGCACACAACTCTCATCAATTTTCCTTGGCTTGAAAAGAATCACATGTTTTTCCAAATGACTGTGTATACCCCCCAAAATACTTGAGGAATAGATGATATTCATGTTCCTAAATTTAGTGGTGTACTCTTGCACACTTTTGCCCTACCTTTGCTTGAACTAATCCCAATGAATCCACTAGTAATCTACATACCCAATAGGATATAACTAGGACTTGATAAGAGTTTTAAAATTTCCCGACTTAATTACTAGTGTATTATCATCTACTGTAAGTGTTTATGTGTGAATTTCACACCACGTTAATGTGCGGTTGTCTAACTTTAGTTTGGTAAACAAAATATTTCACTCTTCTTCTCTATGGTGAACACTCAAATATCAATATAATTATTGCAACAAATCATTCAGCATTATTGCATTGATTTCACCTTGGTATATATTGACCTTCACTTCCATTCTAAACAAGGAATATGAAGGGGTTAGAGTATTGGAACGTAGCTACTCTTTTTTTGGATCTTTCTTCAACTCCTTTTATGGGTTTTCATGGTCTCCTAATTTCCTCTTTGATTTGATATATGATTTAGAGCCTCCAACCTCATCAAAAGATAAAATATTTCTTGCTAAAGTCGCCATGACGAGGGCCACATTCTGAAAGATATCAATGAATTATTATTCGAGCCTCGCAAATTTATCTTCTACTGGATCTCAAGGGTTGCTTTCAATAGATTACTCCAAAATTCATATTAAATACTACGAATATTACATTGGAATGGCTTGTCATAGTAGTTTTTGTAATATTATAAAATCTTAGATTATGTAAATTTATTTTCCTTAGATTTCAAATTAATTATTTACTAGATTTGTTCGAATTTAAGAAATATTTGACATAATAAATGGAAATAACAGGCACATAAAAACACCATCCACATAAATGAACATAATATTCATCCTAGGAAACCCAATACAACAGAAAACCCAGCTAGAAGGTGTGGCCTATCCTCTTCTCTCTTTGCTTCAGTTATAAAAATGCACAAAGAAATGGGAACTCCTATGGAGATACCTTTTGAAACTGAGGCTAAAAAAACTACTACGGGATCATCTTCCCCTATTATACTCTAAAATACCACTCTCAAATTTTTTTCTCAACTGTCGAACAAGTTCAATGCAAAATAATGGAACCCCTTGTCCTCTTAACTGCTCAATATTTAACATATACCGATAGGCATCTAAGTTATGGGTTTGACTCCCATAACCCTCAAAGAGATAAGGTTTTGGACCTCACATTACTAGCCTCACATGCATGAGTAACAAGCGCTAATGTAGCAGCCACTCATACCATGTTGGTCAACTAGGTAGGTCAACTTGTAAGAGACATAACTTTTGGATATGAGCTCCAATTAAGGTGATATTTGGACCATTGAAAATGTCTCTAAATGTACATCAATTTTGAGGGTGTGCACACAAGTCCTATACCCTATAAACCACCCCCCTACCCCCCCCCCCCCCCCAAAAAAAATGCCTCAAAATGGCTCTCAAAGGTTCCAAACCCCAATTTTCCAAATTGAGACCTATCACTAAAATGGAATTTACAAGTCAATTCCTCCAATTTTCCACCTAGAAAGTACAAAAATAGATAATTAAATTATATGATGATCCAATTTAAATCAATTTCCCCCACCAAAATTTTAAAATACACTTTTTTTCTCTTGATGTAACTAAATTTTAATATAACCCATCTAACAAGTTTTTGAGGTATCGATTCTATAGAAATTTTAAATATATAACAAAAAAATTAAATCACCCTAACACCAAATAATAAGAAATTATGTGTTATTTGAATTTCACAATAATTCCAATACCAATGATTTTAATTTTATATGCCTTATCACTTTACCATGCCTTTTTTTGGTGAGGAAAAAGGTCTCTTAAGCAAGACCCAGGTTTGACTTAGAGGCCAACAATGATTTCTGTTGTAGTCTAGTACCACACCAACATTTTCATCCTGCTCCGAGGAACAAAGAGTCTCACCCGAGGCATACCATGACCTTACTAAATTTGGGAGCATATTGACATCGATACAGCGGATTAAATATATATATGAACCAAAAATATCCTCTAGCTTAAGAAAACACAACACTAAATGGATGATATTCTTCGTGAACACATTCAGAAAGACAGTCGATAAAAATTTTAAAATATTGCCATATCAATCAAACAGGAATACAACATATATTGGGAACTTCCAACTCTGATTATATTATAGTTCACTTATCAGCAATAGACCATTACAATTCTCCTTAACATGAGATTTAACCAAACAGATTACAAACAAGTCCTATCCAGTGGATTGGATTACATAGATACAGAGAGATAGAGAACGGAACAATCATGGACAGATCTCTCCTACGGCTCTTGTCCTCTCATTCCTCCTATGCCAACCCCCTCTCTACTCGATCGGCTGCCTATTTTTCTACTGCCAGCGTAGCTAAAATTTCTTCCTTTCTTCTCGCTCGGCTGTCTTCTACTTCTCTCTGTTCATCAGGAGATCTACTTCTTGTCTCCTGCCACGCTCTTCTACCATTTGTGCTTGCTCCCGCAACAGTCGTGCCACCTGTTCTTCATTCCTCGCAACCTTGACAGCTCCCTGCCTACCATGGTTGCGTCTTGAAACGTACCATCCGCAACTCAAAACTGTTTGATTTCAAAACAAGGGTCCCAACAGGCCTCAACCACAATCTATTGACTCGCCCCAAGTCAATCGCTCTTCACTGTCTCTATTTCCATTGGTCTGCTCGGCCCTGTGTCTTGCCCTACTTGTCCCCTTTCTCCCGACTGTCCAAACAAGGGCCCCAATTCTGGGACTTGTGTGAGAGTTGTTGCCTTTAGTTCCTGAAAGGTTGTGAGGGCTTGATTCCATCCTTGCATGAGTGCGTCCATTTGCGCTATGACTTGCACAACGAATTCTTCACCTGAAACAGCTGGCAGGCTACCAAAAACGTTTTGGATTTCCTTATCGGCCTTGGAGACCAGTCATTGCATTGTTTAGGCACTAGTTTTTATCAGCTGTCTTAGTTCCAGGAGAGCTTGCTTTGCAGTCGTTGAGTTCTCTTCAATCTGTTGTATCCGGACCTTCAGAGTGTCTGCTTGGGCATATAATTGGTCGAGTCTAGTAGGGTCTGTGGCCTCCTGGATCTCCCTCGATACCTATTGTAACTGTGATGAAACCAGTTGAGACTTCAGTGTGAGCAAAGTCAAACACTCTTGTAGACCCTTCAGTAGGTCATACGCTTCTTTAGCTGTAGTACTCAAAACTTCCTGCATTCGTGTCACCTGGCTCTGTCTCTCTGATATCTGCTCTGTGTATACACCCGCTGGGTCTGGCAATGCAGGTCGAGCTGCCAATGCTGCTTTTAGTTCTTCGTTTTCCTGATGGATATTTGAACAAGCCACCCTGATGTGGACTGCGTGGCCGACTATATCATTCTAATGTATACCTTATGGTATTTGGTTGTTGTTGGCCGTTACTATAGGACAAACGTCCCGGAATATTCTTGTCACTGTCTCCAGTTGTTCCTATAAGTTCCCCTTTTCTGTCCTCAGTTGTTCACGCTCTTCAGTAAGTGCGCTGATTTGTAATTACTTTTGTTCGCATTTTTTATGGAGCTCTGCGTGAAGCCCTTCCACTTGCTGTGTTGCTCTCTTAATTAATTGGTATAGTTGGGTTGTTCCCCATGTCTCTATGCTCTCAAAATCCAAGTTTCCTTGATCTGGCCGTCATGCTTGAAGTGGTTGTCTAATGGCGATAGTTTTTTTGATTGTGCCTGTGGTGACTGGGGTGGTGTTTGTTGCGGTAGCTTGTTACTAGAGTCAGCCATGTTCAGATCGGGTGTAGTTTCTTGGGCTATCAGATTAACCTGCTGGAGTTGATTCTGCTCGGGGAGTGAAGCACCTACTTCTTTCATAGACTATTCTATTTGATTTAAAAGCTCTGTGAACGTAGCCTACCGAACCATGGTTTGGCTAACGAGGGGCACTTCTAGTGTACTCGAGTTAACTTCTACCTCGGGGTCCTCGTTTGGTATTTCTCTGACAATTAGATCTGATATGGTGGCTGATGAAGTGGAGGGCATGGTAATGGGTGGTGTCTGAAGGGTGGATGAGGTGGGGCCTGATGCTTGGTGGATGTGAGGCGGGGTTATGTGAATATTTAACAAATTGAGGGGGTTGAAGGGTGTTAGCCCCCTTGTCATCTGGGGTTCCACAATAGGCTCTTCCCTGATCGGCACTCCTATACCCAAAGGTTGCGGCTAATCATCCCTGGTGAGATCAAATACTGTATTAGATACTACTATCACTAGTACATTTGGCGGAAATTCCGACACTTTAGTTCTGAAACTTTTGACCAAATGTCAAAAATTTCCCCAAAATTTATCAATTTTTCAAATCCCATCCACAACTGTCGCTATACCGATGTTTGGAGACCAGTGTCGATATTGTGACACATAGAAGTTAGTGTCGGTCTTGCGACGTTTGTAGCAAAATGTCAGAATTTCAACAGTTTGGAAAAAAGCGTCGGAATTGCGACGGATTAGAGCTATGTGTCACTATTACGACGTTTGGAGGAAAACGTCGCTATTGCCACAGTTTGGGCAAAAGCGTCGCTATTGCAACAGTTTGGGAAAGATCGTCGCTATTGCGACAATTTGAGCTAAGTTTCATTCTTATGATGGCTTGGGCTAAGTGTCGCTCTTGTGACAGTTTGGGCTAAGTGTCGCTATTGCGACAGTTCGTAAATTAATTTCTTTGGCCTCTCCTTTAATAAATAATAATCTAACTTGGGTCCCCTTTTTGAATGGTTGGAGCAACATAATAAGATATCTTTAGTTGAAATATCACATTGTGATGAAGATGGAAGGTGGATATGATGGGACTTCTAAGGAGTTTCATAAAATATTAAAGACGTGATGCACTCACTCCTTGGTTCACTTTTAATCTATGCCCCCAACCACAGTCAGGCGTGCCATGTCGCGCAGTGTGAGGTCGCCCGACCGGGCGTGTTCAGGTCGGGTCATTTCGTTCGAGGGCGCCCATATCATTTTTGCTAAGTTGTGACTGCCCGAGTGCCTTGTGCACATTCAGGTGGCTCGTTTGTCATTTCTGGCATCGTTCGTTCGGGTGTGCCGTACTGTCGCACCGTGTGAGGTCGCCCGACCGGGCGCGTTCAGGTCTGGTCGTTTCGTTCGAGGGTGCCCGTATTAGTTTTGCTAAGTTGTGACCGCCCGGGTCCCTTGTGCACATTCGAGCGACCCGTTTGCTATTTTCTCCCTTGTGGCATCATTCGGTCGGGCGCACCATGTTGCGTCGTGTGAGATCGCCCGACCGGGCGCATTCAGGTCAGGTCGGGCCGTTTCGTTCGAGGGTGCCCATATCAGTTTTGCTAAGTTGTGACCTCTTGGGTGCCTTGTGCACGTTCAGGTGGCCCATTTGACATTTTCTCCCTTGTGGAATCGTTAAGTCGGGCGTGTCGTGTCGCACCGTGTGAGGTCGCCCAACCGGGCGCGTTCAGGTCAGGCTGTTTCATTCGAGGGTGCCTGTATCAGTTTTTCTAAGTTGTGACCACCTGGGTGCCTTGTGCACATTCGAGTGGCTCGTTTTCCATTTTCTCCCTTGTGGCATCGTTCGGTAGGGCGCGCCGTGTCATGCTGTGTGAGGTCGGCCGACTGGGCGCATGCGGGTTGGGTCGGGTCGTTTCGTTCGAGGGCGCCCGTATCAATTTTGCTAAGTTGTGACTGCCTAGGTGCCTTGTGCATGTTTAGGTGCCCTGTTTTCCATTTTATCCCTTGTGGCATCATTCAGTCGGGCGTGCCATGTCCTGCTGTGTGAGGTCGCCTGATCGGGTGCGTTCAACTCGGGTCGTTTCGTTCGAGGGTTCCCATATCAGTTTTGCTAAGTTGTGACCAGTCGGGTGCCTTGTGCATGTTCAGGTGGCTCATTTTCCATTTTCTCCCTTTTGGCATCGTTCGGTCGAGCGCGTTGTGTCGCGTCGTACTGTGAGGTCGCCCGACTCGGCGCGTTCGGGTCGAGATGTTTCGTTCGAGGGCGCCCATATCAGTTTTTCTAAGTTGTGATCACCCGAGTTCCTTGTGCACATTCAAGAAACCCATTTTCCATTTACTCCCTTGTGGCATCGTTCGGTCGGGCGCACCGTGTCGCGCCGTGTGAGGTTGCCCGACCAGGCACGTTCGGGTCGGGTCGGGCCATTTTGTTCGAGGGCGCCCATATCAGTTTTTCTCAGTTGTGACTGCCTGGGTGCCTTGTGCACATTTAGGTGGCTCATTTGTTGTTTTCTCCCTTGTGGCATTGACGTTCGTTCGGGTGCGTTGTGTCGCGCCTTGTGGGGTCGGCGCCCGACAGGGCACATTCCGGTCGGGCCATTTCATTCGAGGGCGCCCATATCAGTTTTTCTAATTTGTGACCGCCTAAGTCCCTTGTGCATGTTCGAGCAGCCCATTTTCTGTTTGCTCCGTTGTGGCATCATTCGGTTGGGTGCACCGTGTCACGCCATGTGAGGTCGCCTAACCGGGCGCGTTTGGGTCGGGTCGGGTCGTTTCGTTCGAGGGCGCCCACATTAGTTTTTCTAAGTTGTGATTGCCCGGGTGCCTTGTGCACATTTGGGTGGCCCGTTTTCCATTTTCTGCCTTGTGGCATCGTTCGGTCGGGCACGCCGTGTCGCACCGTGCAAGGTCGCCCAATCTGGCGCGTTCGGGTCGGGTCATTTCATTCGAGGGTGCCCGTATAAGTTTTTCTAGGTTGTGACCACCCAGGTGCCTTGTGCACATTCAGGTGGCCCATTTTCTGTTTTCTCCCTTGTGGAATTGTTCGGTCGGACGCGACGTGTCGCACTGTGTGAGGTCGCCTGACTGGGTGTGTTCGGGTCGGGCCGTTTCGTTCGAGGGCACCCGTATCAGTTTTGCTAAGTTGTGACCACCCGGGTGCCTTGTACACATTTCGGTGGCCCATTTTCCATTTTCTCCCTTGTGGCATCATTCGGTCGGGTGCGCCGTGTCGCGCCATGTGAGGTCGCCCGACTGGGCGCGTTCGGGTCAGGCCGATTTGTTCGAGGGTGCTCGTATCAATTTTGCTAAGTTGTAACCACACGGGTGCCTTGTGCACATTCGAGTGGCCCATTTGTCATTTTATCCCTTGTGGCATCGTTCGTTCGGGTGCGCCGTGTGAGGTCGCCCGACAGGGCGCGTTCGGGTCAGGTCGTTTCATTCGAGGGCGCCCGTATCAGTTTTGCTAATTTGTGACTGCCTGAGTCCCTTGTGCACGTTTGGGCTGCCCGTTTTCTGTTTGATCCCTTGTGGCATCGTTTGGTCGGGCACGCCGTGTCGTGCCATGTGAGGTCGCCCAACTGGGGGCGTTTGGGTTGGGTCAGGCCATTTCATTCAAGGGCACCCGTATCAATTTTCCTAAGTTGTGACCACCTGGGTCCCTTCTGCAAGTTCGGGCAGCCCATTTTCTGTTTTCTCCCTTGTGGCATCGTTTGGTCGGGCGCGTCGTGTCACACCGTGTGAGGTCGCCCAACCGGGCGCGTTCGGGTTGGGTCGGGCCATTTCGTTCGAGAGTGCCTGTATCAGTTTTTCTAAGTTGTGACTGCTCGGGTGCCTTGCGCACGTTCGACTGGCATGTTTTCCGTTTGCTCCCTTGTGGCATCATTCGGTTGGGTGCGTCGTGTCGTGCCGTGTGAGGTCGCCCGACCGGGCGCATTCCAGTCGAGTCGTTTTGTTCAAGGGCACCCATATCAGTTTTTCTAAGTTGTGACCACCTAGGTCCCTTGTGCACGTTCGGGCGGCCCGTTTGCCATTTTCTCCCTTGTGGCATCGTTCAGTCGGGCGCGCCGTGTCGCACCGTGTGAGGTCGCCCGAATGGGCGCATTCGGGTCAGGTATGGCCATGTCATTCGAGGGCACCCGTAGCAGTTTTTCTAAGTTGTGACCGCCCGGGTGCATTGTGCATGTTCGGGTGGCCCGTTTTCCATTTCTCCCTTGTAGCATCATTCAGTCAAACGCGATGTGTCGCACCGTGCGAGGTCGCCTGACAGGGCGTGTCCGGGTCGGGCTGTTTCGTTCGAGGGCACCCGTGTCAGTTTTGCTAGGTTGTGACCGCCTGGGTGCCTTGTGCATGTTTGGGTGGCCCGTTTACCATTTTCTCCCTTGTGGCATCGTTCGGGTCGGGCGCGACGTGTCGCGCCATGTGAGGTCGCCCGACCAAGCGCGCTCGGGTTGGGCTGTTTCATTCGAGGGTGCCCGTATCAGTTTTGCTAAGTTGTGACCGCCCGTGTGCCTTGTGCACATTTGGGCAGCCTGTTTTCCATTTTCTCCCTTGTGGCATCGTTCGGTCGGGCGTGCTGTGTTGCGCCATGTGAGGTCGCTCGACTGGGCGCGTTCGGGTCGAGTCGATTCGTTCGAGGGTGCTCATTTCAGTTTTGCTAAGTTGTGACCGCTCGGGTCCCTTGTGCATGTTTAGGTGGCCCGTTTTCCATTTTCTCCCTTTTGGCATTGTTTAGTTGAGCACGATGTGTCGCGTTGTGTGAGGTCGCTTGACCGGGCGCATTCTAGTCGGCCGACCGGGCGCGTTCCGGTCGGGTCGGGCCGTTTCGTTCGAGGGCGCCCATATCAGTTTTGCTATGTTGTGACTGCCCGGGTCCCTTGTGCACGTTCAGGCGGCTCGTTTTCCGTTTTCTTCTTTGTGGCATAGTTCGGTCGGGCGCACCGTGTCGCGCCATGTGAGGTCGCTCGACCTTACGCATTCAAGTCGGGCCGTTACATTCGAGGGCGCTCGTATCAGTTTTGATAAGTTGTGACTACCCATTTGCCTTGTGCACGTTCAGGTGGCCCGTTTGCCATTTTCTCACTTGTGGCATCGTAATTCGGTTGGGCGCGCTGTGTTGTGCCATGTGAGGTCTCCCAACTGGGCACGTTTGGGTCGAGTTGGGCTGTTTTGTTCGAGGGCACTGCCCGGGTGCCTTGTGCACGTTCGGGCGGCCCGTTTGCTATTTTCTCCCTTGTGGCATCATTTGGTCGAGCGTGCCGTGTCGTGCCGTGTGAGGTCGCCTGACCGGGTGCGTTCGGGTCGGGTCATTTCATTCGATGGCACCCGTATCAGTTTTTCTAAGTTGTGACCGCTCGGGTCCCTTGTGCACATTCGGGTGGCCAGTTTGTTGTTTGCTCCCTTGTGGCATCATTCGTTTGAGCACGCCGTGTGAGGTCGCCCGACCAAGCACGTTCAGGTTGGGTTGTTTTTTTCGAGGGCGCTTGTATTAGTTTTGCTAAGTTGTGACCGCCCGGGTGCCTGGTGCACGTTCGGGTGGCCCATTTTCCGTTTTCTCCCTTGTGGCATTGACGTTCGTTCGGGCGCGTTGTGTCGCGCCGTGTGAGTTCAGCGCCTAACCCTTAACCCCAAAAAACCCTTAACTACTAAATCCCCTAACCCCCTAAACCTCTAAACCCCTATAACCCATTTAAACCCCTACACCCTAAACCTCTTAGCCCTTAACCCCTAACCCCTAGCTAAAATCCTTAACTGCTAAATCCCCTAAGCTCCTAAACCTCTAAATGCACGCCTAACCCATTTAACCCCCTAAACCATAAACCTCTAACCCTTAACCCCTAACCCCTTAAACACCAATTCCCAACCCCCAATCCATTTAACCCCCTAAACCCCTAAAACCCTAACCCATTTAACCCCCTAAACCCTAGCCCCATTAACCCATAACGACCCCTAACCCCTAAAATCCTTAACTGCTAAATCCATTACTCCCTAAACCTAATCTAAAACGCTAACCTATTTAACCCCCTAAACCCCAAACATCTAACCCCTAAACCCCTTAACCCCTTGATCTGCTAGGGGCCAGTTACCTTGATATTAACGGTGGTGTATTCATACTTCTTCTGAATAACCAATAAGGGTCAAGGAAATTAACCAATATGTTGTCAAGTTTTATCTTATCCATCTCTGGGGTAAGCTGCTTTTCGGCTAACTCCACTACTTTTAATCTCAATTTTTCCAATTGCTTCCTTCTCTCATATGATACCTAAGCCGTTTCCTTTCTCTTCCCTTCTAATTCCGTAATAGTTTCATAGTGATGCCATCCAACTTCTTTTGAAAGCCTTCCTCGCAAACAATACTTGTGACCTGGCTGAAGATAGAGCATCTGGAATGACCATTCTCTTCACCTAACCTCTAAGCCCCCAATCCCTAATCCCTTAACCACTAAATCATTATTCACCTAACCCCTAACTGCGCCTAAATCCCCTAACCCCTAAGCCCCCAATCCATAATCCCTAAACCCCTAACCCATTTAACCCCCTAAACCCTAAACCTATAACCCCTTAACCCCTAACCCATTAAACCTTAATTCCCAACCCCTAACCCATTTAACCCCCTAAACCATAAACCTATAACCCCTTAACATGTTCGGGTCGGGTCGTTTCGGTTGAGTGCGCCTGCCCAAACGCGTTCAGGTCGGGCCCCCTAAGCCCCCAATCTATAATCCCTTAACTACTAACTCATTATTTGACCCCTAACCCCTAAATGCACCTAAATCCCCTAACCCCTAACCCCCAATCCCCTAAGCCCTCCAAATTCGAATTAGCTTTGAAGAAGTAATTGTTTTAGTATTTCTGCCTAATTCACTATATACTCAGATAACTCGTATCCATATCACATAGGCCCCATTCACTTACAAAGGTTCCCCAAACTCTACCCCCAATTTGGTTGATCTTGCTCAGCTTGAAAATTTTGAATTTTCATTGATGATTGATTTTCCTCTTAGCCCTTGATCTACTAGGGGCTGGTTACCTTGATATTAACGATGGTGTATTCATACTTCTTCTGAATAACCAATAAAGGGTCAAGGAAATTGACCAATATGTTGTCAAGTTTTATCTTATCCATCTCTGGGGCAAGCTACTTTTTGGCTAACTCCACTACTTTTGATCTCAATTTTTCCAATTGCTTCCTTCTCTCATATGATACCTGAGCCTTTGCCTTTCTCTTCCCTTCTAATTCCCTAATAGTGTCATAGTGATGCCAGCCAACTTCTTTGGAAAGCCTTCCTAGCAAACAATACTTGTGACCTGGCACCTAAATCCCCTAACCCCTAACCCCCAATACCTAAACCCTTAACCACTAAATCATTATGATCTCCCTAACCCCAATCCCTAATCCCTTAACCACTACTAAATCATTACTCCCCTAACCCCTAAATGTACCTAGATGCCCTAACCCCTAAGCCCCCAACCCCTAACCCCTTAACCTGCACTAACTCATTATTCTAGTCCTAACCCCTAACCACTAAACCCTAAACCTCTAACCCCTAATCTCCTATTCATCAAACCCCTAAGCCCCTAAAAACTATGCCATGAAAACCCTCCAAAAAATTCTTAAATGATGGGAATTCCTATTCAATGTGAGTGAATCTAGTCATGGAATGTCACAAGTCATCCAAGATACATCCAAATATTTTATTTGTGCCTTGGGGAATGTGAAATAATGTGTAAGATACAATCACTGGTGAGAAAATCATTGGTTTGAAACTATGTGTGAAAAATTCCAGTCAAGCTAAGGGATGGTGTGGCCTAGGTTGGATGTGATCCCTAGGTGATTTTGATGGCTTAAAAGCCCTTGGTTCATGGCTACTCAAATCACATGTTAGGCATGCAACTCATCTCAAAACTCACATTACCTAACAAAATAAAAGTAATGGATTAATGCACAACTTAATTATTTCCTGGGCATATGTCTAGGTATGTTTACACAATTTATTTACTTATTCATTAGGAATAACATATAATGGTTTGATATATGGAACATTAGAATTTTAAATATGAATATTTGTATTTTCAAAAGTTTGCATATAAGGATTAGAATATGCACTAAAAAATTTGTGTGACATATCATTATGTATATTATTATTATCATTCATACAATACAACCCTTCCGCTCATTATGTATATTATTATATCATTATGTATATTATTATCATTCATATATTATTATTATTATTAGATTTTATATATGTTCAACTTTTTTTTCCCGCTCCGCTTGTTCCACCTATTCAAATTTTCTTAATCGACCTATTCAATTTTTTTTTCCTGTTGTGCACTTGTTCGACCTTTATGCCTTCTTTCCCATGATTCCATTCTTCCCTATGATGCTTGCTTTTTTCCAGATTCTTGCAAAAGCATGGACGCTCTGAAACCCTAAAGCGGCCATAGTCCATTAACAACTCAAAAGCCATAGTATCTGGTGGAGATATTTCTAGTTTCGCCGATGTTCAGAAATCTATGGGAGATCTGAAGAGAAATCAATCATGGAAGAATTCTCTCTTCTTCTGGAAGAATCAGATTGGTATTTCCCTTGTTTTATCCCATTCAAATTTGCTATTTTCTTCTATGCTATCTTGGTTATGAGATATAGATGGTTGTAGGTCTGAATTTCTTCACTCTATCTTTTGTGGATCTGTTCAAATTATAGGGACATGGATTCTTCTCCCTTGAACTAACCCAATAAAATCTGAGGCTGTAGGCGAATTGAGGGTGAATTGTAGAATATAGCGAGGAACAGAACACAACAAAAGGGTTTTAAATTATTTTGGCACTTTAATGGCTAGTGCAGTAGCAGGACAATGTGGTTCAACCCTAATAACCACCAGAGGATCTGCTTTAAATCTATTTTTGGTAGCTGGAAACATCGAGATAGCAGATCTTCGAAGAAAAGTCATTTTATTTAAAAACATATTAAAAATCATAACAATAAATGAAAAATGGAAAATTGCATATCCTTAAATCCCTAAATTTTGCCTATAAATATCCCTTCCCCATCCTAAAACATAAGAATTTAAATTTCTCATAGGGGTTTGCATTTCAGAATTTATAAGCACGATTTCGAGAAATATACATTCAGAAATCTGAATTTTCTATGTTTCTGGTTCATTTTTTTTGTAGATTATTTCCCTGTATCTGGGTTCTGACATTTTAAAATTCCACAAATCTGTAAGCTTTACCATGCATGATGCAACTCAGCATTAAATCTAGAAATTGTGTCAGGTTTCTTCTATAAGCATATTACCGATCCATGCATTTACATTGGAACAAACTTGGCTTGTGGCAAAGCTAGATCTCATTGTTTCGGTTATTTTTTAGTTATACTCCACGACAAAATCTTAAGAGTTTTGTTTTCCTCCTCTTTTATTTCACTTTGTCGATGATATGCAGAGCTATACTGAATTTTGTTTTCTAGTTTGGCATAAATTTCTCCAAAAATTATTAAGGAAATTAGTATCCATGTCATTAGTAATAATTTCGCAGACCATGCAACATTTTCTTAGAAAAATAGCACACCTATTTTGTTTCAGCACTACTCTTTTTACATGAAATGAAATGGGTTGTTGGAGATGGTTTCTTTCTGCTTTGAAGACCTATATTCTATGCATATTTTCAATGCACACATGATCCTAGTTAGTTCGAAGAATAAGATAAACAACAATGTATTAAATAGGAAAAAATCAGAGTAATAAATAGATGGGTTGTTGGTGAGCATGTGTTACACATGCATAAGTGGTCAAAAGGCGGTAAATAGGTCGATGAAACTCCACTTTGTTTTCCAAGTCTTGTCCTTGGTTTCATTTATTACTCCCCTATGGATACTCCTTCATGGCTGCAATGGAGGCACTTGATTGATTGTAATCATCAAGACTTGGTGGTTGACCTTCGAGGGCCTTGATGAGGATGGGGCGCTTCTCTGAGCAACACTGCTCCTTACAAAGGAAGGATTGTGAAGAAAAATGATCCAAACAAGAGTAATATATACATAAGAAATATGTTAAATTATTTAAATCGATATAGGGGAAGGTGTAGACCAATTTTTTTCTTATGATTTCTGCATTAAAAGGATTCTGAAAAAATTGATCAAAAATGTTTTTGATAAGGCCAATCTTCATTTTTATGCTGGCCATTAATTTCCACTCATAATAATGAGTTTTTATCAGTATAGACCGTGGATCCAGCAAAAACTATAATGACTCAAGCATTGGCTTTAAATGGCTTTCAAACAACAAAGTCACCAAAATAGGACATTAATAAAGCATTGAAAATCCGAGGCTTCTCACCTGGTTAACAACTCTAAGGTACCAAGAGATATGTTAAGAAATATTTCTATGTGTTTCTTGTCTTAAAGAGAAGAACATATTCACTACTGGTTCCACCTATTGAAGATCCAGTATCTGTGTTTCTGCAGATCCAGGTTGTTGGCATGGGGATCAGACCTAGGGTTCAAGCTCCCTAGCCAACAAAACCCCATAAGCATTGACACTTTCAATCTCCAGAGGCTGGAGAAGGTCTCACCCGAGACACTTACAGGAACTCCAGAACCATCTGATGATGATTATGTGCAAAGGATGAAGCACTCTAGATTATATAATGTCAAAAATAAAACCATTATCTTGCTATATCCTGAGAAATCCCAGCACAAGGTCCAATTCCATAATGATGTCAACCCAAGGTCCATTTGGTACTAGCAAAAGCTATATACTCTTATATTCTTCAAACTTCCTTTGGTAAACCGGCAAGTTGGACAAGATGGCACATTCCTATTGTTAGTATGAATCTTTCATCATAAAATATCACTTTAGCTACGCATAACAAATATCCCTAACATCGATTATGGCTGCAAAATATCTTTAAGTCTGCTGCACAAATTCAGATCTAAGCACAAAAGACACTAAGAAGATAAAATATAATATGGCTCCATGCATCCAATAGACAAGACAAGAACAAAGTGTTTAAAAGAATGATTTGTATTATATTAAAGAATGGGGCACCTGAGAGGAAAAAAAGAAAGGTGTTTTCCGGTTCTCCTCAATGGGATGGGTTCTTGAAAGTCCTCAGCATTTCAGATCTAAAATTCCTCTCTCCTATTGTGGTAGAAAACCCTGGCAAACATAGAACTCAATGGGAGCTCATAAAGCAAAAATGGAAAATGGTGACCAAGAATAGATCCAGTGTGATCTAATGCAATGAAGGTGACTAATGAATGGGGAAAACCCTTCTATTTATAACAAAATATTGGGGTGTTCTAGAACTCGGTGCATGAATAAAATATTATTAATCAAATTCTAGAATCACCCTTTAGGAATATTTTGTTATATTTGTTGGAGGGAAAAGGTCTTTTGACTTGGGTCAATTCCTTTATTTATAAACAATAAATAAATAAATGATTTATTTATTATTTTAGGGACATGATGGAAATATAATTAAATAAATAATGATTTATTTAATTATTAAAAAATGATTTAGTCAAATTTAACTAGGAATATTATTTAAATAATGATTTGAATAACTTATTCCTAGGAAATACTTAACTAAATAATGATTTATTTAATTAATTTCCTTGTTTTGGGTTAAATATGACCAGGAAATATAGATAAATGTTATTTTATATGGTGAAAGCAATTTTACTTAGAGTAAAATTGGTCTTACATGGTGTACTTGGGTTCATCTAATGATAATGAATTAGATGACCAAAAAAATGGTGTAACAGATTGCCCCCTAACGTACGAGTGTTAGGAGAAAATCGTATGACCGAAGTACGTTGTAAGAACTCAATCACTAGGCGTCAAGAGGGAAGTGAGAGAGAGGAATGTAAGTAGTCTAATGTGCTAAAGGACTAGACCCTGAGGAGACGAGACTTACAGGTGCAACAAGTCTCTAGGTGATGAAGTAGTACCAGTATGAAAGGCGGCGGGGGAGGCATACCTATGCCCGCCGATACAATAGTACAAAGAATAAGGCGCCTGGAAAACCACGGAACGCAAGGATGAAGCATATGCTAGCCTCAACATGAGCCAAATAAATAAAATGATGAATCCCACATAGATGCAATGCCTGGAATAACCGTCAGGACTTATACAAGAACATTTTAGTACATGAGATACAAATATACCCAAATGCCCCCTACACATGGGGAAGGGCTCACAACATCTAACTGATATATGAAAATCGAAGAGACGCTGCAAGCGGTTGAGGCTAATATCATCAAATGAGAGGAACTGCATCAAGGGCGGAAATAAAAAAAATCATCCGGGCATGTGGGGGGCTACCTGAAGGACCACCCCCTCATGAGGGTTGAGACATCTCACACATGCCCGGGAATCATCAATAGCTGCTGCTGCATCACTAGACCATCAAGTGTATAGATCATGATCATGCTGAGAAGAGCTCGAACCAAGGTACAGTACCCCTAGACCTGACTTCTGGAGTAAATGAGCTGATGTCGACAGAAGTAGGTCCGCCATAGGTGAGGCAATAGGGGAACCCCAACTAAGGCACGAGGGAAAATAGTAGAGCGACGAACAGAGAGACACTAATGATGATGATGGAATGAGGGATATGGAGGAGCGGTTGGACAACTTCCCTTGTTAGAGTGTAAAGGGCATGAATAGCTTGGCAGCGAATGACACAATATCAGGGGGGATAGGGGACAAGGGTCCGGAAGGCCATAATGTGCGGCATGAGAGAGGGATCAAGCAAGACAGGAGGGAGGACTATAGCGGGGTACGAAGGGACTCGGAATAGGCTTCATGAGTGTGATGATGACTCGACTGAGATGCTCTAAACAAGGGCGACTCGATGGTGCTACCTCATAGTAAGGGTCTCGTGGGGAACCATAAAAGCATGAGTACAATAGGGTAGCTCATGACGAAAATCAACACGAACTAAGACGAGTAAGAAGGAAAAGTGGTGCCTCGAGTACAAGTGTCATAAGTGAAGAAATTCGATTTTGAGAAGAGGTGAATAGACCCTTCATGGACGAAATGTGTCCTGGTGAAGTATCAAAACATAAAAAACTGACAAATACCCATTTGGGTGCTCGGTGAGAGCTTTCCAACGGTGTAGACGGTTTGTCAAACGGGGCTACAGTTTGGTCGCAGCGGGCGAAAGAAAAAACAGGGGTTTTCTTCTAATAGGGCGTTTTCCCTCCAAAATCATTCATTTGCTTGTGTAGCTGTGGTGAATGTGGAGAGGAGAGAAGGCCCTAAATCTTGCGATGATCGTAGCAGACAAACCGACCGTTGGAATTGTGATCCGTCAGTTTCAGGTAAGAGGCCTAATCCTAAGCTTTGTTTTTGATGGATTCAAATTGCAGATTAGGGCTTTAAATCTCAGTAATTTTCCCTACTTAATCCTTACAGTCGGGTCACACTTTTTGGGGCAAAATTTGTGACCTGGGATGCAGGTTTTGGCCTGAAAAGTGCGACCTGGCCCAGGTTTGGCCCAAAAAGTGTGACTTGGTAGATGTGGGAGGTTTCAGTGCTGGTATGGGCAGAGATTTAGTTTTGGTACAGGTTAATGCAGTTTTGTTGATCTGAAGACTGACAAAAATGATGTTTTTGTGAAGATATGGCAGATATACGGATCAAGTGGAGAGAGAGAGACTTAGGTACATTACGGATGGAAATCCAAACGGATCAGGGTGTCCGTCGTGCACTGGCTAGGTATGGGGTTCTTAAATTTTTGGAGAACCCTTTGATGAGGGCGGGAGAGCCTTTGTTGGCCCGGATTATCAGTTACTGGGATCCAGATCATGAGGCGTTTATAGTGCAGGGGCACGGGATCGAGCTGACGGTCTAGGATCTGTATTTCTTGACTGGTCTCCCACCGTTAGGGATGGTGGGAAATATGCAGCCAGTGTTACCACGGGGGCGTAACATTATGGAGTTTTTTTATCGACATTTTCGACCTGGTGTCCGAGTTAAAGGGACGTGGATATCCATTGGGGATCTTGAGAGGTTGGAGACCCGGGCAGTGGCCGCAGCAGTGTTGCAGATCTTTGGCATCTAGGCTTTCCATCACATCACTGGAGGGCAGATGATGATTGTAGAGAGTGTGTTGGGGGGCACCTACTATGGGTGGGCCCAGATGATGTTGGTGTCGATGAAACGACAGTTGTCACTATGCAAGTGGAAAGTGAATCATGATTGTGCCTATGGGACTGTTTTATGCTCTTTATTTTTTGAGAAGATCCTAACCTTGCGACCGCGTATACAGTTACCTGATGGAGGTCCGAGAGAGCCTCGGATGCGTCGGTGGGGATGATTACTGTGTAGAGGAGGAGGAGGGGTAGTCAGACGGGTGTTCCAACCAAAGTTCTTCGCCCATTGGGATCAGATGCCACTATATATAGACGACTATCCGTATAGTGGGATGATTTATTGGGGAGATCCGGACTTGCCGCTTCCACCTGGTCGAGTGTGGGGGCCCGATGGTAAGTGACAAGCAACTAATCTGTTATGTGCATTTTAGAGTTTGTGACTAGTATTCACGGTACTAATCGTTATATGTGTTGGAATGCAGATATAGCTCTAGTGAAACCGGCTGGATATATGGGACGACCGACAGCAGTAGGAGCTACAGGTGCGAATGGATCAAGGACAGCACAGAATGAGGATATGGCCGCTCTGGTAGAGGACATCCGTCGTAGATGTGAGGGGTTGTTGACTGGTGTTTCGGAGCGTGGTTGGCAGGATTTAGATGACCAGTACATATAGTTATGTATTGGGCTACCCTCGGAATGGCGAGGTATCATGTGACACATGGCGATGGCCGGTCAGACTGTGCATGATCTATGAGCTACGGGAGCAGAGCCATTGGCTCGGGATCCTCCAAAGATTGATTAGATGTAGGGCAGATGGTGCCCCCTAGTGTTTTTGTAGGGGCAAGTGGTGCCCCCCATTTTGTAGTTTTGTACCATGCTATGGGCATGTGATATGTTTCAGAGCAGATGGACTCTAAAAACACATGTTATATGATATATATGATTTATGTATATTTTGTGGATGATGTGAAATGTTATTGTCTTGTGTGTGATAAATTCCAGTCTAGAACATGATTTGCAATTTGATCGACGTAGTGATTTTGACGTCGAGGGATATGGTTGAAAGTAATGGATGTAAATGCACGTATCAAAAGTTTCACATGTAAATATTGTCTAAACAGGATAGGTTTATGCACGTGATAGACACCATTAAGTTGTAGGACAAGAAGCAGGGAATCTAAATGAACATGCAGATGGAGGATGTGATGAGAGAGGGCATCAGCTAAGAGACCATGCACGACATCATATTCAGCCTGATTATTGGTGGCATTACCAATGCAGACCCCATTTTCCACAACCAAGGTATGCAAGGGGGTAAATATGGCCCATGCTGCTGAAGCGAGATTCCGGGAAGAGCGACTTGCCCCATCCGCGTAGCCAAGATAATGGGTGGAGGAGAGGGCCGATGTAATAGTGTCACGGGACAACAAATGGGAGAAAGGAGAAAAAGAATGGCAGCATGAGTAGAGGACAGACATCCACTGACGGCTATGGGAGGAAGCAGTCTGGGTAGGAATTCTAGGACTCATAGATCGGTGAGAGGGAGATAAATGAGAACTATGGGATGAAGAGCGGGAACTCAGGCTGCGAAGAACATCGAAGATATGGATGGTACGATCATGATTATGGGAGGGAATGAAAGGGTCAAGGGGACCATATGACGCTACAACGCTATCGAAATAAATAGTATGGGAAGAGAGGCGCAGATACGGGTCATCGCGGGGAATGACAGAAGAACAGGTAAAAAGATGGTCAAAACATGAAGCGCCCGAGAATGTGTCTGAAGGAGGATCAAGCAGAAAGGATGGAGTGGATTTGGAGGGAATGTACTCAGATGGTTGCGCGGATGATGATAAGTATAGGAGGGGAGCAGCAGATTTCGAAATTTCAACTTCAGGGGGAGGAATTTCAATGGTAGCAGGAGGATCCTCGAGTAGATCTGACGCATATTGAGTAAGGATGGGAGAGGCGGATTGATTTTGTTCAATTTCGTACTCGCGAATGACCTCTAAAGAGGCTCGGTAATGCGTGAGGTGAGGACAATGGTGAGAGTAATGGCCATGGACACCACACAGAGCACAGGGTTTGTTGGTGTGAAGAGTCTTTGAGGTCTTGGTTGCGGATGAGGAAGAAACAGAGGTTTCAGGGACCGTCAATTCAGGGAACGTGACTTTAACCATGGGTTGGATACGGGGCAACTCAGGACAAGTATGGGTGGGGTGACCGATACCATCACACAAGGCACAAGGCTTGGCGGGTGGGGGAGAGGGAGGGGTAGGGTCAGGTGCGGTGGCCTTGTCTTTGGATGCCCCCTTTCGGGTTTTTCTTTTCTTGCCTGTAGGGGTTGTAGCATGGGGAGGGTCCTGCGAAGGGGCTAGGGGCACTGTAGCGGTGGAAGGAGCAAAGGGAATCGGTTGCACCGGTGTCACCGCTATGTATGGTTTGGGGTGGCCCGGTGGGGTCTTGGCTGGAGGAGTAAGATACCATACTGGTATTCCCAAGGTTAAATTAGGTAGGGAAAGGGTGGCCATGACGGGGACCGAATAAACGCCGGGGGGAGGACCAAGGAAAGGTATATGACCGGCGGGGTAATGACCAGGAGGGACGGCTCCCATATGGTGGGGACCTAAGGGAACCGACTCAGGAGGGAAGGGAGGTTCCTGAGTAGGAGGTGGATGGGAAGGACCAGGAGAAAATGGTTCGGTCGACTCAAGCGAAGAGCTAGGAGCAGGTTGCGGTGGGCGAGATAGAAGTTGCTGACTAGCCAGAGCAGGCTGCGGAAGGCCAGCCTGAGATGATTGCATCATGAAAACATTCGCTAAAATGGGGTAAGAGATAGGAGGAGGGGGAGGACCAGGAAAAGTTCCAAGAAAAGAGGATTCTTTGTAGACGCCAGGGGAAACACTGGTCAAAGAATCAACAGTTGGTTTATTGGTGACAGTAGAGATTGTGGACTCAGGGGAGGTCTGAGATTTTGGTTCATGGTGGGTTAACTGGTCAATGGTGAAAATCTTGCCATTATGAGGAAAGAACATCTTGCGGTGGACTGCGGATGGGACGACAGACATGGCATAAGTGTAACTACGTCCCAGAAGAATGTTGTAGTCAATAGGGGCATCGATAACTTCAACGTTGACACAAACAGTCTTGCCTGCAAGGGTGATAGGACAATTACGGAAGAGGCCAATGGGCTAGGAGGCATGGACATCCCACGCATGAAGGGTGATTGTGGAAGGGGCTAGTTCAGGGAATCCAATTTGTTTCCAAACCGAAGCGGACATTACACAAGTAGATGCCCCCTCATCAATAATACACCGAGCGACATTGGCATTTCGGATTTTGACTGGGATTTGGAAAGAAACCGAAGGAGGAAGAGGGGGATGGTCTAACTGAAAGGCGTCGAAAACAATCAATTGGTCATCAGCAAGATCTACAGCACCCACGGCATATAGTAGAGCCTTCTTTTGAGAAGGACATGACTGGAGGAGTTCCAGTGTTGAAATGGCAGCAGGAGATTGTGCCAGATCATCTACTATGATGTATGAATGAGAAGCCCGACCAGAGGCAGCGTTTAGGCGTAATGGTCCCTTAGGAGTCTTGGGATGAACCTCAGTTTTGGGCGGAGGGATTTGTAAGGGACCATTGGGTGTCGACAGAGGCTCTGTAGGACCTGAAGATGGAGACTCGGAGATAGAGGGAACGTGAGGCGTGGAATACTAACGGAATTGAGTTTGAAGGTTGAGGTTGACGATGAGAGGAGGGTCAGAGGCCATCATGAGAATATGGTAATGAGAGGAACCAGAAATGGAAGGTTGAGTGGTTACCGGGGCATGAGGAGGTTGAGTGGCCATGAATCCTTATTGAGGGAAAGGATCGGTAAACACAGCGGGTTGGGAAGTAGTTGGAGTGGGAGGGATAGTAGGGGAGGAGTGTTGCCCCCTTACGTTGGCTTGAGATTCCCACATCTGCCGCATTTGTGGTAATAAAGGACAATCATGAGTGTAGTGACCATAAACACCACAACAAGAACAGGGCTTATTGATGTGAAGCTGCCTATCCGGCTTAGGCTGAGAGCCCTGTGGCTGGTTGGTAGTGGTATAGTCAATAATGGAAGGATTGGATGCACGATTACCAGAAGCGAATTGATTGCCTCTTCTCCTTATTTGAGAAGGAGGAAAATTAGGTGCCCCCTGTTGTGCAAATACTTGCCCGGGAGGGGGTAGTAAGTGCAGTTGCGGGGGTGGAAAAGGAAAGGGAGTGGGAGGTCCAAATGTTGGAGGAGATGGGACACCAAGTTGTGGATACAGATAAGGGGTAGGGTGGGTAGCAGTGAGGTAAGCAGGAGGGTGGGCAAAAGGAGGAGGCATGCCGTATCCTGAATACATGCTACCTGGAGGGGAAAAAGTGCCGAACGGGCTGGCCCCTGGAGGGAAACCATGGCCCAGGAGAGGTTGGGCAGAGGTATGTGACAGGGATCCAACGATACCGTCGGCAGAGTGAGATGCCCCTGAGGCGTTAGGGCCACCGGGCTTGGGAAGGTCAGGAAGAACGGTATAAACATAACCAGATTGGGCGTAGATAAGATCATATTTCAAGGCTATTTGGAGGGCGGCTTCTTCGGTTTATGGAAAATGGGATGCGACATATTTGCCAATGGGAGGTAAGAGAGAGCGAAGGAACCAGTCCATGTAAACCCGATCTTCAAAGGGGGGAGTGCGACACAAGCTCCGTCTTCGCCGCCATTCCTAGACATGAGCAGAAAGGCGGGTCGAAGAGGATTGATGGAAAGAAGTTAAGAGTTCAGTGCGAGTGTCGTATCGGAGAGGGATATGGAAATAGGATAAAAAGTCTTGGGCAATGGTCGCAAAGGTGGTATGGGAAGAGGTGGCTTGATCAACATACCATTTGGAAGCTTCGCCGGTAAGCATGCGTTGGAATAAACGAAGACGGATGGAGTCATCGGTGATGGAATTGGAGGAACACCACATGTGGAAATATTGAATATAGTTAGAGGGATCTTCACTAGCAAGGCCTTCAAACTTGGGAATGTCGGAGGGGAGCTTGGTTGGCATAGCAGTCCAACTAACATCGTGGCGAATAGGATCATTAATCAGCTGATTGAAATCGGGGAGACTGAGGCCGGCCATATAAGGGAGTAATGGGGCAGTTGAGGTAGGTCCTGTAGTGGTTCCACTGGAAATGGACCCAGCGGTAGAATTGGGGTTAGGGCTAGGTCTTGAACTAGACATGGTGAAGGTAAAAGAGGAAGAACTGGAAGGAGGGGGAGAACCCGAACAATCAGAAGAAGAGTCAGAGTGCGAACTCAAGGGAGGACTTACTCGAGGAAGACGGGAAGGAGGAAGTCAACCGATCGGAAACTGAGGGTGAAGGCCAAGAAGTCTCTGGGAGAAGCGCCTTGGGGGCGCAATGATGACGGGAAGAATAAAAATTGACAAGGGTAGGGAGGGGAAAAATCAAGTGAGGTCAAGAGCAGAGAGGTGCAGTGACAATTTATTTTAAAGTCTTTGCCAGGCGGTGTTAACCAGGCTCTTCTTCACTTAGGGTCAGTGTGTGGCATGTGTTAATTTTAATTTTTTAAACCCAAACGTTTTGAGAGTAAAAGAAAAAGTGTGCTGTGTAACTGAAAATAAACCTGCAGTAAATAAAACGAAAAGAACAGAAAATTAACAGCTACTAATGCATCAATTTAACCCAAGAAAGCGGGTCTCTCAAAACTAGTCTATAAGAGGGAAAAAAATAAGCCAAGCACGCAAAAAGGAGGCCAATAGATCTAATTTCGGGAGGGAATGGGATCTAAAGGAGAAATCTATTGAAAAGTGGTGCAGAGAACAGCAAATAGGCAGAGGCAAGGTTGCTGCTAAAAAGGAGGAGATCAGCTAAAAATAAAAGAGACAAGGTAGTGGCCGTGGAAAGGAACCCAAACAAAATGATATGAGGTGATTTGAGAGGGAGAAGAGCTGATCTAAAGGGATCTGAAAAGGAGGTATCAAATCTAAGAAAAATAATGTTGAAACTCTGAAAATTCAGACTTCTGAAACAGCAAAGACTCTCCCACAAAATTTGGAGGGTACTAGAGCCCTAAGGGGCAAGATTCCCTCTTATTTGAGTGAAGAAGATTAGAAACGGGTCTAAACGGGCAGAGACGGAGGCTGGAAAACCCTGACAGAAGCTTCAGTAGAAATGAGAAAAGTCTTTGAAAATTTTCTGAGAAAAGTGCGGTCGCCGAGGTTCGACCTATTTTCGGTCAAGTCGTAGGTTTCTGAAACGAAGAAAGTGCATCCTCAAGCTGGTCAACCTTTTGGGCCGATGGTGCTTCTGGTCACGGATCTTTCGGCGGCAGTTGCGAAAAAATTGTCGTCTCAGATGCAGCTAATGTTTGTCACCTGCGCAATAAGGCCAGAAACACACGGAAGTTAAAAATATTAATGTTTGAGGGTTTTAGAGGTGGAAAACACCA
This sequence comes from Pinus albicaulis, assembly GCA_034641835.2. Taxonomy (NCBI): domain Eukaryota; kingdom Viridiplantae; phylum Streptophyta; class Pinopsida; order Pinales; family Pinaceae; genus Pinus; species Pinus albicaulis. Next base: position 1,352,817,713 of record CM076575.1, read on the forward strand.
TAAAAATAGGAAAAACAAAAAACTGAAGAGAAACCCTAGGGTCTGAAATAGCTGGATATGCAGGAATATATAAAACGACAGCGGTCGCAAAAGAAAACCCGTGTGGAGTCGCCAATTGTTAGTATGAATCTTTCTTCGTAAAATATCACTTTAGCTACGCATAACAAATAGCCCTAACATCAGTTATGGCTGCCAATATCTTTAAGTCTACAATTAGTTGACCCAAATAATGCTGCACACATCCAGATCTAAGCATAAAAGACATTAAGCAGTAATAAAATATGGCTCCATGCATCCAATAGACAAAAAAAGAATGATGTATTTGAAAGAATTTTTTATATTAAAAAGGGGGCACCTGAGAGGAAAACAAGAAAGGTGTTTTCCGGTTCTCCTCAATGGGATGGGTTCTTGAGAGTCTCGGCGTTTGAGATCTAAATTCCTCTCTTATTGTAGTCTCAACCACAGCAAGAAGCAGAACTATTAGAGACTCACAAAGAAAAAATGGAAAATAGTGACCAGAATAGATCCGGTATGATCTAATGCAATGAAGGTGACTAATGAATGGAAAACCCTTTATTTATAGCAAAATATTAGGGTGTTCACAGAACTAGGTGCATGAATAAAATATTATTAATCAAATTCTAGAATCACCCTTTAGGAGTATTTTATTATATTTGTTGGAGGGAAAAGGTCTTTTGACTTGGGTCAATTCCTTTATTTATAAATAATAAAGAAATAAATGATTTATTTATTATTTTAGGGACATGATGGGAATATAAATAATGATTTATTTAATTATTTAAAAATGATTTATTTAATTATTTAAAAATTATTTAGTCAAATTTAACTAGGAATATTATTTAAATAATGATTTGAATAACTTATTCCTAGGAAATACTTAAATAAATAATGATTTATTTAATTAATTTCCTTGTTTTGGGTTAAATATAACCAAAAAATATAGATAAATGTTATTTTATATGGTGAAAGCAGTTTTAATTAGGGTAAAATTGGTCTTACATGGTGTACTTGGGTTCATCTAATGATAATGAGTTAGATGACCAAAAAAATGGTGTAACACCTATCCACATCCCTATGCATGTGATCTGAGCACCCATATGTAAGCTTATTGGAAAACTGAGGATTCAAGATGGTATATATGAATTACTATGAAATTCATAGTCAAATTTTCAAATGTAGTCAGCAAACTAGTACATCCCAACGGACAAGAAACTGACAATATTAAATAAAAAATATCGACAGATATCTCAAATAGTGCTCAATTGATATTGCAATATCAATTACAAATTTACAATACAATGTAGTTTCAAAGTGTTATATTGAATTTAGAGAATATTGGGCCACAGACTACGATCATAACTCTATGACTTATAAGGCTAGAGATACCTTATGCAGAAAGGCATATGAAGGGTGTTCTAGAAAATTTAGTATGAACTTGTGAGACTGTGAGAGTGCGGATGCTTGACATTTGATGTCAAGTTGCTGTAAGTTTAGTCTTGCTGATTTTTAATGCTTGAGAATGCAAGAGAGAGAGCCTGGGCATAAGGGATTAAAATGACGATGCAATAATTCCAATACAATAAACACATACAATATTTATAGGTGAATAAGTTCTAACCATCAATTGGAGCCATTGTCACTTCAATTGCATAATAGCTGGAAGCTGCAACAGTTCATCATCTATGTTGTTTACTTACTGATTACTATGATGGAACCTGTCATCGAATACGAAGGTTCGGTATTGCGACACTTGTAACATGGAACTTCAACACCAGAAGAGGGACTTGGCAAGCAAGCTTGCTGCAGCAGAATCACAAATTAATGCTCTTGGAAAGCTCAAAGAGGTATGCTGCTATAGACACACACATACAAGTGCCTTTTTCAACATATATTATTCATTTGAAAGTCGATTCCAGTATGAATAGATAGGGTTAACATTACAGTGATCACCATGCTCTCTAAATGGTCTTGGTTAATATTTACCATCGTTATATCAATATTGTTATTAATCGTAGCAGTGGAATTAACTGGAATTACAATCAAGCCATCTGTGACGACAAAATTGACACTCTTCTTCACTCACATATCCCGTTGTATGTATTGTATCCTTGGTGGCTACAAGGGGCATCTTGTCCACTAACTTAACTTCACGGTTTAAAGTAAGGGATGCACATCACTCTGCCTCACCCAGCATGCTGAAAATAATGAAAATTAATAAAAAATCATAAATATCAACAAAATAATATCATTGGAAATTATTACTATGGGGTTTTGGTTATATGTTTACTTCAGATGAGTAGATTTAGTTCAGTGTGGGCTGTTCAGGTCACCATAAAATTTAGAAATGACTTGAACTCCATTGTGCATATTAAATGCTAACCTTGATTAGGAAAATGTTATTGCTTAATTATTAACAAAGGGATTCACCATGTCAATGGGGTTTTCTAGAATTTCAGCACAAATTTTAAAATTCTAGATGCATAATTCTAGATTTAATGCAGTTAGTAATATTCATTAGGCTTTCTAGATGGGTATTTCAATTTTCTTATAAATAACTACTTGACCACTTTGTGCAGAGTGATATGGTGGCAAAGGTTGAAGTTGAGGCATCTGTACTAAGGCACACAAATGAAAATCTCTGCAAGTAAGTCGAGGGCTTGCAAATGAACCGATTCAGTGAGGTTGAGGAACTCGTTTATTTGCATTGGGTCAACTCATGTTTGCCTTATGAACTTTGAAATTCAGATACAACCCCTGGAAAGATGTCAGCAGTGGACCTTAAGGATATTTTGAGTCCAAAATCACAGGATATTGCTAAACAACTTATGTTGGAATATGCATTGTTTGAACATTCAGGACCTCAACGAAAACGCCAGTCAGATAATGATTCAGAGGGCTTGTCCTCTTATTCATCGAACACATTTGAAGCTGCAGAGTATGATGACTTGTCAATGGAAATATTTATAGCATGGATTAGTACATAAAATAAGTCTAATCTGTTTTGAAAACTAAAAAAGTGGGCTAAAAGTAGTGATGATTGGAAAATATTACATGGTGACTATCTTTCTGAGAAGAACTCTGAGAAGGGGAAAATATTACATGGTTTCTTTTTGTTGACGAGGTACATATGGAAATGCTGGAAAAATGATCATTGCTGATTGAGGATGCCAAATTGTTAGACCATGCATCTTATTTTGATTTTATTTTCCTTAAGGAAAAGGATATAAATTTCATTGTGTATGCCCTTCCATTTTCATTTTTCTTTTTGCTGGTGAATAATTATGTATATATAAGAAATATTTTTTCAAAAGTAGGGATCCAGATAGAAATTTCCACTCCAAGGACAATCCTTTGGGCACACTCAGTGTCTTGATTTTTTTTTTATATTTTCTGTCAGAGGCTAGTTTCTCCAATATGACAGTAATTTGATGTCTTTTCATAATACTTTGTTACACATGACTTTCATTTTCTTCTTGTATAATTTCTAGAAATGAATGGATATCTTGTGGACTATTGTAAACAAATTTAGTTCTATTACCATGCTCAAGAGAATTTAATGTTTGTCATTATTGGAGGACAGAGATATACCATAAGAGCTCGGTTTTGTGTTGTAGCCTTTTATTAAGACTTGAATCAGTTAAACCCTCGGACCTATTGCAACCCTATATTGAGGCTTGGTTCTATTGAAGACGCCATACTTTGGACCTCTTCATTGCAGTCTCAGGCCAGGGATATAGCATCAGGATTTTGACATATTTTATGAGGTGAACATCTATTAAAATCTCAGATTATCTCCTATTTACTGATGCTTGGACAGAACTTTCGAATTAGCTAAGTCACCTATTTTTATTTATGATCTCAGTGTTAAGTTACAATACTATGATAAGACTCAATGACTTATGTCTCGTATACCAATCTAGCTTGTAAAGCTCAGTCCTATGGAATTGAGCCCAAGAACACCTCAGACTTACTTTTGTGGAAGTAGAGTGGTGATAACACATATGTGGAGTATATTTGAAGGGTAAATTAGTGCTTCCTTGGAGTTCAAATAAAACACATATGTAGAAGTGCATACCAGTGTTTATTTGAAGCTCAGGTAAGACAGATTTGTGGAGGATTAAAGATTCAACTGTGGAGGGCCCAATGATATTGGAGGCATGAAAAATCAACAGTAGAACTTGAAGTGGTGACAACTGGAGGCTTATACAAGTTGAGACGAAGAGCGACGTTAATATTACTTATTTGTATATGAAACATATTACTTAAAACTAGCACATTTGGCGGAATTTTTTTTTTAAATATTTTTAACCAAGCGTCACAAGATCGATGCCTTAGACGTCGGAAGAGCAACGTTACTTTTTTTAATATTTTGACTTTTTCGTCGGAAGAGCGACGTTAATTTTTTTAATATTTTTACTTTTTCGTCGGAAGACTGACGCCTCGATCGTCAGAAGAGCAACTTTTCATTTTTAAATATTTTAACTTTTTCGTCGGTAAAGCGACATTACATAAGCGTCGGACGCACGACGTTCTAAACATCAGATGATATTTCATCGGAATTACGACGGTTTGTAAAACGTCGGAATTAAACGTTTAAACGTTGGAAACCATAACGTCGAAATTATGACCGTTTTTGAAAACTTGAAACGTCGGAAGAGCAGAAGTTTGGGATTATCCAGCAAGACCGGCTTGATTGTGTGCCCAAACGCTTATAAACGTCGGAAAAGTTATGAACATTGTGACACTTTGGAAAAGCGTCGGAATTGTGACGTAATGGCTAACCACGTTTTGTCTGGCCTCAAACTGTCGCTCTTGCGACGACTATGTGTCGGAATAGCGACGAAGTGGCTGTCGAAAATTGGGCCAAATTTTCTAGTTTATCTTGGCCCTTTTTTCTTTTGGCGTCTCTACTGGGGTTTTCCTAGATTTAGTCTTTTGGGCCAATGTTGTAGTTGCTGGGGCCGGTGGGTTAAACAAAATATTGGGTATTGGTGCTATTAGGGGGGCCATGGCAGAAGATGGTCTCGAGTGAGATGCCTGAAATTCTGAAAATGTAGGAAATGTAGTGGAATCACTTGTTAATACTTGAACTAATTTATTAAAATTATGTACCTTTGTGTTTAACTGCTCAATGATCAGGGATAAATGCAACTGCGCCATCCTGGTCACTGTCTGCTCTGAAGTTTCCCCTGGCAGTGAATTTAGCAGCATCTCGTCGAAGATATACATGTATACTCCGCTTCTAACCTCCATCGCTACTCCTGGCCACGAGCAGACTTCTATGTGGAAGTCTGTTTCATCAATTTGGAACTTTAATGGTCTCAACTTGAAAGTGGATTTTGGTACGCACGTTGGCCTGATAAAGGTTTGCTTGTGGGTAACTCCAAACCATATTTGCATGCTATAACCATCCAGCAAACTCCTTGGGATTCTTTGTTGACTCATCACAACATCAACCAATTGGTTGTACCATACCCTCAAAGCTTCTACGTTTACCTCCTTCGTGCTAGGATCCCCTGATACCTTCCAAGGCACGAACTTCATTGCCAATGGATGTCCTTTTGCTATCTCCACAGGAAATTGAATGTCGGGAAACATCCATTTCCACATTGCTAGTGCCATAACTAGGTATCCATAGATGAATCTGGTTGCCCTCTTGAAGTTGTCCTCGCAAGCCTCGAACAACTCGTTCATCAAAATGAGCACCAGTTCAATAGTGCCTCATCTTTTTACTTGCAGTTAGGTAACAGGCGAACCTGACCTCTGGCTTTTTGATTAAGTCGATTTTCGGTCCTTCCCCCCCCCCCCCATCTTATCGTCGTACTTGGTGTAGTAGTTGTTATCGCCAGTCTTCTTTTCCCTTTTGGACACAGTCTGGAATGCTGATGAAACATACTTCCCTTCCATTGACAGTCCAGTTAGCCTGTGAATGTCCTCCGCATGAATCGGGATTTCTTTCCCTAGCCATAGCGAACCATTATGAATTCGGCTCAACAAGAACTTGGTGCACTTCATTGCAGCACCTGTAACACCAAACACTGGGAGATCTCTTAAGTTCAGTACAGTAGACTGTTGAATGCCCCGGAACTCTGGTCAGACTCTTGCTGCTTGCTGCCCTGCATTGGTGGCATAATTCTCCATATATACTTGTCTCTTTGTTGCTGGGAACTAAAAAGAGTCCGTGAGGTCGGTGTCGATCAGTGAGGCACTGTCATATTTCCCCACTAATGGTTCCATCTTTTGCACTCTGTTATTGAGTTCTTGTTCTACGACTGCTGGGGTTTCTCTTGTCATTTTGGCTCGTCTCTGATACACCTGTAGACCAACTCCTTCTCTTTTCTTCTGAATTTCTTCCTCTTCATGCCTTCTCTACTCTTCTTCTTGCTTTGCTTCTCTTTCTCCCTTGGATGTTTCTGGTTCTATCTCAGATTTTTCCGGCATTCTCACACTTATTTGCATGCAGTTTATGTAATTAACTGGCACGAGTGAGGTTTATGAGACCCCATAACTAATCAATTTCCCCCTGGGCTCATCCGTGGCTACGATCGTGTGATTAGTTACTGGCTGAGGTGGGTTCTGACAATGCTAACTGTGGCTTCGAGAATTGAGCAGACGCGATGTTTGGTGGTTATTCCCTATTATGGAAAATTTATTACAGTATGGGTGATGTTAATTATGGAAATTATTTCCAAATCTTGGTAATCCTACAGACTGACACTGGTACTACACGTAATGATGATGGGCTGATGTTCGACACGCTTTTCTATCTGACGTGGATAACACATTGGACACTACCCCCCTGACCGCAATTGGTTGCATTGCGGTCCCCGCAACACAACTGTAGTTTTATTATTTTCTTGGTTTTTCTAAAGTGAAAATCCTATCTATGCTCATCTCGGGTGCGAGAGAGTTGTTGATACTATTCTACCCTACTAACTCCTCTCAGTTGCGAGTGATCCGGATTTATGCAGGAACACAACAGAATAAACATATAACCATAAATACAAAGATGCAGTGGAAAAATCACTTCATTTCAATAATATCAAAGAACTGAAATTTGCTTACAAACAAACTGGAAATAAACTATCTAGGTTGCTAGTAGCTATCTCTGAGAAGAGATGTGGCGGCTACAGGCCTCTGAACTAATTAACAATGAGTTTCAAGGTCCTATTTATTATTTAGAAACAATGGGAAACCCTAAACATCCAAAACCCTAACCCTAGGAGATGAAGTGCCAAAACTATGCGCCCCGTTTGGGTAAATTGGTGTTTCAACTTCCCGAGGACGTAACTTTAGCATACGATCTCTGTTTGACGTCAATCATACCTTGTTATAAATATATATCCGAGGACTACGAATTTTGAGTGAGCAACATGGATCGATGTTGCTCCCGGTTTTCCCAAAAAACGTCGTTTAGGGCCTCAAAACGGCTCCGGAAGTTCAAGACCCGAAAAATTGCTAAAAATAGTAAGTGGTGCCAAAAATGAAAAACTAAAAGAGACAATGGTGGGGCCCCAAGTGGAATAGGCGGGTGACCATCAATATCCACCTGGATCATTCCTCCCCCCTTAGGAAGCAATGGTCCCCATTGCGTTAAGTTCCTCCATGAGATGAGGAAACTTCTTCTGAACTTGGTCCCTGGTGAACCACTTTCCTTGGTGCAAGAGTTGGCCAGCTTTGACAACCTGAGATAGTTGGATCTTCTGTTGGTGAGTGTTCTTGATTTGCATGTCCATGATACAATCTGTGGTGGCCTATTCCATGCAGTCTGGGTTTAACTCTGTCGGTGTGAGTTGTTCTAAAATGTCATAGGTGTTCAGTAGAGGTGGGAAGTAAGGACAAAGGCGGTCCACATTGAATACTGGGTGCAGAACAAGGAATGGTGGAATACTAAGCTCTAAGGCATTGTTCCCTACAGCCTTGGTGATGGTGTACGGCCCGTATCGGAGTGGGCGAAGCTTGCGGTGGGGTCCAGTGAGGCGCTCCCTCTGCAAATGTAGCCACAGTTTGTCACCCACCTGGAAGTTGTGTGGCACCTGATGTTGATCATGGTGTTGCTTGTACTTAGCATTAGCTCTATCCAATATGTCATGAACCTATTGGCGGATGTGTTGAATGCGCTCGATGAAGCTATTTGCTTTGTCAACTTCTGACTGGACATGAGCCGAATCGGCCTGAGTAGCCACAAATGGCATGGCTATGTCAATGGGACATAGTGGCTGGAATCCCAAGCCCACCTGAAAGGGGCTATAGCCAATTGAGCTATGGAGAGCCCGGTTATAACTGTGTTGTACATAGGAAAGGCTCTCGTCCAATGTGCGTGGATGCTTGGAATTGTACATGCGAAGAATGTGTACAATCATTCTGTTGACGACCTCTTTCTGGCCATCTATTTGGGGATGGAAAGCTGTGGACTTGGTGAGCTTGGTGTCCAAAATTGGAATTGAAAATGAGAGATTTACTCTTGGTAGGGCTTTAGGCGTGCATCATTTACCCATCCATGTAGAACTTGGTCGTCTAGTTGTGCTAACCGAACTGCGCCTGAATCTTTGATTTCTATCACGTAGAATGGCCCTAGCCAATGCATCTATAGTTTCCCTGGGAAATTTTGTCACTTACTATCGTAAAGTAGAACTTTTCACCCAACCTAAAAAGTCTTGTGCTTTATGTGTCGGTCGTGCCAAGATTTTTGTCTATCCTTTTGTACTGCTTGGTGAAATTCTGTCAAAAATCGTTCTTCTTCAAGGCCTTGTAATTCGTGCAGTTGTTCCTTTAGCGATTCCTCCTCTGATATTTGGAGTGACATTGTGACTAAGAGGCAAGGTATGATGAATTTTGCTGGGACTACTACTTCTCTCCCATATACTAGCCGAAATGGTGTCTGGTTATTCAATCGCTTTACCGTTGTCCGGTATGCCCATAAAGTTGCTGGTATCCGCTCATCCCAGTCATCCCGTTGCGCATTGCATATTTTTGTTAGGCCTTTCTCCAGTATTTTATTGAATGCTTCTACCGTACCATTGGCTTGCGGGTGATACAGGTTGCTTTTACGATGTTGTATCATGAATTTTTTTAGCAAGGTTTAATGGTGTCATTGATGAAGTGTGTACCTTGGTCGTTGATCAGGCTCTTTGGGCAACTGAATCGGCTAATTATGTTTCAAAGATAAACCTGGTAACAGTCTCTACTGTGCAATTTTTTACTGGCATTGCTTCTGCCCGCTTGTTGGGTATTCTGTCACCGTTATGATGTACCTTGCCTGCGAGTGTCTTGCAACTGGTGTAATTGGTCCTACGAAATAGACTGCCCATTTTTCAAATGGCTGCAGTAATTTTATCGGATGAAGTGGAAGTTCATCTCTGTGGGATGGTCGTCCTGTCCGCTGACATATGTCACATTTCTTAACAAATTCTTTGTTGTCCATAAGTACCGTCAGCCACCACAATCCTTCTTGTAGTACCTTCCTTGCTGTAGATTTTGCTCCCACATGTCCTCCCGCAACCCCACTGTGGCATTCCCATAGTACAGCTTCCCTTTCGTGGTCCAGGACACATCTCCAAAGAATATGGTCTAGTCTCATATTATATAGATGTCCTGCTATGAGTTGGTATTCCGCAGCATGAACTACCAGGTGTCTTTTTTGGACTGATGTATATTCTTGTGGAAACTGCCCTGTCGTTAGATAAGTTGCTATTTGGTCCAAATATTCTGGTATGGCTTCTACTTTGAAAATATCAGCGTCCGGTAACTGATCATCTAGAGATCCTCCATTTTCTCCATTCTCTAGTCTAGACAGGTGATCAAGTCCTACATTCAACCTTCCGATATTTACCATCACCTCGAATGTAAATTCCTGAAAGAGTAGGAGCCATCTACATATTCTTCCTTCTAAGACTGGTTTGTTTACCAAATATTTTAAAGCTGAGTGGTTTGTGAAAAATTTAAACGTACCTCCCAACAGATAGTGGCGGAACTTTTGAAGGGAATACACCATTTCCAATGCCTCCCGCTCTATTGTGGTGTATTTCCGCTCTGCTGTGGACAATTTACTACTTGCAAAATATACCGGGTGGTCAACTGAAGTATCTCATGGTTGCACCAAGACTGCTCCAGGTGCAATGTTGGAAGAATCAATGTGCACATGAAATTTTTTGTCCCAATTTGGGTGAACCAATATTGGTGCACTTGCGAGTTTTTCCTTTAGGGTATCCAGGGTTGTTCTGCAATTCTCTGTCCAGTGAAATTTCTCAGACTTTCACAACAGCTTCTCTAAAGGGGCTGTTATCTTTGCATAATTGTAGATAAATCGCCGGTAATAACCTGTGTGGCCCAGCAGTGATCTAAGTTGTTTTACCGTTTTTAGTGCTTCTATGTTGACTATCACTGCTACCTTGGTTGGGTCCACGCAAACTCCCTGGGTACATACCACGTGTCCTAAGAGTGTTCCAAATGCTACCGCAAAGATACACTTCTTTAGGTTAAATGAGATCTGAAGTTTCCTACACCTCTCAAACATTATTCTCAATAATGTTGCATGGTCTTTTAACAGGCTGTAGATTTTCCAGTCATCCATGTAGACTTCTAAGTGTGGATGTACTCCCGGAAAGCAGCTATCACGATACAAGAAAAAACTGCAAGTGCATTTTTCAAGCCAAATGGCATCACATTATATGCAAAATAGCCCCATTCTATGGTGAGTGTTGTCTTTTTCTTATCTTCCTCTGCTATATGTATCTGATGGTATCCTGAGAATCCATCAGTGAACGAATACGCCTCATTTCCCACAACGTTGTCTAAGACCTCATCACTAAACGGAGTGGGAAATGGGTCATGGATACAGGCATTGTTTAAGCTCCTGTAATCAACACAGAATCAGATCTCAGATTTCTCATTTTTTTTCTATATAACTATAGGACTTACCCATTCTACTTCCTCTACTGGGAATATCAATCCTGCCTTTAACATCTTGTCGATCTCTGCTTTAACTTTTTTTTTCACTCTTGGATTCAGACAATATGGTCTATGTTTCATAGGCCTTGCATCAGGCTTCAATATTATCCACATCTCCCCCATATCCCATTTTATTCCCTTTATATCCGCTACCGATGAAGGGAACAAGTCCTCATATCCCTGCAGTAGAGTGTATATCTCCCTAGTTGTCTGTTCATCCCAATAATCTCCAATTGTCGCTAGTTTTGGCTTTTCTTCTGTTACAATATTTAGTTTTTTGGTTTTTAAAGGTTGCAAGTGAATCCCTTCTGTCGTTGGTTCTTCTTTAATATCCCTCTCCCCTTCCGTTTCTTTAAAATAAAAATGCCTAAGATCTTATAGATTATCATCATCCATTCCGTTGTTTATCTTTTGGCATGCTACCTTTTGTCTGACGCCAAGGTTCAGAAATGGCTGCTCATCCTCCTTTATATTTTCTGGGAAGAATAGTACCTTCTTTATAGCTCGCAAAGCTTGTGTGACCAGCTCCATTTTTCCTTTGAACAAGAAAAATTGTGTGAAGTTATTCACAACTTCCCGCCATGTGCTGGTCCCTCTTTTCTTTTCCTCTGTCAAGTACCAGACCTGTGGAATCAAGTCCAGAGAGTGGATAAATCTGTGTACCCATAGCTCTTCTAGTTATCCTGTGGCTCTCCATTGACCCTCACATCCCTTTATATGTTTTACTGGGTTTGTGTCTCCTTGGTATTTCTCTTTTACCCGAGGTCCTTCCTCTTCCCTAAATCTTGCTTTCAATGCTTTCCAACTCTGTCCCATTGTGACAGTGAGTTTCGGTGGTTACTCCACCATATTATCCATGTGGACTATAACGCCATGTCCATGAGTGGTATCCTATGTCCCTCTAGTACCCTATCTTCTATTTTTGTTATGAAAATATCTACATCACTCATATTGGACAAAGTTTGGTAATCCCTTACCTCAGTTTAGATCCAGTTGATTCTTCCGATGTTGGCGCATCTCCTTGTATTTGTCTCATACCCTCCTTGCTGCCAATCATCCCAAGCTAAATCTGAGCCTAATTCTGAGCTCTGGATACTCCTCCAGCTTACAGAGTCGCCTGTTGTTGGGTTGATGTAATCCTCCCTTTTCTCTGTAGTCATTCGATAAAGATGGTCCATCAACTGATCATCTTCTCTATTGTCTACAGTCTCTGTGTATCTTGGACCTTGATACGGGTCGAGTGGCTGAGTGACTCTAACCTCTCCATCCTCAAAGATCATCAGTTCCTTCTTTAGATCTATTATTGCATAATTTTCAAAGGCCCAGTCAATTCCCAACAATGCAGGATAAGGATCTTTATCCCCCATGATGTCGATCACTTCAAAGTCCGTATATGTTTTTACTCTTGCAATATCAACCTCAACTTCCTCCAGTCTGCCTATGGGCACAATGCAGTACTGGTTTTCCATCCTAATTTGGATTGGTGAGTAGGTTAACCTTGGTTTTCCTAATGCTTCCTAGGTTTTTCTTGGTAAAATATTGACATCGGATCCCAAATCAAGCATGGTGTCTTTAATTTGGTAACCGGAAAGTTGGGTGTTTACTCGGAACTCTTTTCCTATTCTTCTTTTGTTTCTTTTCACCCTTTGTACATACTTCTGGTTTGCATCAAATGATTCTCTTAATCATGTGTTCTTCTGCACCATTCCTTCCAGGTTCTGCTTTAGCTGTTCCAACATTGGTGCGTTGTTAACAATCTTCAGGAATAGATGGAACCATTCTTGAATGATAGTACTTGAATCGGTTTGGCTTCCGTTGTTTTCCTATGTTTGTTGTAATTCAATACCTTTGTTCCCTCCCAGTTGGGCGAATGTCTCTGCTACTTCTTGGAAAAATTGCTTTTGTCTTTCGGTTTGAACAATCGTTTTGGGGATGCTGGCCTGATCAATTTGATCGGGTCCATAGTACGTGCACCTTCCCCCATTATCTTGCCTCCTTGTGTCACTATTTCCACGTTCTGCATTGTTTGAGTCTCCATTATCCTAGGCTCTGCATTTACTAGATTTTTTCCTCTTTGTCTAGTTCTTTATTCCCATCTTTTAATGAGCTCAGGGCAATCTTCGATTGTGTGCATGTTAACTTGGCACTGGGAACAGCAAGGTCTCCGAGGAAGCGGACATTCCCTCGCTACGTGTCCCTCTTGGTCGTAGTTGTAACATCTTACTAGACCTCTACCCCCTGCTTGGCCTCCTCTCATGCCACCTCCTCTTCCTTGAGGAGTTTCATTCACCCGGTATGGAGGTCGGTCCAATCGTTCCACCAATGCGTCCAGAGCTCTACATTTCTCTGTGCTGTGTGTTGTTGAGGCACAGAAATCACAGTATTTGTTAGTAGGAATGGTGGAATACTTCTGCAAAATAGGGCATAGGTGAGGTGGATGACCCATGTTCTTGCATATTCCACAATATCCAGTAGTGGTTGGATTTTGTTGCGCAGGGAACCCCGTGTATTGTTGGTGCGGTGGATATATTCCCTGGGTGTTTATCTGCGCCACTCATCCCATTGGTGGAGCCCCCTGTGCCCCTGTGACTGATGTCCCCCCATTCTGACCCCGCAACCGAGGACATTTGGTTACCACATATCCTTCCATTAGACAGTGTGTGAACCATACATTCAGTCTTGCTGGCCGTATTGGTTGAATTTCCTTGAGTTTCTCCATCAAGCTCACTATTTGATGTTGCAACCCCATTATAGAGGGGTCTTGTACTACTGCTCCTCCCTTAAAATCTTGTGGGTAACCCGCCATAGCTTCTATCTTCATTGCTTGCTCCAATGCGTCTTGCAATGTCTCGATCCTCTGTTGAGTTAATGGAGTTCTGGTCAAGGGTAGTAGAGCTTTGATGAACCAATCCCTCTGATGGTTTGGATCAATTGGATAGCTGAGTTTTCCAATTGCGTCCTTGAATCTCCGCATCAAATCCCAAGCAGTCTCTCCTTCCCGCTGCTTGATTTCCCACATTTTTTACAAGCCCTGCTGGTCTATTTGGGGTAGTTTGAACTCCTTAATGAAGTCCCTCTTCACATCTGCCATCGCTGGATTTTGATGAGCTTCAGACCACTTCATAAACCAACGTAGATCTCTCTCGCTAAGGGTGGTTTGAAATTTTATCAACTTCCCCACATCTGGTGTCTGTCGTGCCCTCCATATGGCCTCGTAGAGGTACCAGTGTTGTTCGACATCGTCGTTACCCCTCCCAGAGAACTTTGGATACTAGGTAAGTGATACCACCATGTTCACTTGAGTAAGCATTACTAAAATGAAGTCATTGGTTCCTGGTTTTGAGATTGTACCACTAGAAATTCTACTACCAGTATGTATTACTTCTGGAGACTGAATACCGTAAAACTTAATTAATTCACACAACTTAAAAAAAAATCACTTAGTGGTTGGTAAAGCACCAGGAGAAGGTTGGGACTAGAGCTACTTGAACTTTGGGGAATAGGAGTACCTTGAGATATGAACGCTGGCCTTTCTTGGAATAGTTGCTCCATTGCAACGTCCAACTCCACATCGGACATCTCCTCGGGGCACGCATCTGCATCTTCTCCGCCAAACTTCTTTCCTTTTTCCTTTTGGACTAGGTTCCTACACACCTGCCGAACTTCTTTAGTGGTCCCCTCTACATCCTGGGGACCCACTTGACTCTCCACTTCCTTCGTCATCTGAGATGCCTCCTCTTTTTCCTTTCGATCACTTTCCTATCTTTTCAACTCCTTTATCACCCTCTCTCGCCACCTTTTTGCAATCTATGCCCTCCAATGTGCTCGTCGATCCCTTAGCCTATTAGCGATCTCAAAATCCATACTCCTACTCCCCTTTTTCACTGTTCTTGTAGCATCACTTCACCCGTCCCTTCCCCCAGCACCGGAGTTTTACGCTTCCATCTCAGATTTTTAGAACCCCATTAGTCCTTCATCTACCATCAAGGCTTTAATTCACAATGGGATCTCCTTCAGCAGCTTCCCCTATAATCCGGATCTAAATATATCCTCTTCCCTTGAAAAGGACAGGTAGCACTCTGCTGCAAACTCCACTATGTATCCGTCCAAGGTATATTCCACCCAATAATCTACAGCTCGATTCAACTCGGTATTTAACTGATGAAGGGCCACAAAATCTCTGTGCACCCACTTTTGATCTACCTTCCGCGACTTTCCTTTGGGTACTTTGGTCTAGAACCTTCGCAACCAGTTGTAGAGTTCTTCCGGGAACTTTCCCCAAAATATCTCATAAACTTTGCTGGCGGATTCAGAAAAAAGAACCAAATCTTCGACCATTTTCTCCCTCTCTCGTCTCAGCTCGACTTGCTAAGTGATAAACTGATCTAGGTGGTTATCCCACCAACTTCGTATTTCTCTTTCGAAGTTTCGAGATACCATGATCTAGCTCCCAAATGAAGTTTCAAGTCCCGGCAACAGAACCATTTGTTAGCGAGGAAAAAGGTCTCTTAAGCAAGACCCAGGTTCGGCTTAGAGGCCAACAATGATTTCTGTTGTAGTCTAGTACCACGTTGGCATTTTCACCCTGCTCCGAGGAACAGAGAGACTCACCTGAGGCGTGCCGTGACCTTACTCAGGTTGGGAGAAGATTGATATCAATACAGTGTATTAAATATATATATATATATATATATATATATATGAACTATAACTATCCTCTAGCTTAATCAAACACAACACTAAATGGATGACATTCTTCGTGAGCACATTCATAAAGACAGTCCATAAAAATTTCAAAATATTTCCATATCAATCAAACAGGAATATAACATATATTGGGAACTTCAAACTCTAATTATATTATAGTTCTCTTATCAGCAATAGACCATTATAATTCTCCTTAACATGAGCTTTAACCAAACATATTACAAAGAATTCATATCCAGTGGATCGGATTACAGAGATACAGAGAGATCGAGAATAGAACAATCATGGACAGAGCTCTCCTATGGCTCCTATCCTCTCATTCCTCCTGTGCCAACCCCCTCTCTTCTCGGTCGGCTACCTATTTTTTCTGCTGCCAGTGCAACTGAAAGTTCTTCCTTTCTTCTTGCTCGACTCTCTTCTACTTCTCTCTGTTCATCGGGAGTTCTACTGCTTGTCTCCTTCCACGCTCTTCTACCATCTGTGCTTGCTCCCGCAATAGTTGTGCCACCTGTTCTTCATTCCTTCGCAACCTTGAAAACTCTCTGCCTACCGTGGTTGCTTCCTACCACATACCATCCACAACTCAAAACTTTTTGATTTCAAAACAAGGGCCCCAACAGGCCCCGACCACAATCTATTGACTCGCCCCGAGTCAATCTCTCTTCACTGTCTCTATTTCCATTGGTCCGCTCAGCCCTGTGTCTTGCCCTGCTTGTCCCCTTTCTCCCAACTGTCCAAACAAGGGCCCCAACACCTTCAATACAAAAGGTGATAAATTTTATGTGTAGTGGCTTTCACTAAACCTTTGATACTAGTTGACCTAAATGTGGTATTTCACATCAAGCTTTTTTATTACTAGTATAGATCCATATTAACCATGGATATAATAAGAGTCGAGAGGGATAAAATCTCTATTAAGGTGAAAACATTTTTTAGGGTGTAAAAAATTGAAAAGAAAAAATTTTGCACCTTGTTGAAGTTGTAGCTAGAGTCGGTCTTCATAATATATCATTTTTATATTTTTATATTTGTAATAATTTTGTCAAAGGATTCTCTTCATGCTTAGAGAGTGAAAAAGAGTCAACAATAACACTAGTACATTTGGCGGAAATTCTGACACTTGGTTCCGAAACTTTTGACCAAATGTCAGAAATTTCCCCAAATTTTTTCAACTTTTTCAAATCCCGCCCGAAACCGTCGCTATACCGACGTTTAGAGACAAGTGTCGCAATACCGACACTTAGAGGAAAGTGTCGATCTTGCGACGTTTGCAAATTAGCGTCGTAATTGCGACGGATTTCTGAAGTATGTCGTTATTGCGACGTTACAAAGACAAGGTGTCACTATTGCGACGTTTACAGGAAGGTGTCGTTATTGCAACGTTTAGAAGAATGTGTCGTTATTGCGACGGTTGGTGGAAAAGTGTCACTCTTGCAAAGGTTGGTAGCAAAGGGTCGCTCTTGTGACGGTTAGGTGATGTGTCGCTCTTGTGACGGTTGGTGGCAAAGTGTCGCTCTTGCAACGGTTGGTGGAAATGTGTCGCTTTTGCGATGATTGGTGGCAGAGTGTCGCTCTTGCGACGGTTGGTGGCAAGGGTGTCCGGTGGGATAATCCCGCATTCACCAGGCATATAAGCGATATTGGTTTTTATATACGAGTTGAGGTTTTACATGTTTCGATTACGAGCCCAAGGATATGCACACTCATACAATCAATTGGGACTCAGCGCATGCGCTCAGCCCCTCCCCTCATGACTTGGATTTGGTTGTGGTTTAGCTTGTGGTTCTGCACCTCGGTCCTATGGTGATTATTGTAGGTGCTGATCCAGGCACTCGACGGAGTAAAAAGCCCACAATTTTATTAAAAATATAAACAATTTGTAAAAATCCCACAATTTTATTAAAAATATAAACAATTTTATATTAAATATAAAATTTATATACACTTTTTTATTGGGAGTAAAAAGCCCACAATTTTATTAAAAATATAAACAATTTGTAAAAAGCCCACAATTTTGTAAAAAGCCCACAATTTGTAAAAAGCCCACAATTTGTAAAAAGCCCACAATTTTGTAAAAAACTCACATTTTGTAAAAAGCTCACAATTTGTAAAAATCCCACTTTTATTTTCTTTTTGCTTATTGAGCTCCCATTGAGTTCAACACGTCTTGGGTTTTCTACACCATTGAGAGAGATAATTGCTAAATATAATTATTATTTTCTTTATAGGATAATTTTCATCAATGGAAGAAAACATTATAGTTGGAAAAAAATTCAAAAGGGTGAAAGGGGTGATGGTAGAGTTTATTGCCCTTGCAAAAAATGTTGTATGAGAAATAATGTTAGAGTTTTAATAGCAACAACAACAATGCATTGTAGGAAATATGGGCACATTGATGGTGGATCGAATGACTATCGTCTCGTGGTAATTAATTATCTATCTTCATTTTGATTATATCATAAAATTTTATATTATTTTAATATTTTTTATATGCGCACTAATGTTTAATGATTAATGTTTGTAATTTTCATAAAGGCACAGTTGCCCCCCAAATTTTTGCAGATGATCGACCAACTTCCACAGCTAAAGAGTAGTAGATTGGATGATGTTGCACCAGTACAAGAGAATATTGCAGCAAATATTAGTATTGGAAATGATTTTGTACAAGGTGAAGAACATGAAGCGAATGATGAAGGTAATTTTAATGATCCCATGGAGGTAGATCATGATGACAATAATGAGACAGTTCACATTAATGATGGGACAAATCAAATGCTCCAAGACTTGCATGGTGAGTCAGATGATGATGGTGGAGATAGTGACGGTATTTATGATGTACCTTTGATTAAAAGGTCAAGTGAACGACTTTTTGAACACTCAAATGCAACTCTTCTCTCTGCTACATTGTTGCTGGTGAACTTAAAGGTTATGAATAATTTGTCGAACAGATGTATGACACAACTCCTAAGGTATACAATATGTATATATGATCACATATATGTAAATGTTGATTATTTTCCCTTTTTTTAGTTGTAATAAATGTGTAAAATAATAATTCAATACTTATATATGTGTGTGTGTGTGTGTGTGTGTGTGTGTGTGTGTGTGTGTGAGATTAATAATCTTTACATTAACTAGTTTTTGTTTATGTTGTAGATTGTTGGGTGAATATTTGTTACCATCGCCAAATACTTTACCTCGAACATATCGAGATCTACGTGCTATTATGAAACACTTTGGAATGGAACATAACACTATAGATGCATGTCCTAAAGGATGATATTATACATTACTGGAGAACATGCGTCGAAAAGCAGAATGTACGAAATGTGGTACCAATAGATATCAAATGGATCAACTAACAAAAAAAGGTGCCTCAAAAGGTTCTTTGTCATATTCCCATAATTCCACATTTGCAACAAATGTTCGAGTGTAAGAGCATAGCACGGTTTATGTATTACCATTCAAAGAATAGAAGTGGAGACGGTGTTCTTCGAATTCCTCCGGATGGTTCTGATTTTAGGGAAATTGAGGAAAAATATGTATATTTTAAAAAATGAACCTCGTAATGTTAGGCTTTCATTGGCACTGATGGTGTTAATTCATTCGGAGAGCTTAGATCACGCTAAATCGATGTGGCCTATTTTCGTTATCAACAATAACATTCCTCCTTGGATGTCAATAAAGAGGGAGCATAGTGATGACTATGATTATTCTAGGTATTTGATACATTATTTTTCAAATGTAACATTTTCATTTCTCTCATTTTTGCATAATGTCTTTTTATTTCTTTACTTACTTATATATACATATATCATGGTAGTAATTATGTATCGTAATTTTGAAAAAATTGGGTAAGTACCAGGTCAAAGATATGAATGTATATATTGAGCCCCTTATCGATGAGCTAAAAAGTTATGGCATGGCATCACTATGTATGAAATCACTAAATCAGTCATGCGAAGAGATTTCAATGTCATGGATCTGCTTGTATGGACAATTCATGATGCCCCAGGACTAACACGGTTTTTGTGGTATGTAATATTTTGTTGCACTTTAATATAATATATAATTATCTAAATTAGATATACCATATTGCATGTTTTAAAAAATGATCTCATAGTATAATTGTTATTGATACATCAATTGCGGGTCTTGAAACAAAGGAGTAGATCTTCATGTCCATTTTGTGGCCCTAAGATGAAGTATCGTCATTAGCTAGACTTGGGAAAGATGGTGTTTGATGAGTTTAGGCACTTTATCTCTAGGAACCATAAGTATCGTACTACCAAAAAACAACTTTTCAATGATAAAGAAGAAAATCGGATGAAAACCACGAAGAATGACACCTCCGATTGTGGAAGTTGGAATATAACGAATTAATAATCATCAAAGCTGACTAGTACGTAATTTGTCTATATATGTATAGATATGTTAATTTTTTATGTAATGTTTGGAATTTTTGTTTTAATTAATGAATTTATTTTATTGTATTTGATAATTATTGTTTTGATTTATTTTATTCTTTGATATCAAGGTCATCATCGTGAAGTTACTAGTATTGTACTTCCACCTAGAATGAAATGTTATCCTTCTCAATTCACGAGGTTTCCCTACTATGAGGACCTAAAAAAATAGCTCATTTGTTTGATACAATGCATATTAGGAAGAATGTGACAGAAATGTTCACGCCAATCATATATGGTGCACATGATAGAGATAAAATTGACAAAAATTGTCTTTGACATTGAGAAATTGAATCATGACAATGAAAAGTGTGATCAACAGGATCAAATAACAATGGAGGTCGAAATTATAATAATATTCCATGGTTATTAACAAAACAACAAATAAATGTTGTAAAAGAGGTCGTTAGAAGAATTAGATTTCCAAATTTTTTTCTCCAAACATAAATAATATCTTAACGAAGAAAGGTGACTTCGATGGGGTGAAAACACATGATTGGCATACCTTTGTTAAGGTAATTTTTTTGGTATACATTTTTATATATTATTGCTTGAATACATATTTAAATTTTTCCTTTTTCTCGTTTAATTTGGAAACCAATAACGATTCATTTTTTGTTGTTATAGTATGTTCTACTGTATCTCTCCCAAATTACTTCAACAACAATGTCAAACAAGTTATATATGGTCTTAGTAAATACATGAGGTAAGTAGTTTTGATTTATTTGCAAAATATCATCACAATTTATTTTTGTACTTAATTACATGATGTGTTAATTTACTTGTAATGCAATATATATTATGTTTCATTGAAATAACCTTGCGTAATGATTTGTAGATGTTCATCATTGAAAGAAATCCATCAAGAGAAATAAAGTATTGGAAGAGAGAAATTCCTCGACTAATGTGTAGAAATGAAAAAGTATCTACCTCCAACATTTTTCAATGCAGAAGAACACTACTTGTACACCAAGTTGAGGAGATTGAAATGTGTGAACGGTACACACAGGTCAATTTGGATGGTGGAGAGGCACACGAAATCCTTGAAGGCTTTTGTTAGAGAGAAGAGCACGACCTAAGGGGTTCTATGGTGGAGGGATATGTGGTATATGAATCCATGGTGTATATTAGTCATTATCTTCCTATATTAGTGGTACCAACTATGGATGTTGTGGATTTCATTTGGGATGTAGAACTCCATCAAAAAATTTGAAATGGAGCACACTGTTGGGAAAAAAGGTAGAATGAAGAAAGTGTGAGAGTAGAAGATTTATTATATATAATACATATAATGTTTCATTTTTTACATCATTTATATGATCATATTCATTTAATTATTATTCTTTCATAATTTATTAATTAATATAATTTACCATTGTTATAAGTTATATTTAATATTGGTGAATTATTGTTTTTTTATTCGAGTGCTCAAGATTATGAGGCACTACTTTTATACATTGAAAACAATCTTGAGTGGATAGTTGAATGGATTGAAAGATGTAAAGAAAGCGTGAATGACGATAGGTTATAATGGCAACTACTATCCGAGATTGGTTAGAGAAGCTTATCATAGTGGAGATGGAAATGTTACTGGACAAGGAAATTGATTTAGCATATGGTTTGAAATATAGAAAGGTAAGCAATTAATTCACCTATTTTATTCATTAGTTATTTTATATTATATTTATAATGTGACAACAAGTTTGATTTTTCAAATAATTTTTCAAGTTTGTGTAAACTATATGATTAATTATTAATTGAGAATTAATGCATCTTTTTCATGTTTGGCATATTGCAGTTGAAACACCACAAGGCTATGTGGTGCAATGGTCGTAAATTTCACATTAAACAGATTGGATGATAACAGTAAAAATTCGATAGTGGGATAACTTTAGTATTCCAGAGTCACTAATTTTTTCCTCCGAGAGACGTGACATCCTCGTGAATGCGAAAATAGATATTATGGGTTTTTAGATGATATAGTTGAGTGTGACTTTAATTCCTTCAAATTATTTTTGTTCGGCATCAAATGGTATAGGCTATGAATAAATGTACATGATGATGACAAAACTCTCATTCAACATGACAATGGATTTCCAATGGTTGAAACATCGTAGTTCGAATCGAGGGAAAGAGCGCTATGTTTTTCCAAGCCAATGTGAACAAGTCTTTTATTCGGGAGGTTCCGGTGAGAGCTGATGGCCATTTGCTATAGATATGATCCAAGAGGAAGAGCCAATAGAGTATATTGTAGAGGAAGAAGATGATATTGATCAAGAAGAAGATGGTGCAGTGAGCGAGACGAGTAAGAAGATGCATTCACGATAGAAGCGAAGAAGATATAGAAGATGAACCGGGTGTAGGAGACGAGTCAACAATTATTGATGATGATTTCAATGAGGATATTACTCGAAAATGACATAAATGATGATGATGATGACATGGTTGATCATTTCAACACCATTTCGAATCGGATGTTGGTATAGATGTCGATGAGTTGGATGAAGATCAAGATGATACGAAAGAAGAATATTGATACATATGTTACTATTCAATCTAAATAAATTTCACTCATGATTTTCCAATACATTTAAAGGCTTTATTTTTTTAAAATTTTTTGGAAATAAAAGTGAGAAACGATGATATTAACCATTTAATATTCAAAACATTATCTCTTTATTTTTTTATGAAACATTATCTCCTTTACCAAGAGTAATATTGTGCCAATGATGGGGGATATTCATGATATGCTTGAAACAGAGTAAAAACTCTAGCTAACCTATTGACCCATATATAGCTCACTTGTGTTAAAAGTTGCAAAGTTTGATATCCTTGTAATTTTCTTAAGCTAAAGTAGGTGAGATCCAATTATTTGAAGTATTATGAATGATTGAATTCATTTTTATAGTTTACATTATTATTTGACACATAAACCATTTTTTTTCGAAGACGCATACTTGAAATATTGTTATCATGATGTAAAGATTGTTTGGATGTTTTTACATAGTTTCAAGTTCCAAATATGAATGAATTTTGAACGTGAAACTTGTGATATAGATATAGTATGCTTTGGCACACAAAAAAATTGAAAGGGATAATAATGCTTGGTTATCTCACAAATTAGTATCATATGTTATTGGTCCAACAACAAAAATGGAAATAAGGCAAAATGTTTATAATTACATAACTATATGGTAAATAGTAAATTTTTGACTACATGACAAAATGATATATTGTACGGCTATAGGGTAAGGTGATACTTGTTGATGTCGAGAGAGTGTGATAATACATAGTTAATGGAATTATGGTATAACCATGGGCTTGAATCTTGTGACAAAATTTAATAAAAGTGTGACATGGTGGAAATATATGTGACATTACATCATGATTTTACATTGGCATAAGGTATACATTGAAATTTTTGAGGTATAATATGAAATTTTTGTGTGGTGAAAAGGCCGACTTCACTACATTTCACAACCATTGGTTTTACTAAGGCTTATTTCGTTTCTTTCGCGATTTTTCTCCTTACCCCACAACAAGAACATCTATCTGCGATTTGAATCAGACCTTGCTCTATTCTCCTTCCCCGCAGCTAGACCATCTATCTGCACCCATCTCCCATAGAGTCATTGACAGACTTGAGACTCTCTTGTGAATCTTATTCAATATCAGTAATAGCGGAAAGTTTTTGTTAAATCAATATTGACAAAATAGGAACCAAATAGCCACCATTATTTCAGTTCAAAAAATTGAATACGGATTGTTTCTATGTACAGGAAAATGTTGTGTGCATAACCTGAAAACGTCGTTGAAATCTGCGCAGGGACGAAATCGAATCCTCTGCCATCACAAACACTTGAAGGAGCTCCAAATTAAATGAAAACAGCTCTTTGTCAACATAAACCCCACTCATTCAAGTGTTGAGACATTTATTTGCTAGGGTTGCATTAGAGGAGACATTAATCTGATAGGGTCACATCAAAGGAAACATTAATCTGCTAGCGCCACATTGAAAGGCTAAGTGGAAAAATGGTAATGTGGTTTCTTCATGCTTCAAAATTGTTCAGTTTGTCTTCAAAACTTCTGTGCATGTACTCTTATGCTTCATGTCTATTTTATTTTTTATGGGTTGATGTGTAATTCCTTCATTTACTACTGCCGTTTATTTGATATAGTTTTGTTGCATTCAAAATGTTTGAAGAAACTCTTCACTTAATTTCTACACATGTATTAGTGTTGAATTCTTGTAATAGTATGTTAGTTACAAGCTCATATACGAAGACTAAAGCTATTCTTTGTGACCCAAAAAAAATAATGAAAACAAGATACATGCATCTACTTCAGATATGCCTTATAACTATGAATTTGAGTTTTGTTTGATTCTGTCACCAAAGTGTTTGAAAAAATATTTGGGTGAACTTTGTCACATGGATGCCAGGCTTGATGGTATTTCTTATCACAAGGGTTTGGTATTGATTGCAGTCGATTAAGAAAAGTTTAGAATTGATATTTTTTATGGATATTAAGAAAAGTAATACCAAAACCTCCTCACTTACATAAAATAAAATGTCCTTGAGCTCACTTTTACTTGCAGGGGATGAAACACTAACTGGTTTAGCTGTAGGGTCATATAGAAAAGCCCTTGAAATGGTGAAATTCAAGCCAAAGGATGCTGACCTGGTTTTGATGTTTACTTCAAATGAATGGATCTCTTCGTATGGATCCAGAATCGAAAATTCTCTCGTAAAGTTATCATACTTATATATATATATATATATATATATATATATATATATATATATATATATATATATATATATATATATATATATATATATATATATATATATATATCTAGTAAGATCAAGTACACACCTACATATATAGGCCTGATTTGGTATTTATTTGAGTCGATGAAGAAAAATTTAGAATTGATATTTTTTTTGCGGATATTAAGAAAAGGCCTACCAAAAATTCCTCACTTACATAGAATAAAATAGGAGTGTTGTCATAAACTAAAAATTTGTAGCATGTATGTAAAGATCCATAGGATCCACTTTTGTATCTGCTCTTGTTGATGTGAAAGATATGCCAGAAGAAGGTACAAAGTGATCAATTTCTAGCAAAGTGTATCCATGTGGACAGATTGCACGTCATTATAAGCTACAACATAAGGTCAACTCGGAAACAAATCTTGGACATTATATCAGTTCTACAATCATTCTACAAATGATCCCCCCTGTAGCCAGTGATGTTCCTTGGTCAATATTTCCGGAGTAAGATAAAACAAAACTTCCTTAAGTGATAGTCATGGCCACTTGCATACCCGATCATAGAATAACTGGGTATAAAAGCAACTATGGAAAGTTTTGGATGGAATTGTGAGAAGAGGATGGAATAATTGATGTAATCATGTACAGACAGTTGAACTGGTGCACTGAATTCGATATTATGGTGCTTCTTATACCCTAAAGCCCTAAAAATGGAAGATCCATTGCAAGAATGGAAAAATAACTAGTGTAAAGACCTCAAAAATCTTGAGATTCACACATTAAATTATCCATAATAACGTAGATATGTTGGTATTTCCAATGCCTCATAGATGGTTGTATGTTGCCTTGTAGTTGCATACAATGCTTCCTTGTTTAGTTTGTTTGCATCTTTTATTTACATCAAGAGGAACTCTTTTACTTCTTCTTTGTGCTGGTTATTTCTCCACACAGGAAACAATTCACTTTCTGCTGGTAATATATTAGAAAATGAGACTCAACACCTGTGCCAATAACATGTTGTGAGCAATTTTTTTGGCTCCCACCTCTACTTTTTACTGAAATGTAACAATTTCTTAATTCTTGCGTTCAAGTGGAGAATGTCTAAATCTAGAAAGGTGCAAAAGGTTGAACTCATTGTGACAATGAAGGAAGAGATGAATCAAGACCAAACAATTGGTTAATAATTGTCATTTTAAACTTGATCAATGACTACTCGTGCATAAATAGTGAGGCATTATTTAGTGACAACCATCAAATTAAGATTCTCTTGGGCTATTGCATTATTGACAATGGCGGAATAAAAATTTCAACTTATAGGACCTATTTCAACAATAATTCTTGCCCCAAATTTCCATCCACAGCCCTATGAACCTTGTTTGAATCAAGGAAAATGGGTAGCCTACAAAGTTTGCGATTGCACGATCAAGATAACCATAGTGCCCTTCATTTACATAGTTGGTTGTGACACGTTTCTACAAGATTGTTGTGATCTTCTATTGGCTAGAAGATATAATGGCATTCAACATGCCATTTATGATGTATATCAAAATACCTATGGATTGCACAAAGGCAAACAAGGTTTACCTCTTCCAATCTTCATAGGCCTCTTTTCCATTTTTCATCAGTGTTGTAATTATGCCAAGGAACATAAAGTTTTCTAAAAGTTGGGTGGGGGATATTTCCATTATGTGGTGTTTTTTCTTTATGATACATTGGGTGTAAATGTTAGTTTCATAAAATAAAAAGTTATTGTAGATGCATCTTAACTTCAAAACTATGAAACACACTCTAAGGTTTTTTATCCATCTCAACACTTAATTGATTTGGGGTTTAAGATGGATCTGTGCTAGTAATATTTTCCATAACTACAAAGTAATATTCTTTTGTATAATGAGATAAGTCACATATCAATAATCTTCCCATGTATCATCTCCAAAATAAATGCAATATTGATCAGCATCCACTTTGGATATTCCAATGGTTTGATCATCTTAGTAGATCTTAATTTATGACAGACTTTGTTCTTCATTTCAACAAAAAATTATGTAATAAACAAGGAGAAATTAATGGCACAATTGCAATAGGATTAAAACACACCAAGAGACTCAAAATTTAACCTTGGAAAAACTTGCAAGCATGATGTTAAATTGATAAAAAATTTGTTCCTTAATTGGTCACATAATGATACAATTATAGAGGATTAAATCACTACAGAACTTCAAAGTACTATGGTTTGGACTTCAAACTTATACAACAAACCCCTTACTTCCTCTATTTTGTGTCTATTTCTTTGGTGATCTTTTCTTGGTTATGGAAGTTGTGTCCCCTCATGAATTTGAGCCCCTCATCAATCTCCCCCCACGAATTTGAACCTCTCATTAATCTCTTCTCTCTCTATATAACTTCTTTGGCATTTCTTCATTGACGCCCAAGAATCCTCCTAAATATCTAAGAAACTTTTACTCCATTGGTGTAACTCCTTGCTTGGTGTCATTTTCCACATGGCGTCTAATGTTCATGATAAGGGGAGGACATATCGTACAAAACTTGACTTGGTTTCCTTCTTATTCCTTTGTTCGATGGAGGTTTCAAAACTCTTGCTTAGTAGTTATGGAGTTTGCTTATGAGAAATCTTGTTGAGCATGAGTCCTTATCGGGCATAGGCTAATGAGAAAAGGATATAAATTTTTGCTTTTGGTGGATTATTTCTCGTTCTTAGAGAATTATATCCCATTACTTAGTTGTCCTACCAAATCCTTTTCTCAATGCTCATATTTTTAGCTTTCATCTACTTTCGCATAACACAACACTTATTTTCTTAGAAAGGATAGGTTGTCGTGCAAGGAAGCTAGTGTTTCTTGGCTATAAGGTTTTCTCCTGGTCATCAGATTTTTCCATCCAATTTTTTCCAAATCTTGTATTTTTCTCTCTGTTAGGGTGCTCATAAACCACATCCAAAGGTGAAGGTAGTAAATATCCAAAGCTTTGGAAGGTGACTTGTTTGTGGAAGTGTGAATTACCATATTGTACGAATTTAGTAAAGATGAATGCAGATTAAGTTCTCATTCTGGGGTCTTAGATGGTTTTCATAAGATGGAAAGCAATTGTGTGACGAGACAAGAAGTATTGAGTCTCCTGCAACACTCTAAAGTGCTAGATATTCCTTGAAGAACAACTTGGGAGCTATTTTCAAAACAATGAAAGGCCTCCACTACTTAATCAACCATACAAATGAATTAAACAATAATATTTGGTATGGAATATGAAGTGTGCGTTATGAGGTCCTCTCCTTGTAGTTATTGTGTTGTTAACCACTTTTCAGTTGGTAATCACACTTTAGGTGTGGTTGAAGA
Source organism: Pinus albicaulis (assembly GCA_034641835.2). Classification (NCBI taxonomy): domain Eukaryota; kingdom Viridiplantae; phylum Streptophyta; class Pinopsida; order Pinales; family Pinaceae; genus Pinus; species Pinus albicaulis. The sequence goes on from CM076575.1 coordinate 1,352,845,985, forward strand.
TCAACAAAGGAAAAATTAATGATGGACCTAAGATAATTTATCCAATGAGAGATGAAAACCCAAAAAATGGAGAGAGTATGCTTGTGAGGGGAAACCTCTAGCTATTGGAGGATAAATATGGTCTAAGTAGCACAAGAGTTTGAGAAGTAGATTAGATTGCTTTGTGATGCAAATTTGATAGAATCTCAATGCTCTAGAAATGTTTAAGAGAGGCCTAAAATGAACCTATAGGAATATTAATAAAATATGACATCGCCTTAATCTCATGGCTTTATGCTCATGTTCTTTTGCCATTGTTGATCCAAAATGGGTAATGTAGATGGCTGCTAGTAGAAGTTTCTTTGTTTAAGCTTTCAGTGCCATCCATTCTTTTGTATTCTTTCTCAATTACATGGCTTGTAGGGTTAGATGCACGTCTATTGGATGCCTTTGAGTTATAAGATATCTCAAATGGATGGTAGTGATTGGTTGGGAATGCCCAACATCCATTGTCAGCAAATGGATGAACAATGAAAATAAGAGAAGTAGCTCAATATGAAAAGGTCAAAAATCAGGATGTAACTCGATCTACTTAAGGAAGATGAGATCTAACAATCACTTATACATAACTATTAATACATGTGATGAAGGGGAAACCAAACATATCTATATTCATAAGAAGAGGAAAATACATGTCCCTAGTCCCTCGTCTAACACTTCCTTGGCCCTCACACAACTTTAGAAGTCTAATATCTGAAGGTTGAATAGTCTCTTTTAAAATGAACAACACATGTTTGCAAATGATTCTTCCTCCTTTCTTCCTTGAGAGACCTTCCTTAAATAAATTCATGGAGGAGGCTAGAGGATGGTTTTAGATCTCTCGAACTTAAGGAACTTGAGCCTAATAAGTTCAAAATCTCCTAGTGCAAGAGAACTGATTCATTTAGTGTTGATTTCCTCAACTCATTCAATGTTGGTCTATGCAATGGGTCCTTAGTGAGATTCCAAGGGTGGCAAATAGATTTGTAACAACACCCCCTAATGTGTGAGGTAAGAAGAGGAACCAATGGTGGAAACACATTCTAATAAACATAAGTTATGAGGAATTACAGGCAAAGAGCTAAAGATCAAGGAACTAGTGAGTACTTGCAATCAATTGTCAACAAATAGATAGGCATACCGATGCTTAGAAGAGAAAAAAAGCATGGTTGCCAACATAATACACTGTGGATCCATGTAATAATATGCAAGACCATGGCCATGAAAAAGGTACACAGCAGGTCCATGTCATGAAAATAATCATAGCCATGAGCAAATGAAATGTGCATATGTCATAATATACATCAAGAAGACAACTAATACCAATGGGAAGACGTAGTAATCGTAAGATAGTGATATAATCCATCACAACTCAGGCAGGGTAGCATGAGTGACTTGTCTCCAAAGCCCAAGGTCTTTGTTCCAACCTCGATGGTATGATTCTACATCATGTGAATGGATAAAATATTGGCATACAACAATGTATCAAGTATCAACACTTAGTGCTATTCTTGCCTCTCCAAAATGGGAACTAAACATTTGTTGATCCACACTTAGAAGCTGAGAAAGCTCAGCTTGAGATCCTAAATATTGGGGATAAAAAACATGAATGGAATCCCCATCAAAATCTACACCAAGTGTCCACCATATTAGAGGGTTAATAATCATTGTAGAGCCCAGATGTACGTATGATTATAATCCATGTAATGAATGTTTGTGGACACTTGGAGGACCATTAATCAAAACAAAATCCTTATCATGCAAATCTATTTAAGCTAATCTCTAGGAAAAGTTTTCCTCCCTTGAAACATTTCAAGCCCTAAGAAGGCAAGCTGTTGAACCACTTTCTTAGCAGATCTTGCATTTCCACTATCATTTCCTAGCTCATTCATAAATATATTTCTTTGAGAATCACAATGAGCAAGAACCAAATCATCCAAACATGCACTAAAAGCATATAAGGATAAAAATTCAATCAAAAAAAGTTCAACTGAATTCAAGCACTTCACTACCGCTCCTGAACCTTTGCACTTAACAATTGCATTACAAATTTGAGTAAGAAAACTCAACAATTGTGTTTTATCACCATTGAATAATATAATTTCACTATTTCTTATGAGAAGCCCATTCTCCTCACAGTTCAAATCAAGAGGTAATTCCATCTGAAGAAGTTGTCTAGCTGTCCAAAATGGCCCTCCATCATGCACTTTAGTGACTGCTAGTTCAATCAAGTTTCCATAAGTCCACATTGATAGGTGATTCAGTGTAGTTTTATCCAACATATATTTGATATATTATGATGTAATCAAATTTTGGAGGCCTAGGTGTAACCATAGTTTTAAAAACACACAACCCAAGATCACCTTGAGCCGACTACTGACTGGGAAAGTTAATCGCCTCACAAGTAATGCGACCACTCGTTATAAGGATCTGGCAAGGGCACCACATATAAGAAAGCGTTGTCTTCATATATAGTTCATAGCCCTTGTCTGCCATTTGATCATGTAACTTTAAAGCCTCTAAGATCTTGTTATATTTTATTAGCCCATAAATTATGGCACTGTATGTAATTATGTCAGGCATGCAGTCATTCTCATTCATTTCTTCGAGGAGAAGGAAATATTCATCCAATTTCCCTCCCTTGCAATATCCATTGACCAATGCATTATAGGTCACTACATTTAGCTTTATTCCTCTCATTAAAGCTTCACTGAAAATCTCTTTAGCCTCATCTAATCTACCTACTTTGCAGAAATTGTCTACTAGGAAGGTGTAAGTATAAAAATTTGGCTTACAACCCTTAATTTTAATTATACTCAACCACTCCAGGGCCTCCTTAATGCACAAAGTTTATGTATTAGAAATGTAAATTTAGAAATTATTTTAGTTTTCATTTTTTGTTTTCAAGTTAGATAATGTTTTCAAGTTTTCACATTTCTGATTTTATTACAATGTGGCAGATTGATCGTGGCAGTACAGGAACAACCCCAGGACAGGATGATCATGGAAAGGGGCCAGCTAAAGAAAATGTAAAGTGCTAGCCTTGCTCTATCTTAAGGTAGTTTAGTTCTTTACATAATTTAAATAATGTTAATTTGTTCAAATATGCAGACGCCTGGCCATGGTGCGTAACCAGCTCCAAAAATAGAAGAAAAGAGATATCAACGCCTTAGAAATAAGCCACTTCGAGGGAACAACCTCCAATACATTACATGAATGAAAAATTCTTGGATGATACAATTTACAAAACCTCCTTTCTATATATAGGAGTCCATGGGGCCATAATGTAATCCTAGTGGGCCACAATGTAATCCTAGCCGACCTAACAATAATAATTTAAGGGCACAATAATAACAAAATGGGGGTTACAAGGGTACAATAATAACAATAAGGGGTTACACTAACAAAAATAAGGGACTATACTAGTAATATAGGGACCTAACATGCCCCTCTCCTTCAAAAAAGTGTTGTCCTCAATGCTTGAGTAGCTCTGGGTGCTTCTGTATAAAATTCTCATCCTCCCATGTAGAATCTCCAGTGGGTAAGTTCTTCCACTTGATGAGATACTCTGAAATTGATCGATTCCGTAGTTGTCGAGTTCTTGTTTCCATGACCGCTTCAGGTTCCAATATGATTTTTCCTTCCTCATCAAGTTCTAGCAATATTGTTTGAACTGGAAGATTTTCACCTATAACCTTCTTTAAGCATGAAACATGGAAAACTGGATGCACTCATGAAGAAGCAGGAAGCTCCAATTTGTATGCCATAGTACCAATCTTTTGCAACACCTTGTAAGGACCATAGTAATTTGGCGATAATTTATTATCCTTCTTAGCTTGCTTCAGGTACATTTGTTTGTATGGTTGTAGCCATAAAAATACCCAATCTCCTACATCAAAACTTCTCTCGCTGCGATGTTGATCTGCTTGTTGTTTCTTTCAATTTTGTGCCAAATTTAGGTTATCCTTTAAAAGAACTTCTTGCTGATGCTTGATGTGATCTTCCACTACTTGAACCTTCGAATTTTCCCTTAAAGATGATGTGATGGATGGTGGATGATATCCATAAAGTGCCATAAATGGGGTCATTTTTGTTGTAGTAAGGAAGGAAGTGTTATACCACCATTAAGCGAGAGGTAACCACTTGACCCATTGTGTTTGTTTATCACATACAAAAAAACGAAGATATCCTTCCAAACATTTATTTCCTACTTCAGTTTGACCATCATATTGAGGATGATAAGATGAGCTATGAGCTAATTGAGTATCCAAACAAGAAAATAAATCCGTCCAAAAATTTCCAGTAAAAATGGGATCTCTGTCGCTCACAATAACCCTTAGGCTTCCATGTAGCTTTTGAATTCTATCCATAAATGCAGTAGCAACTGTACTTGCTTTAAATGGATGAGATAATGCACAAAAGTGTGCATACTTGGTAAGTCTATCAACTACCACCATGATGACACTCTTTCCTTCGGAATTAGGTAAACCCGTGATAAAATCCATTGAAATCTCCTCCCAACGTTGACTTGGAATGGATAAAGGTTGTAGAAGACCCGGGGTCTTAATTGTCTCAACTTTATTCTGCTGGAAAACCAAACATTCCACCACAAACTTTTGAATATCAGATTTAAGGCCATCCCAAAAAAAATCTTTCTTCACCCTGTGGTAAGTTTTTAAAATTCCTGAGTGTCCTCCTAAAGGAGAAGTGTGCAATTCCAGAAGAATATTTTGTTTTAGTTGGGAATTCTTACAAAGATATAAGCGATCTTTGTACCATAAGGAATCATTTTTCCAACTAAATGTATCAGATGTACTAGGATCATGTTGCAACTTTTGGATGAGTGTCCATACATCTTTGTCCTTCGTCCATTCATCTTTTGCTTCAGTTGTCCAATCTGGTTGGATAATAGAAATGGCACAAAGCAATGATTCCACCTCTTCATTCTTTCTTGAGAGTGCATCTGCAACAACATTAAGCTTTCCTTTTTTGTAGATTATTTCAAAGTCATAACCCAACATCTTTTTGACCCATTTTTGCTGCTCTTCTGAAGATAGTCTTTGTTCCAAAAAGTGTTTAAGACTATCATGATCAGTTTTTACCTTGAAGTGTCTTCTCATTAGGTAAGTTCGCCATTTCTTTAGTGCATGCAGTATTGCTAACATTTCCTTCTCATAAATAGGTTTCTGTAAATACTTTCCTTTGATTGGACGACTTTCAAAAGCAATGGGTCTTCCTTCCTGCATTAAAACTGCACCAATTCCATTTCCTGAGGCATCACATTCCACAATAAAGGTTTTTGTGAAGTTTGGCGTAGCTAAGACTGGTGCTAGGCACATTGCCTCTTTAAGATGTTCAAAGGCCTTAGTTGCTTCAGGAGTCCATGAAAATGCATCTTTCTTCAATAATGTTGTTAGAGTTGCTGCTATTCTCCCATAATTCTTAACAAACTTGCGATAATACCCTGTTAACCCGAGAAATCCTCGCAACTGCTTTATGGTTGTGGGAACTTTCCATTCCTTAATGGCTTTAATTTTGTTAGGTCCACTTTAACACCCTCGTGAGATACAATATGACCCAGATATTCCACCTCTTGTACTCCAAAGAAACATTTGGATTTTTTTGCATATAATTGTTTCTCCCGCAATAGTTTGAGCACCCTGTCAATATGTTCAACATGATCCTTCCAAGACCTGCTGTAGATTAGTATATCATCAAAAAATACTAGCACAAATTTTCTAAGGAAGGGTTTGAAAATGGAATTCACCAACCCTTGAAATGTAGAAGGTGCATTGGTAAGGCCAAAAGGCATGACCAAAAATTCATAATGACCCTCATGAGTTCGAAATGCTGTTTTTGGAATATCTTCACTCTTCATTCTAATTTGATGATATCCTGAACGAAGATCCAACTTGGTAAAATAAATTGCTCCATGTAATTCATCCAATAATTCATCAATCACAGGAATGGGAAATTTATCTTTAATGGTGATCTTATTGAGCTCCCTATAATCCAGACACATTCGCCATGATCCATCCTTCTTGTGTACCAATACTACAAGAGTAGAGAAAGAACTTTGACTAGGTTGAATTATAACCGCCTCTAACATTTCTGCAATCATACGTTCAATTTCGCTCTTTTGGACATAAGGATATCTATAAGGCCTGATGTTTGGAGGAACACTTCCTGGAATTAAATGAATAGCATGATCATGATCATGAATAGGTGGGAGACCTTTGGGAGTTTCAAACACCTTGGAATGATTGTCCAATACTTGTTGGAGATCCGCAGAAATAGACGATTTTGATGTTGGAACTTCTAGTGAGCATAATTGTGCAATTACGCCTCGTTTTTCTTTCTTTAGAAGATTTTTCATGACATTAGAGCTTATTATCCTTCTAGGCTTCCCCAAAATACCCCGTAATTCAACTTCCTTTCCTTCTGAAAAAAATTCAAGAAAAGTTCTTGAAAATTAAAAGCTACTGTTCCCAAAGATTGTAACCATTGTACTCCTAGTACAACATCAACACCTCTCATAGGAATGGAAATCATTGGACTATTCAATACATATTCCCCCATGGTTAGCTTGATATTATGGCATTTTCCAGAGCAATTTATAGTTCCTCCATTTGCAACCATCACTTGACATTCTCGTGCTGGGTATAGGAAACAATTTAATTCCTTGGCTACCTTACAATGAATAAAATTATGGGTGCTACCTGAATCAATCAACACTATTACCTTTTTCTTCTTGATATGTCCTTCTATCTTGAGAGTTTGAGGAGTGGTAATTCCTATCAGTGCATTACACGATATGGTCAGATTCATTTCTTCTTCTTCTAGGGTTGGTTCCTGGTGTATATCCTCTTCTTGTTCATTTTCTTCTTCCTCTTCACAATCTATGCAAAATAATTTCTTCTCTGCACACTTATGACCTTTAGTGTATTTTATATCACAACTATAGAAAATCCATTTTTCTCTTTTTTCTTCCAATTTTTGTGGTGTCAACCTTGTAGGTTGTGGAAATATAGGTGTAGCAACACTTCCTTCTTTATAGAATTGAGTGGTAGGCTTCCTTGTCGCCATAATTTTACATTCAACTTTTCTTGCCAACCTGAATGCCTTCTCCAATGAATCAGGTTCCAAAACAAAAACTTCATGCTGGATGTTATCCTTTAAAGTGCCTATGAAAAGATCAATCCTCTGTTCCTCTGGAATATCAGTTACCCTTATATTCAAATTTTGGAAGTCCTCAATGTGCTGCCCCACTAAACCCTTTTGTTTGAGATTTATCAATTGGCTAAAGAATGTGTTGCTATCATTTCCTCTATAAAAATTGACCAAGTGACAATTTTTTTACGGGAGAAAAGCCATCGATACCATACAAATGTATTTTTTTCTAAATGCAAAGTTGCAATGCGTACCTTTTGTGTATTTTGCACGTTATGGAGATCAAAATATTGCTCCATCTGTAGTATCCATGTTACCGGATCCTTTCCATCAAACTTCCTCATCTCCATTTTTGGAATATGGTGGTTCTTCCTGCCAACATTAGAGTTTATGAAATCACGATTAACATTTATTTTGTTCTCATCATGAGTTTCTTCTACTATATTTTCATTATTATGAAACATTTCTTGTATCAACTTTGTCAAACCTTCTATGTCTGCTTTTATATCTTTCTTCATGTTTTCCATGTTGTCTTTCATGTCATCCATCTTAGCTTCCATGCCAGCTTCCATGCCATCCATCTTAGCTTCCACGCATTTCTTCAAAACTTCCACTTCATTTTTGTTGCTCTTTGCGAGAGCGAAATTTGGTGCACTTGCTCTTGTAATTTTGATAGATCATGTTGCAATTCTTCATCTTCATGAGTCATAGTAGAGCCTTCTGAAGGCTTAATGGGTGTTGAGTTATTTTTACAGGGCATATTTTATAACCCAATACTGATATCTATTCTACAATATTCCCTTGGAATCAATTCAAATTGATTCTTCAAACAAGACTTATGCAATTCGGAAAAAAAAAATACACACCTTTTTTCTTTCTTTTGAGGAGCTCGATATTGAAATTGGATTATCTCTATTATTGCAGCACTTCAATATTTGAATTTTAGTATTGACGTAGCCCTCTGAATTATCTATCTAATGCCATAGGTCTGACCTAGTTTGGATTCTCCAAGACAAAGTTGTGTCCAATCTCCCACAATGACCTAATTATGGACTGGTTTAGTAGAGTGAACTTGTACGACTTGCCATGTGTCGTTGTTTCATCCTTCAGCTCTGAAATTGATAGACAAGAAGCTACAGTTGGTGTAATTGCAACCAATTTTTACGGCACTCCAATCCGATGCTCAAAGAGAGATTTATGAATCTTTTCTCACGATCACCTCTTTGAGATGAAATTCAGGAGCTTGAAAAAGCACTACCTTCCACAGATCATATCTCTGGAAATATTGCGAACCAAGCTCTAAAATTTTTTGACAAGTTTCCTCAGGATTTCGGCTTCGAACCCTAAAAATTTCAGATTCTGAACCTTCGTAGAAAAAAAGTTATAGCGCAAATTCCATGATGACCTGTTTAGGAGCCTGAAAAAAGACCTAACTTCCACAGATCATATCTCCAAAATATTACGAACCAAGATCTAAAATTTTTAGACGATCTTCATCAGGATTTAAAATTCACACCCTAAAAATTTCACCTTCTGAAACTTCGTAGAAAAAAGTTATACATAAAATTCCACGATGACCTGTTTCGAGCAGCAAAACCCTAGAATCCAAAGCTCTGATACCAAATGTTGTGTAACCAGCTCCAAAAATAGAAGAAAAGAGATATCAACGCCTTAGAAATAAGCCATTTCGAGGGGCCAACCTCCAATACATTACATGAATGAACAATTCTTGGATGATACAATTTATAAAACCTCCTTTCTATATATAGGAGTCCATGGGGCCATAATGTAATCTTAGTGGGCCACAATGTAATCCTAGCTGACCTAACAATAATAATTTAAGGGCACAATAATAAAAAAATGGGGGTTACAAGGGTACAATAATAACAATAAGGGGGTTACACTAACAACAATAAGGGACTATACTAGTAATATAGGGACCTAACATTTTCACATTTCTAATTTTATTACAATGTGGCAGAATGATCGTGGCAACAACCCTAGGACAGGATGATCGCGGAAAGGGGCTAGCTAAAGAATAAGTAAAGTGCTAGCCTTGCTCTATCTTCAAGTATTTTAGTTCTTTACACAATTTAAATAATGTTGGTTTGTTCAAATATGTAGACGCCTGGCCATGGTGCACTTGATGATTCCCTCAAAGAGGAAGAGTTTTCTTCATCCCCATGTCCATTGTTGTTGCTGCAAAAAAAATCGCGAAAAGAAATCATGGAACTTGAGTGTTTGCTAGACGTTGTGCCTCAAACATCTGAATTAGGAAAAAGGATAAGACAACTTATGACCCAGCTAGAAACATATAAGGTAATAATAAAAAAATGAAAAGAATATTTTTTTTTGTTCTGCATGAGATCAATTGTGATAGTTTGATTTTTAATTTTTACATTAACTAAACTAACAAAAAAATTCTTTTATATGTAGCATTTTCTGACACCTGATGCCCCGGTGTTGGTGGTAGTGGGACACAAAGGCAAGAAATTGTTGAGGAACCTTCTCGTACACCTTCTACACCTTTAGGTGGCAACCAAGAAATGCACCCTGCCAAATAAGACACACAACCAACTGCTGAATGTGTTGGCATTAATGAGGCTGGTATGGCCAACTATATTATTTCATTTCCTAGAGCTACATGTGTCACGTCCACGGGGACCATTCCAGGCACGTTTTTGGTGAACGATGAAGGTGTTCTTATAAAGAAAGTACAACTCCCAGGTAAGTTTTAATATTTTAACTATTTCATGTACTCTATCTAAAACATATTTTATCATAATTTTTATTTTTAATTTAATGATAATGTATTTTTTATGTATAGGAAAAAATGATTTCTATAGGGCCTTAGAGAGCAAGGCATTGGTAATTTTTGGCCCAACCATACGCACAAAGTGGAGTTCCCATAATTCCAACCTGAAAAAGAACTTCTAGATTATCTAGAAGGCCTTTTTGGGGCGGGCAAATTTAATAGAATAGCGGTCACTCGAGCGGTTGGAAAATATCTAAAATATACCAAGGACACCTATAAGACACACTTGAAAATTAACTCTAGATACGATCTTCCTCTCACAGTTCCAGAGAGGGAGTGGAGAGCACTCATTGATGATGGAAAAGAGAAAAAGGCCAAGAAAGAAGGAAAAATGTTAACTGGACCCGCAAGGTAAATTAAAACTTTAATTCAATAGATTTAATTTTCTCTATGTCTAAAATAAAAGTGTGCTACATAACTGACTTCAAGCTTTTGATGATATGTTCCTAACACCTTGAAGACAACCAAAGCTAGGATTGAAAAAAAAGGTCATCACAAACTAGGTGAGGGTGGCTACTTGAAATTAGCTGCAAGAATTGTAAGTAGCTAAATATCTTATAATTAATTGTATCGCCTTCCAACATGTTTGTAATCCCATCAAATAACATTAAAAAACACAATCATATGTAATGTAGGGTGGTGAGTTTGGAACGGAAACCACAGAGGAAGACAGAGAGATCGCTTTTTGTTTTGGCTATGAAGCCGTAGTTGGACATCGTAGAAGCTTGCGACAGGTCCCAAGATCAAAAATGCTTGATAAGGTAAAATGTTAACCTTTCAATATGTTTTTTTTCGTCCGTAAATTTAATGTCTAACAAATTTTTTTAAATCAGGGGAGCAACACTTTCAATGAGCCAAATAACCTAGTTGTAGAGTAGTGCGTTGAGAGTGAAATATTACCAGAAGTACATGGTCCTCACCTGCAACCTGATCATTCTAGTGGGGACCAGGCCGGCAATGCTACTATCAGTGAGGGCCATGATAGTAATTAATTTCCACTTATAATTTTTTCTAATTATACCTTGATGGTTGTTTCCTTATAACATTTTTTGTTTAAATGACCGAGAATGTTGTAGTTGAGCATCTTACCACCAGAGAGGAACACAGGGAAACGCTTCCAATGGTGACAACTTGTGCACTAGTTAAATAATCTCATTGCAATTTATTTTTTATTAGAATTAACGAACTAGTTCATTGATATTTAAAAACTCACAATTAAAATTTAACATTATCTATTTTTGTAGGTGATTCCCCATCACTGCATGAAACCAAACATCGTGAGTACACAAATAGGTCAGCTATGCGGGAAAGGCAAAAAACAAAAGTAGAGCACAATGATGTTGATGATGTAGTTAGGAGCTTTAGAAGTAGGAATAAGAGAAATAAATTTTGATAATGTAAAATATTGTATTATTATAAGACAAATGTTACCATACTTGGAACCTTTTTTGCGTTATATAAAAACTCATTTATCATACTATTTTTATGTCAAGCACTTTCAATGTTTTCTTGTGTACCTTTTTTTGCATTACTTTTTTATTAGTTATTGGATTTTTTTTTTCTGCTCATTAAAGTAAAAAATGAAATATATATTGGGTATTGGGGAATTGAGAGTGATGTGAAGGGGGAGGAGGGGCCATAAGAGCTTCCACCTTCACGTGGTTAGCTCCATTTAGTAGAGAATAATTTATTGGAGTGATTTAATCTTGGAGAAAACCTCCCTCGATCCAACGTAGCCACAAAAAAGTCACTATTGACTTAGTTGCTACTATTTCAAATCATGGGAGGCTTGTTCCAAGTTCACGTGACTCCAATAATTTGTTCTTGAAACGAAGAGGAGCTTATTTAGGTACGTTTTAACATTGTCAACATATGTTCTTACATTATCATAAGAATGCATCTTAGAGTAAAAAATATTACATCAATTACTTGTATTTATTGTATAGATAATTATGGATTTTGAATGACTTGGCAGTTCAGGTACAAATCCTCTTGCATCATGAGAAATACAACTTGTCAACCGGAGTCATGTCCAGGATCTTTTTGCTTGTGCGCTTGACCAGGTTCGTAGTGTCACATTTGTAAGTTCATTTACAGTTCATAATTCAATATGAAGCTTGTTCATGATTATTATTTGGTTTTTTGTATGTGTTTTTTCCTGTATTTGATTGTAAGTTTGAACATGCTTTTAAACATTGAATTTTTTATTAATACTATTTTTATACTTGATTTTTCTAGTTATGGTGATATAACCACCATTATATCATATCCATCTTATCGCATTCCCTTGGGTTGTAGTTAGGTACAAAGGAACTCCAACCAGTTCCAATTCCCTCACATTCCTCTTCATCAACAACATAAATTTAATATATGTGGTGTTAGTGTCAGTCTTGTCATACTGCCATCAGTGATAAAACTTGCTCTTTTGCATTTGCATAGTAGGAGTCCCATACCATAAATTTTCATCATTCCATTAGGTCATACATTCATTGGTGGTAGTAGTCTTTCATCAGTTTCCCCTCATGTAAAACTTGCTGATTCTCCTCTCTATGGTCTTAAGTCATGATTCACTTTCATTCTATAAATTTGTTTAGTAGATCATAGGGTTGGTCTCATTAGTTTCTAGGGTCTCATCATGGTCAAATCAATGAGTCAAGTATCATAAATATCAGCAAAGTCTCAAAGGCACAATATCTGGAAATATCAAAGAATTGTTCTATTGAGCTTGATGTAATTTTCACCTCCAAACATGTTTTGAGGTGAAAAACATGGTACTTTTCTTTCATTATTATTCCTTATGTAATTTTATGTCTTCATATGTAATAAGTTGCACTTTAGAAGCTACTATCTCCACAAAGCCACCACCCTACCTTTAAAAGGTGTTCTCCACAACATTTTTAGTGTAAAATCATGCTCTAAGTATTTCCATCAGAAAGAGCCTAGAAAGAGCTTTCCAACAATATATTATACTCTCAAAACTGACTCCTGGATTGAAAAATATGCCTAAGTGAACAAAAGCCCCCAAAAGCCTAACCTCACCCCTTTTCTCATTTATCCCTTAGACTTTGTATCTTTACCTTTTCATATAATTTCGAAGTTTTTCATTGAAATCCCCTTTTCCCTGACCCGATCACCCGATCACATCGCAAAAATCCCATTGACCTATAAAAATCCGATGCGATCAAGCCATCTCCAATCCCTCCGATCCGATCGCAATTGCATCGTCGCAATCGCGTCCCCCAAAACATTGCATCGCATAGTTCCGAAACACCAATGCGATTGACCCCGCCTGATCACATCTCGAGCGTTGATCTTCCCTACGATCCAATGGCCCATATCCAATCGCATCACCTGATCGCATCGCAACATCACAGTGCTCCCGCTCCTATGACTTCTTCCGATGCGATTGACTCCCGACGCTCTCCCCCAATTTGCATCTCTGCCGTCGATCTGCTCATCCGATCAGACGGCTCACAAGCAGTCGCATCATCATGATTGGCCATTCCATCAGTTCAACCTCGCTCCACTCCTCCGCCGATTTTCCGATTGCGATTGGCTGGGTCCCACCATAAATCTTTTTCGCCCATTCAAAATAAAAAGGGTTTTTCATTGTGTAAAGCGGAAAATATCATTTATGTTTTTTTTTAAAGGGATTTATTCCACTCCCTTATCTTTGGTCTATACTCCATCACATCGCAAAATAGTATTTCAATGTGACCCCTCCCTCATCCGTTGCGATCTCTGAGTGTAATTGTGATTTCCCCTTTCCCTCCATACGCTATCGCATCGCAAATTCCCAATCGCATCCCTTCTACTATGTGATACACCCCCTCCCCTCTTCCGATTGCGATTTGCGATCACATATGGGCCCACCATCCTTTCCTTTGTCTTTTTCACCCAAAAAGGGGATTTTTCTTCATTTAACGACAAATTTCATTTTTATTGGTTCCAAAAGGTGTTTTCTTCAAAAGTTGGTTATTATTCAAAGGGTAAAGACAGAGACAAATAGTTAAAGGCCGAGAACTAATTATTAAACAAAGACTTCTACAGCAGTGATGAAATAGGGATATGTTCTTCAGATTTCCTTTTTTTCATTCATTAGGTGTAACAGTGAATCTCCAAGATGGTCAAAAATGTATTGTTTCTCCTTTTTTTTAGGGGCAAATTGTTGGTCTTTTTCCTATGATCGGATTTCAGTGAAATAGCTCCCTTTATCTGTGGATCTACTTCCCTCAATTTCTGTTTATTTAATGAAATTCTTCATGATTTTGTAAAGGGAATAAAGTGTGGAATAATTTGGAAACCATTTGAGGACGCTCTGCGCTCCATTTGTAACAGTTTGGCAGGGAATTAATAAAGATACGCAGCTCTGATTTGTGGGATCCCTGTGGTATGGATTTTAGCACTGTTATTTCCTTTGTGTTCATATTTTAATTGTTATGTTTTCCATTCATTCATTCATATTTCTGGTTGAATGCTTTCAAGATAGATAGGTAGAATCCATTATTAATGCTTTGCCTTGGGAAATAATTCAATGCTCCATGTTTTCTGCTATTTGAAAAGGATCCATCTACTATGCCCTTTTCAGCTCCTCACCAGTCTTACCATTCCATCATTATTTAAACTAAATTGTTAAAATTCCTTCCTAGCTTGCCCCATGAAATACCCTGTATCTCTGATTTAATTCTCGAATTCAAACTATCCCATTTGTTCCATACAACCCTGAAAGTTTATAAAAACATTTTCAATTATTATACCTAGCCTAAAATCAGTTTGCAGTATTACCTCATTAAATATTTTTCCCAGAGAGAGCCCTCTCCTGACCTTGTAGGGCTACCTACAAGGTTGAGCGTGGTTTGAGGTTACCCTGATTTGCTTTCCTTCAACCTAAGGTTCAAATTAGGTGCTAACATTTCTGGCTACCATACTGGGGAATGTAAAAAAAGATTTATCACCCCAGTAATATATTCAGTATAAATTCCTGGACTCTGGATGATGATATTCAGAGTTTGCTAGGCTGAAATAATACATTGTAAAGTAGAAATTTGACCACACTGGCTTCAAGGATATACACAAGGGCCAACCCTGATCCAAAACCTCCCCTTGTGTTTGAAAATCCTAATCTCATTCCAATGATAGTCAGAAGACAAGAAGGATCACTAAGTCCTAGACCCATTTTCAGATCCCATACTTGGCCCAGTGAGTGGTTGCTTATAGAAGATCTTTATTTTGATGAATGTTTTGAGCTTTCTTTGTTCAGAAGTAAATCTGAAACTGCACTTGATGACATAGTTTTAGATCCAGAATTTCTTATAAATATTGAAGTTCAAAGGGAAAATACATCGATTGATGATTATATTTTGAATTCCCCTCAGACATCCATCACTGTAACCAATATCCCCGAGCCTTCAGAGTTATCAGAAACAGCATTTCCTCCCCTTAATTCATTAGCATTCCCATCAGTTTTAGAAGTCAATTCTCAGCTGTCGACTCCTCCATCAACACCTCCCTTGAATCCTAGTAGCACAAACCCTGTTGTAAATCCACCTCGAGCCATGGCTGCCTACTATGCACCCATAGTTTTAACTCAAGTTCTGAATGATATGCCTGCTGATTGCCAAAGTAAAATACCTATCTTTGATGCCACTCAAAGCATGAAAACCCAGCAGCATGTTGTTAAGATGAATGAATTTTTTGATCTTCATGAGGTAGAGGCATAAAATGTAACCACCATATTATTTGTCCAAAGTTTTGGAGGTGCAGTTCGAAAATGGTTCAGAGCCTTACCAACAGGCTCTATCCACACTTTACAAGAGTTACATAGACAATTCTTAGACAGGTGGGAGGTAAAGAAAAACCCACTCCAAATCTTGTTTGAATATGAAAATATTAAAAGAAATGTGGGTGAAACTGTAGAGGATTATTGTGTGAGATTTAACGTTGTTCCGGCCAATCTTAAACCCCCTGTGGACTTATATTTTCTCAAGTTTCTAGATGGTTTCGATGCTAATATGGCATATCAGCTGTGAGAAAGATATCCTACCACACTTGAAGACACGCAAAAGATAGTTGTGAGCGTAGAAGCAAATTTTCTGGCCAGAAGAGCGCAGACAAGAGCTGAAAAGAGGGTGACTGTGAAAGAAGAAGCCTCTCCCTCAGACAGTAAGATGGATACTTTGATTTGGACAGTGGAAAAGATGGTTGATCGACTAGAAATTTCAGACAACCCGAAGCACAAATCAAGAATCTGAATTTCAGAGGACATCAACAGCCACAATTCAGAATTAAACAAAGAGAGCAGAGAGTGCAGAACCAAGAAACACAGCACCAGATTAGGACTCCATTACAACAACATTATGTTTAGGGAATGGAGATAGACGATGATGATGATCTAGTAGTCGAGGCCAATCATTTCTTCACTGCAGATGGTGCGCCCATCTTTCTCACAGAAGATGAAGAATATACTACAATTACAGACATTCGAAGAGACGAAGATTTCATTTTGGCCAATGACATAGTGTTAGAAGAAGATTTCAATGATTATCAATGAGGATACATAAATTCTTTAACAGCGCAAAAGAAACAATATTCTTTTAGGGGCAGAGACATGCCAGTCAATCCCATTCAAAAAAGAAAAGAACTACAATCGAAGAATGATCCCTCAAATACTCAAAGAAAAGGGAAAGAGCCTGCTGATCCTTCTCCCAGCAAGGCATATTTAGCAATTAATGTTGCAAATTAAAAGAAACAGTAGAGCGCAACAAAGGAGCAAGTCGAGAAAAAAGATCCTGTAGTTAAAGAGGTAGAAAAAGTCCCATCTTTTAATTTGGAAAATAAAATTTCTAAGCTGAAAGTGTCCATGCCTTTGACTGAGTTGGTTAAAAATAGTACTTATAAACATCAGGTGTCTAAAATTTTGCAAATATATTCTATACAAGATATGGTAAATGTTGAAGATGATTATCCTGAACTCATTTTTGGTTCGGCCATAGAAGGTCAGTCTGAAGAGAGTGAATTCCCTCCCTTCTACCTGAGTCTTAGATTGCATGAGTTCATTCTACACAATGCTATGTTGGACTCCGCAGCCTCGCACAAATTGATGCCTAAAGCCATTATGGAGAAGTTGGGCCTCGATATTACCCGTAAATACCATAATTTGTATTCCTTTGACTTTGGTAGGGTCTATTGTATTGGTCTTATCAAAGACCTGGTAGTATCTCTAGATCAAATCCCAGCTAAGAATGGTTTGATGGATGTAGTTGTTACCAATGTTCCACCAGGATTTGGAATGCTTCTGTCCAAGTCATGGGGTGCAAAAATTAAAGGAACCATACATCTTGACTTCTCTTATGCCACCATTCCCGTGTTCGGTTATTTGAGAAAATTATATAAGGAGAAGAAAATGAAATACATGATCACTAGCAAAGAGAATCCAGTTAATCATCCCATTAATGCAGTCCACATAGATTTAGAGTCATTTGTATTATATTCAGATGGTGGTTTGAATGATGAAAATGTTCAGTTGGTACAAGTAGATGAGATACCTGAAATTTCAAAAAAAAATTAGGGAAGTGCTTAAACAAGAAAAAGATAAAGCAGTAAAAATTTCTGAGCTACCTACCTGCTAGCAGCAAAAATACAGTGAACAGTAGAAAAACGCTGAAATCAGTCAAGATAAAGTAGAGAAAGATGTAAAATTTTAGCATCTAGAAGAAGAAGAAGAAGGCCTTTGGAGCATGGACTTTGATGGAGCTGTTAGTAAGGATGGTGCTGGTATCGGAATATGGATTCAGAGCCCTGTTTTCCAACATGAAAAAGTTCCTAGTAATGTTAGAGTATGTGCTTACAAGTTGGCTTTTGACTTCTCTAATAATGAAGCAGAATATGAAGCTTTGATTGCAGGATTGAAAATTTTGAAGAAGTTGAATGCAAAGAGGATCTCTGTCTATGGAGATTCGGAGTTGATAATCAAATAGGTAAAAGGAGAGTATCAAGAAAAGCACCTGCGATTGAAGGCCTATAGAAATGCAGTCCTAGATATCTTGAGGACATTTCCTGAGTACATTTTGATAGAAGTACCCTGAATGCAGAATCTGATTGCAGACTCTCTTGCCACTACTGCAAGCTATTTGAAGATTCCGATGAATTCCAAAAACAAATTTGAAATTTATGTCAAACATCGGCCTGCTGTTCCGGATAATCTAAGGTATTGGCAAGTGTTTTGGGATGACAATGAAATCAATGCTTTTTTGCATAATGAAGGAAAATTCAAAGACACTCCCATAGAAGGTGATCATGAAGTCGATGATCAAGAAATCAAAGCAAATCAGATGGAAATATTGCAACTGAAAGATAATGTAATTCCTAGAGGTCTCATACCTTTAGAGGAGCTTTTTTATTAGGATGATGTTGCAAAGAAACCAAGCTTGGTGCCTACTGATAAAGGAGTTGAAGATGTTAATCTTGGAATAGCTGACTAGCCTAATCTTGTGAAGTTATCAAAAGCATTGTCCCCTGAGGTAAAGGAACAGTACGTTAAATTACTTTCTGAATTTTCTGATGTGTTTGCGTGGGATTATTTAGATTTGAAGGTGTATGACAAAAATATAATTCAACATACTATTCCCATCAAGTCGGATCAGAAGCCATTTAGACAGAAGCTGAGAAGAATCAACCCGAAGTTGCTGCCATCCATTGAAAAAGAGGTAAACAGATTGTATAATGCTGGTATCATTGTCCCAATTAGATTTTCTGACTGGATTTCAAATTTTGTCCCAATACATAAGAAGACAGGAGAAATAAGGTTGTGCATAGATTTCTGGAATCTGAATAAAGCATCCTTAAAGGATAACTATCCACTTCCAAATGTGGACCACATTCTGCAGAGAGTAGTTGGAGCATCAAGGATGTCACTACTTGATGGCTACTTAGGCTATAATCAGATCTTGGTGCACGAAAAGGACCAAGACAAAACTGCTTTCACAACACCTTGGGGAACTTTCTAGTATGCGAAAATGCCATTTCTTTTGCCAATGAAAAGGATGTTTTTATTGTTGTTTATTTGGATGATCTGACAGTGTTTTTTGGTTCTGATGACGAAAATTTTCGCCACTTGAGGGTTGTTTTTTAGCGATGCAGAAAGTTTGGGATTTCTCTCAACCCAAAGAATTTTTTTTTTGCTATGGATGAAGGCAAGCTACTAGGTCATATCATCTCTAAAGATGGTATCCACATTGATCCTTCAATAGTGGAAGAAATTCAGCACATAGACCTTCCACGTAACAGAAAGGAGATTCAAGCATTCAATGGTAAGATTAACTTCCTACGCAGATTTATACCCAATTTGGCTGAACATTTAAGAGAAATGACTAACATGTTGAAGAAGGATAACACTGTCAAGTGGAGTGAGGACACTATCAAGTCATTTAATCTGGTAAATTTTGCTCTGTCCAATGCCCCAGTCTTGATTAGTCCTGATTACACTCAAGATTTCATTATATTTTCATTTGCATCGGAGCATACTATGGCTGCGGTATTGATGCAAAAGAGAGATCAGATTGAACAGACCATTGCTTTTTTCAGTAGGACTATTCGAGATGCTGCTTTGCGGTATAATATCATTGAGAAACAAGCATTGGCCCTTATAAAATCATTGAAGGATTTTAGAGTATACATTCTACATTCACATACCATAGCATATGTTCTTAATGAAACAGTAAAAGATGTGTTGATGCAAACTGATCCAGAGGGAAGAAGAGGTAAGTGGATAGCAGTTATGTTGGAATATGATTTGGAGATCAAACCCACAAAGTTAATCAAAGGACAAGGCTTGGAAAAACTAATGGCACAATCAAACCTTCATGCCCTGGATATAAATCTCATAACAATAATTTCATAGGATGACGATGAAATTTTTCTTGTTCTGGTTTCAAACATTTTTTTACAATCTCCATGGTATTAAGACATAGTGTATGTTCTTCAACATCTTTCACCACCTCCAGGGATGTCTAAAAGAAAAGGTAGATCACTAAAACTTAAGTCTGCTAAATTCTGTATTTTAAACAATGCTCTTTATTGGAAAGATCCAGGAGGTATTCTTCTTAATTGTTTGGTTCAAGATGAAGCTCAGCAGGTGATGCATGACTTTCACAGAGGTGATTGTGGTGGTCATTTGTTTTGGAAAACTACAACTAACAAGGTGTTGAGAGAAGAATATTATTGGCCCACTTTATTTTTAGATTTGTATAAAATAGTGATGATTTTCCATGAGTGTCAATTTTTCTAAGGAAAAAGGAAATTGCTTCCTCTTCCTTTGAAACTAGTTTCAGTAAATGCTCCCTTTCAGTAGTGGGGACTTGATTTCATAGGAGAAATCCATCCCGCATCATCAGAATAGCATCGATGGATCTTGACAGGTACATAATGGATCGAGGTCGTTCCAACCACTAGTAAAAAATGATGAAATTAATGACTAGGTGACTAAAAATTTTAGTCACCGCAATTATTTCAAGTGAATTACTACTAAAGTTGAGAAATTTTAAGTGATCGAACTAAAAATGACTAACTTAAATGACTAATTTAGTCTTGGAATAAAATATACGACTAGATAATCAGTGACTAAACTAAAAGCGACTAACTTAAATGACTAAGTTAGTCTAGGGATAAAATATATGACTAGATAATAAGTGACTAAACTAAACTCGACTAACTTAAATGACTAATTTAGTCTAGGATTAAAATATATGACTAAATAATAAGTGAACCTTTGTTTTTTTGTAGGTCATTAATTAATTAATTTTTTAATGATGTCTGAACCTTTGTCTTTTTGTAAGTCAATGTTCTATTCATGTAGGAAAAAAGGAGTACATATAGCCACTTAGAAAATAGGTGTTCTCACCCTGTTTGGGTTTGTTGACAAAAATTTGCATGAGATGCAAAAAAATACAAAAGAGAGACTAGGGACATTGTCCATAAATGGTTGGGCCGGAGGCACCAAAACACATATAAAACATAAAGAACACGAAATAGCATACTAGGTGTCCAACGTGATGGATGCAGGGTTGTGTGGGGTTGTTCCTAGATGCGGTGGAGGATAAAATTCACACTGTCGATTGTGACCTTAAAAGTGCGTCAACCAAGTCTCAAGCTTTTCTACTTTCTCAGTGCATTTATTTTGGCCTCGTCAAACCACTACCAGTATCTCCTGGACTTGGCACTATAAATAGTGCATTCAGTCCAATGTTTCCATCTTATCTGCATGCTCCTCACAACAGACTCTCTTAACTGTGTCCACTCTTTCCATCAGGTTGTTGATAAGTGCATGAAAATTATCTAGGAAATAATGTTGAATAACCTACCCCTCATTTATCTCAGATCAATCAAACCCATGATTCCTCTTGCCACCATGACCTACTCCACCCCGACGACTCTGCTTCTGAATCCTCAAACCCCCAACTCTGTTATCCCCCCGCTTAACTCCTTCACAACTGCCATGCACACCCACACTAGCGAGCCATGCATGCCCTGCAGTCTTTCCACCCCGGCGTGGAGCCGCCATGATTATTTATGAGTCTGCCACCCCCACAGGGCTATGAACGACAAGGGAGTGAGAAAACCCACACCACACCGGGGGCTTCATAATTTTCCAAGGTCGAGAAACTCCACCATGTGTAGATTCTAGATACTAGAACCCCCACCATAGAAAAAAACACCACGAGCAAAGGAGCCAAATGTCACCACCCAACACCGTAGGGAAGCACAGAGAAACCTCCCACTACCAGATAAAGACTACCACCACCAAGAAAACCAAATATCATCACCCACCAAACCAACACAGGAAATTGAAAACAAATGATGACAAGGTAGTCGACGCCTGAGCGTAACTTACCCCAGGGCAGTGACCAGCAAGCACACACCAATCCACCAAACATTGTCGCACCCACATCGAAGGGCATGAAGTTTGGAAAAGAAGCTAGTTTTCCGCCACCACCCTCTAGGTTTCCTGGAATGCAGATTATACCTTCCTCTCTTAGCAGGAAAATAGAGGCTCATCGAAAGCCAAGAAAAATTGAAACGAATGTGCTCACTTCCCTTCAACTTCCTATCCTCAACTGATATGTAGAAAATGGCTAAGAAACTGAGCAACAGGGATCGGTTGAACACATCGCACCAACAAATGCACACGACAAGCACACACAAGCCACTCCATTTGTAAAACTTCATGCGACGTTTACGCTTCCTCTCCGGAGGTAACCATCAGGACCAACACCAAAAAAGAGTGAGGAGTCTAATGTCGAGCTCCCTCACCTTCCATTGCCTTATCCTTTCACTACCCCCAAACTCCAATGCCTAGTTATTTTTCACACGAATTTCCAATGTGAAGCCAATAACTCTCCCATTGCATGCGTTATGGTTAACGAACCAGGAGTACCATCCCTCACCCTCGCTCCACTTATATTTACTCATGCGAGACACCTTCCACATGTTGCTTAGACCTCACCACGTTTGATATCAATTTGGAGAATTTTGACAATGCAATGAATACCGAAACCTGTTAGATGATTGGCACTAACTTTGATTATTTTTTAAGATTCAACAGTAGATCCTGGAAATAATAGTCAAATATCCAAAATTCTTAGTTAATTTTCTACCGTACGAGAGAGATTTCATAGGGAATAGGCCTAGTGATTTCTATTTCAATGGAAGGATAACAACATTTTTTTTGGGTAATCATGGAATTTAATTCAATTTCAAATCATAGTGCGAGACCAAATTTTATGTGAGAGAAATTCTTCTACTTGCTACTCTGTAGACCTGTCCGAAGTGTTGTTGGAAGTGGAGGACGTCATGTTGGGAGGAAAACTAATACTAATGTTTTGCAAGAGACAATGAGGTATCATTCTAATGTGATTGGCGTAGGTGTTAGATTAAACCACATGATGTTAAACACGAGTGCGAGCCAACTCTGGGTCCCAAAGATGCAGAGTGAGTAAATTTTGTACAACCTAGAGCGTGTCACCAATTCTTTGTCTCTCAACTACTTCTAGGATAACTACATTACGCCTAATATGTTGAAGGATGTCATGGTCAAAGAGAATCATGTGGTAATCGCACTATGGAGAGGTGAGAGGGTGACCTCTGCCCTTGCCACCGTGTTGAACATGGCCTCGTTCCCTCACCATGATAGTGTGTTGGAGAACAAATATGTTGGGGATGTGGCCTTAGATAACAACAGTAATGGAAGCATGGTAAAGCCGACTTCCCTGAGCTTCAAATGGTTGCAAGGTGGAATGCAGGATATGTTGGTCGAAAAAATAAGTTAACATGGTGGCAAGCATTAAGTTACGTGTGAGGTTGGACATGAGAATTAGCATTAAGATGGTGCAGATGCAGAGGGCTCGATTTCTCTTTTCAACATTTAAGTTATTCACATGTTGATAAGGAGGTGGAGTGATGTCGCATAACTGTCAGTTGTTGATGGTGGTCATGTCAGCATTAAATTTCTTACTAAGATGCAGTTGGAAAGTGAGCACCTCAATCTAGGTGGAAATTTCACAATTTAATTGTTGAAATTTTTTTAATACTTATAAATTTATCCATACATTAAAAAAAAAAAATTCAACAATTTTTAAATATATTTTATTAAAAAAAATCAATAAAATATTATTTAAAAAAATAAATAAATAATATATATACATTAAAAAATATTCAACAGTTTCTAAATATAATTCACTAAATAAAAATCAATAAAATATTATTTAAAAATTAAATAAATAATATATATACATTAAAAAATGATTCAACAATTTCTAAATACAGTTCACTAAATAAAAATCAATAAAATATTATTTAAAAAATAAATAAATAATATATATGCATTAAGAAATGATTCAACAATTTCTAAATATGATTCACTAAATAAAAATCCATAAAATATTATTTAAAAAATAAATAAATCAAGGTTCTTTGTCCATACTCCATCTGCGTGAGATTGGGCGCGAGTCATTTTTCATTGTGAAATTTTCAAATAGGTATCAATATCAAAAAAAGGGTTGGGCGGAAGTCATTTGAAATTCTCAAAAAGGTAAACAAAGGGTTTTACATTGTGTGGTTTGCTTCATCGAGCTTGCCCTGCAATATCACCTGTGGCAACGATTTCTACATATCAAATGGAGTTTTGAGGGTGTGGAGGTAAAACCTAGGGAGGTTCACAGCTGTGATCTTGGAGATGGTATGGTAAATATTTGCACTTATCGCAAGCAGCCCAGGGTCAGATTCGAAATGCATAAGAAAATGAGGGAGTTCTCCTCAATGTTCCGATTGATAACAAGAAAATTGTGCTTGGTGCACTTGCATACAGGAAATGTGGCCAGTTTTCGTTTGATATTAGGTTTTTTAAACCATTCAAGCTTTCACACAATTGCACCACACGAAGCATCACACATGTATATTTTGTATCCATTTTTCAAAGCTTTGAAACCTGTTTTTTTGCCATCAAGAATTTAATTTTCCAGATGGGACCAACATCTCTTACTTTGCAACTAAATATAGTTGTATGTCTCTCCTTTGTAGATCCTCAACATCCTTGCAAGGGATTTATTTTTCTTTCTTTCCCAAAGACCTTAGATGATAAAATCATTGGAGGGGGCTGGGTCACCTGAATCTGAGCTCTAATGGCTTCTTCCAGGGAGCATCATCCTCCCAAAGCAATAAATTAGAAAACAAAAAACACAGATGTTGTTTTCCTAATGCTATGAAACCCCTAAATCCCAACTGTCCGTCCGATAAATATTTACTGTTAGAATTTTTTAACTCTTGTATTTAGTCTACAATTCCAATGGAAATGCATCGAAGTAGTGGCCTAAAATGTATGATCAATACGGAAATAATACAGTACCGTGTGGTCTATGGACCTTACCCTTGTGAATACTGAGCTTATCGAGTCTCTTCTAGCACCATTGTAGATGATCTGTAATGATCCTGGACATCCTCAATACTCGGGATACTAATTTGATGTCCAAAAGGGCCATCAAGATCTCTATCCCTTTCCCTCTAGCCACAAGATTGAGCCTCTTTATCAAGCATCTCCCTCTACTTTCAAGCTCTTTGACCTTCAAATCCTTACAATGAATGCTTCTCCTCATGAAATGCAGGAGAGTAGGGTCGTTGGGATCCTCTACCTTGACTTATGCAAAAAAATTCAACATTTGGTGTTGCACCAAACTTTTGTGCTTGTCAAACCTAACAAAATCCTAGAATATCATTATGGATTCCTCCATGATACTAACCAGCTAAGCTGATGGTATTTTATTTGCTTCTGTCCCTGCTTCCTTCATGGAACCTTTGACCAAATCCTCGGACCTTCAAACTGATCATCTAAGAACCTCTGCAAAAAAACTTGAAACTGCTGAAACTGATCTCCCACGTGATCATAAAACAAATCCTGCTCTGATCCATACAATGCCGCCTCCTGGAACTTTCTGTATTGCCAATGCAGGGCCTCCCAAGACAAACAAGTCTGGCCGACATACATATTCTCCAGGTCCTGTTGCACTCTCTTCAAGGATTCGTGGGAAGCATGTGTGACTGCAGGGCTTGTTTAGAGTATATCTCTTCCGCCTGGAAGCCACCCCTTTAGGCTTTCAAGTTTCGTGGCTTTGAAAAACTCCTAGTGCATAGGTCTACTGACTATTAAGATTATCCAAGAAATACATCCTCTCTCAGTATTTCTTGTATAAATCTTCAATATAATCTTCTTTTAGCACTACTTTTCGGAATGATGATGGAGAATATTCTATTGAAGCTCCACTCTCACTCTCCCAAACACTGGAATCAGCTAGATCGGACTCTATTTCTTTAGGTCTAATAGACAGATTTCCCACCCTAAGTCTTCTTATTTCTGAACAAATTTTCTCTATAAAAAAATCATAATATTCATCATCCTCATAGTCATTTAGTGATCAGCAGAAGCCTCATGACCTTGGTCCTAAATTATTACATACTCCTCATTCTTTTCGATGCATATTCATTAGGGAGTTGTTTTTAGTTGCAGAATATTCACATGATGCATATTAATTAGGGAATTGTCTTTAACTGCAGAATATTCACATATTTCAAGGTAATTATAAATATTTTTCAAACTAATGGCATAGAAGAAGATAATTCCAGAACCAATTAAATGACCGATAACTCTTAGTAATAAATTAATTTGATGCTTGCAAGCCCCAATGATGGGAGGATGATATTATGATTGTCTGCATCATTATGCATTGATGGGAGGATGATATGGGAGGATGATATTGTGATTGTCTATATCATTATGCACTCGATGAATTTGAGTTTCTAAAATTGGATCTTCCTTTCTGTATCTATTGAAATGTCGTGGATGCTGTCAATTTATAGGGAGGAGAAGAACTATGAATAGTAACATCATGCCCCTTCATTAATACCGTGGGTGAATATGATGAAATCATAGGTCTATCTCCGTCAATACTGCGGTTGAATGAAGAAATGACAAATATATCTCTCTGATGATGTGGGCAAGGCGGGAATGACACTGTTGATCTCAGAATCGAAGTCATTCAGGTCTGTAGGATTTGAAGTCACGGACGATGTCATTGGAGTCAGCGACTGTTGGAAATACTAAGAGGGTGAATCAATATTTCCCTTATTTTTTACAATTGGTTAGTTAATCCTTAAACATTCAGAGCATTAATCAAGACAGAATCATAAACATCACATCAATTGAACAATACACAGAATATCTCATCCAAACAACCTTTGCATTATGTATGATTACATACACAATCTACCAGCTATGCTGGAAGGAAGTATGAAACTACCAAAATCTGAAGATGTTTGTAGACTAAGTCTACAAGGGTCCTCAGCCTCCCTTACAATAAAACAACCAACCTCTATCCACTGCTTCTATCCACTATTGACACTGTTCACTGTTGTCCTCTGCTTTTGCACCTCCTTCTTCACCGCTTCTGGTCTACTGCACTTTTGTTACACAATTTCTACAAGGTCATACATCAATCAAGGTCAACATCAATGTCATCACTACAGCAAGGTCACGGTTGTCATCAAATCATTGCTCCAGTAATGTTGTTACAACTTGACTGGCACAATACTACTATCATAATGTCCCTATCTCAATGTCACATATACATCACAATCACTTCTATATAAGGTTTCTATTGTGTCAAGGGTTATAGCCATTTGCCAAGAACATTGTTATTATCATGTATTGAGAGCGTTGTCATTAGAATCATTGTCATATCAAATGTCATGCTAGGTTCACCAAGTTACTGCCATATACCAAGGTTTCTCCCACATCAAAATATTGTTGTCAAGGTAGGGTAGAAGATAAAGGAAGATCACTGCTATCAACAAGGTCACTTCAGATCACTTACAAGGTTACTGTCAAATAAATTTTTGTATCAATAGATTACTTCCAAACTAGGTCACTATCATATATCAAAGATATTATCATGCAATCAAGGTTATATCACAACACCACTGCCATCATTGTATCAATGTCACAGGTGTCATCAAAATTGGTGATGTCATCAAAGTCATGTCAAGAGGTATCATCATTTATTGTTCAGTCACATATCTCTGTTATGAATACTTTGGTATACATTACTATCCAACTTATCACATAAGCTACTGCCTAGTTATCACAATCACCAAGGGTCCCTTAGAGTCATACAGTCAAGGAATAATGCTATCATGAGCTTACTAAAATTTCACTGTTCATTCAAGGTTTCATTGCCATAATAAAGAAATGTCATTATATTGTTGTTCTTCATTGGCATTGCTTCTATCATGCATATCACAATGTCAACCCTTGAAACCCATAGCTCAGCTTCAATATCAACATATATTTCGTTGCAAACCCTAGCTCATCAATCAAGTCTTGGAAATATATCTACACCAACATACAAAATGAATCTGTTCTACAACCAAGACATACTCATGTTGGCAATCACTTCTGTTTAGAACCTCAATCAGTGCACACTCCCAAACACAACTGTTTATGCACTGTTAATATGAGACCATTCTACTGTCAATTGTCATCAAGATTACTGTGACCTTAGGGTCACTGCACTTTTCAAATCCTAGCATAAGTTTCGACAACAACCTTCAGTGATTTGAATTACAGGACAATACATAAATATTGTTGTATCATGCACACTACTACTACTGGAAGTTCTCATTGCTCAGCCATGTATCACGCAGTCAAATTTCAAACAGAGGCACAACTGCCATATTGAAAATTCCATACAGGGTTACTGCTACATCAAGTATCTATGAACCATAACACATCACTACTGATTATTGTAGATAACACCCTACAGATTCCGTAGTTCATTGATATTGTTGCATCTTTCTAGTAGAAAAACTATTGTTGTATATGGGTCACGTTACTATCAGGTCACTTCAGGCTACGGTTAACAATGTCACTAGAGAGTCACACCTTCAGGTCACATGTCTTATACGTTACTTGCTCACAATCATAAGGTTCCCTTGTCATATAGAGACAACTCTAGTTCTTCAAATCTAGATCTTTATTCCAGGGTGGAACTTCTTGTATTTTATAACATTCGGCACAGATCTGGCATGTTTTACAGGGCCGCATGCTTATTTGCTACAAGGTGTCTTTGCTATAACTAATGCCAAACATCTTGATGTGTTTTAGCTCAGATCCTCTGTTAAGTCGTAGAAATAATACTAAGTCTCTACCACTTGCTGCTTCGTTGAATACTTAAATTGCTGATCAACCCTTTTATACAGAGATGACAGACTTATACACTCAGAGACACAGTGATGTAGGCCGCATATATTTTGATGTTATCTCATTGGATTTTTCATTGGTTCTGAAGAATCATTAGTTTAGGTTTGCAGGGAATCAATAGCTTAAATTATCTCATGGTCCCAGTTTTGAAGGCCAAGAAATCCAATGCCAAACACAACTACTCAGAACTATTTTGGCAGCTTTTGGTGACTTGATCACAGGTCTACAATGATTAACTCAAAGTAAGGACTTACATTATTACCAGGTGTACAAAATGCATAGTTTTGCAATACTACTCCCTGTGATGAGTCTTTGACCTGTTCTTAATGTGAAGTGCCAAAAATGATTCTTAGAGTTGTTGTTCCTGAAATAGATCAAACCCGAACAATTCTTCAGTGCCCCACGAAACTCTATGAGGGAATGCTTCTACAACGACACCTGCAAACAATCGACACCCAACAAATCCCAAACAAATGTATAACCCTTAAACCCCAATGAATTCCATTACCCCAAAAGTACAAATTTCAACCATTAACCCTCCTCGTCGGATCTATTAAAGCTTCCATAGGGAGGCAAATAGAAGAGTCGAATAATTTTTCAATATTCATGGAGAGCATGGGCATGCCATTTTATAGCGGCTGAGGAGCCCTTATGTTGGACCAACCTACTATAAAGAATATATTAATTTTCATACCATCCACTAATCTTATTTTCAAACTGACCCTCTTAGTGCCATAAAATAATCACGGTCATATCCAAAAATTATTCCCTTGGACCAAAATAGTTTTTAAATTTTGGACCAAGAATTAATGTACATTTAATTCAATAAATTATTCTCTTGCTTTTGGAACATAAAAAATTCCTTTAACTACTAGAATTACCTTTTCAACCTTAATAATTTCCTTCTAAGCCCAATAATTAAAGATAAATTGCCATGTCACCTTAGTTAAATTAGTCAATATTATGCTGCCACATCATCCATGCTTTGGGATCAAAGTAAATCTACCACATCAGCCCCCTTGGGGTTTTGGACCATTGGTTGGAGTTTGCAACTTTGACCAAGCATATTTCTCCAACCATGAGGCACTAGGTTTTCCTTGGATACCGTTGCTAGCGGACTCTCCCCGTCATCCGTTGATATATGGAGCATCCCGGATGTTATAGAAGAGAAAAAAATTTGAGTTGAGTTGGGTTGTTTGTAGAAACTCTGATACTACTGTTATGTGTCTAAGAAGAGATTAGGCATGAGTATCGGTGACAGAGGGGGTGGGATTTCAGATTTTTCATGAATTGATGAATGGGTATCCAATTTTGTCTTTGGATTCTGAATTGCTGGGGTATGGGATTTCTCATTAATTGATGAATGGGTAACCAAATGAGAGGCTTAGATGCTCAAAATGCCAACATTGAAATGACAAGGGTCGTTGCCAGAATATGTGTCTGATTTGAAGCTAATACAATCTACTATCGGGGTCTAGGAGTTTAAGGTGTCTATTTTTGTGAGTATGTCAGGTGTTGCTTGTATAGTCTAGTTAGAAGTTTCTTTTTTTTAATGAGCCTTTCAGTATGTATGTGATTTAAATGCCATGGATGGATAAATTATTATGATCCTCAATCAAGAGATGGGGAATAGGATTGGATATATGATGGTTTTTACGTATTAGAATGGGTGGTTCATGAGAATTGGTAGTCCGAAACATGTCATCTGATCCATACGTGGTAGCCTAGTTTATAACTGAAGTGGTTGGTCAAATTCGAAGGTTGTTGCTACCTTCTATTGTTGGTCACAAAGTTTATTTGATTTTCTGTTTTCAATTTGTTGTGCAAAATTTCAATTTATTTGCATGCAATTGTTGGGTTCAGAAGTCATTTTTTTATTAACCCTGTTAGTGCCCAAATCATGTTACCATAAATGGAATGGCATGATATTTTTCCAAGATATGGTCAAGAAATAGGAGTATTTAAAAACATCTATAATATTTTTTTAGAATTACCATAGTACACAATAACATTGAGTACTATCATGGGAAATGAATGTTTGGATGTAAGTTTGGCTGCATTGTAGGAGGAAGGTTTTACTTTAGAGTAGCCTTGAGCTGAGTTGTTGATTGGATTGTTTGGAATATATAGAAAAATAATATCTTTTACTTTGTGTTTATATTATACATGAAAATTAAAAATTCTAACATTTAATAAAATCACAAACCTCACATTCTTTTATACCAATTTTTGTTCTTTCAAGATTCTTTTCCTAGTAGTGACTATTAAGTAGTCTATGGATGGAGGAGAATCAAGATTAGAACAAGAAGGTTTTAGTGCTAGGTGGGGAATTTGTTGCTATATATTGTGAAGACTTGAAGATTTTTCATTGTATAATGCAAAGTTTTCATGACTTGCTTGTAAATTGAAATCATGAAGACTCAACATAATGTTAGGATTGTTACCATGTCTTTTGAGAGGATGGATTAGAGCATTGACCATTAAGTGGATTTAAGATTTCAAATGGGAGGTTGGATGATCAAAATGGTAGTTAGAGATACCATTTCCTATCAAAGTTAAAATCCCCAAATATTTGTACTATGTGGAGTAAGGATAGAGCTAAACATTAATGACTACAACTATAGGTAGAACCAATCCTCACTCGATTGGAAACTATGCTTGATAAAATTTTCCAGACTTGAAAATAACATATTCAACAATATCATAGGATCATATCAACATACATCAAAATTTCCAAGGATTATGGTATGAAGTTGTGAACTAAGATGGAAAAAGTTCAACTTGTCCATTATTAAGTCAAATCCAAAAGCATGTTTCAAAATATGATAATACACAACAAATATAATAGCTTAGGAATAAGTGGCAAAGAAGTCCCTCATGCTTTTGTGCAGTTTTTCTCCAATTGAATGAACTTATTTTTTTGGATATACTGGATATTGTGCATCTTAACCTTGCTAAGCAGTCCTTTTGAGGTTGCATCTAGGTTGCCCATGTTAATGGTATTAAGGTAGATGTCTAGTATGTGAAACTAGTCATGATTTTAGTTTGTCTCGTCAAACACAGTTGGTTTTTTCTAGAAGTGATTAGGTCAAGAATATGTGAAAAACCAAACTTAATCCTTTTAATATTTGTTTTAAATTTTTTCCCTAGGTATTGACAATATATACAAACACTGATAAATTACAAACTAGTATTGGAAAATGAGGACATGAAACCAAACTGCCATTTTGGTGATAGACATAGTGGTTGGGTTGAAGTGTGGGAACCATGGGATAAAGAAAGGATCTGCTCTTCCCTAGAGGACCCTCTTTAAAATATTTTGGCCAGCAATCCAGATAAGAAAATTGAATAATAAAGAAAACTTTGGAGTATAGATACACTTCATAGCAATTTTTTTTCCAGTTTGAATAGATCCACTTATACAGTTTTAATATAGGTGTTGTGAATCAAACTTCAATGCATGTGATTCACAGAAAGAGAGAATTTTTGTGACCTCTTTCTCAGAGAACTCTACCATTGTGACCTTTATAGCTTGGGCTCATAAGGAAACATGCACATTTAAAGTGCATGTTAATAGAGGACATTTATTTGCAACACATTTTGTTGTTTTTTTCTTGACCCATTAATTAATGACACCTATGATTAATAACTCTTTGGTAATTTTAAATATTGTAAAATTGATTACAAATTATAGTTGTTGAAGTGGAGGGGTTTATTTGAGACCTTATCCTTGAAAGAAATAGTCTCTGAGGATGAAAACACACGTTTTCCCATCACTCCTTTTTCTAGGCACAACACCAAAATTAGAATAGTGTCTTTGCATATGTTAGAAAATAGATGATGGTCATTAAGTTGGTTTCCTACAAACAAAGTTATTGTTGGTCCACAAGGATCATATACATGAGCTCTAATTTTTTCTTTTTATTTACTATAAAATCAAGAAAGTTCACCCAAAATATTAAGGTTTTCCCTATGAGAGACTTGACAATAATTTGAAAGCTTGCTTTGATTTCAAAGCCCTCTCAAATTAAGGTCCCCTAACATTTCCATTGTTACCAATTTTGTGGTCAAATACGCTTTGTTCAAATATTTTGTTGAACACTTTCCATGCAACCTCAGGTCCAAAGGAAAGATTTTGTTTTTGGCCTAAGTGATCTTGATTGAAATGTGTTAACTACCAAACTATTTATGAGTACATCCAAGAATATTACTTTACCATACCCCTAAGAACACATCTAAGCCATTATTTTTTGTGCTTGGACTATCATGTTAGTCCCTAAAGAACAGTTTGGGTTCTTCCATTGCTAATAGAAGCATTCATAGAGCTCTTTCCATATGAGCCATGTTGACATATTTTCAAGTTTCTTTGTGTATGTCAGTTCCTTTGAGAAAATTCAAACCAAAAATAACCTAAGTGCCTCTGTTTGCACTACCTTTAATCTCTGTCACTTTGTGATTGCCACTTCAAGGCATTCCTTCATTGTGTGAGGCAAGGGATGTGTTGACTAGTTAGTGAATAGTAAACACCCCAATATTTGTGGTGTTATTGGCCTTAATAGCTTTAGTAGAAGGCTTTGAAATTGACCTTCGCCTAGAAGAATAACCATAAAGCTCTAGGAAAGTTTTGCAGTCACTCCCAAAGTTCCCTCTATGGCTCGGGCTCATAAGGAAACATGCTCATTTAAAGTCCATGATAATAGAGTTCATTTCTTTGCAATAAGTTGCTCCGAGACATGTTCGGATTTGCAAAGAAAAAGAAGCAAGTGCCAAAAATGTTGTGTTATGTTATTTGTTATAACTTATTTTCATTTCCAACATGTGTACAAACTTTGTCAGCTGATAGGTACCCCAATAATAAATTGAGCACAACAACATTAACACTTTCAGATTCAACATGTATGATTAAATTTTTTTGCATGAGTCCTTCCTATTATCACTTTGTACCTCTTTTGATGCATGAGAAATAATCGTTTAGGTTGACCCTAAGTACTACCAATAGAACTACTGAATTTACACCATATGAAAATACTTGAATTATATTGATGGAAAAATAATTTCCTCTTTTATTATTCGAAGCATCCATTGTATCTATACACAATTCATAAACATAAAATTTTTATAAATATGAGTGAAAAAAAATATTTCACAAAGCAATAATTATATCATAATAACAAGCCAAGAAACTTCAAATTATTAATGACACCATTGTGCAAAGATGCAAATAATGGGAATTTAACACATGACTCAATATTGATAGAACATAAAATTTTAAATGATTGGTTTCATGTAAATGTACTCCACAACATGCTATATTGTGATATGTGTATGCACATATTTTCTCAAGCTCCACATAGAAGAAGGTTTGAGAACTAAGGAAAAATATTTATGATGTTACTTGTTTACAAATTTGAGGAAGCCTCAAGGGTTACAATCAAAATCTAGAAATTTTGT
The DNA here is from genome assembly GCA_034641835.2 of Pinus albicaulis. Taxonomy (NCBI): domain Eukaryota; kingdom Viridiplantae; phylum Streptophyta; class Pinopsida; order Pinales; family Pinaceae; genus Pinus; species Pinus albicaulis. The sequence continues at coordinate 1,352,880,238 of CM076575.1, forward strand.
TTCCTGGTGGAATGTGAGACATTATTGGATTTGTATAACGCTTCAATTCTTGTGTACGATCTAGGTAAGTGTGGATGAATAAAAGCTTTTTGTCATTTTTCTATATTGAATTCCCATTCTCTCTAAGTTATCAAAGGCAAGTTAACCCTGATTAGACTAAGGGACAACATATTCTATTACCAAACTTTAACCTTACAGGGAAGTGCACTACACTTGTTTGATACTTCCACACATTTTGAGGGCAAGCCAATAGAAATGTCATTGTTGTTGGATACACTCGCGTTGGTTAGTTTAGAAAAGTTCTCTTTGTCAAATATGTTGTTTTCATGAAGTAATATTTCCAACCAGTAGGATAAATACTTGGCATGTCTAGGACATAGTGGTGTTATTTCTTGCATGTATTTGTGATTTATTAGTATTCCACCACTAATAACTTCATTACGTAGTTTTCTATTTAGTAGTATATTACAACAGTGATTTGTTAAAGGAAAATGATTCTAGTTTGTTTGAACGCCATAAACTGGAAGGAAATCTAACTTTGAATTAGAAAAATGGAATATATTCTGAAAAATATGTTTTTTGATCAAATATAGGCCCGTTGCTTGATCATTAAAAAAAATAGTCACGACAATAAACAATGATTTTGGACACGATGAATTACACAGCTTTCCAACTCAAAAACAAGTTAGCATATTCAGTTTTGTCTGCATCAGAGAAAAATGAATGAGTAACCTTAAGTTTTCTTTGAATATTTATAGAATCAGTTTAGAGATTCTGAATGGAAATTGCATGTGCTAATCTTGCTCAATTAATTACAGGGAAAACAAGGGGAATACATAATTTGTTGGCTTATGGGAATTGGATTCCTTTTCCCTTGTAATAGTACATTGATAATTGAAGATTACTATATTGAAGATATATTCCCGGTTAGTATCACAATTTACAAAGTCTTGTCTTATTCTTTCTTAGTTTCTTGTTGTAATCTTGTGTCAGAAATACTTTGCTCCACCCATTAGATTTCTACTAACCAATTTTATTGTTGAAGTGTCACTGCTTCTTAGAGATAACTAGAGGAAACAATACAACTACAAAAGTGGAGCATGAGAATTTCTTAGTAGAAATTGCCATCTCTGTTGTGTTTATTTGTGACACTTTATTTTCTTTGTTTATACAGGTCAGTTGGCCACATAGTGGTCACTATTTCCCAACTAAAGAAAACTTGTTTGAGTTTCTTGCTTTTATGCGAAAAAATGAAATTAACAATATTTCTAATGTTGCGGTATATATCGTATAAATCCTTTATATTCTACTTTAGTTTATATTCCAGTGTTCATCGACTTTCATGTCTTATACTCTGCATTGTAACTTTTTTTTTTTTCCTTTTGCAGAAAATGGACTCAGTATTGATGGTAAGAAGCAAGGATTGAATAAATAGGGGAAAAATAACACTAGAGTGATAAAGAGAGAGAATTCTACTCGTCTAGTGGTACCCGTAGAGCCAATATCCTGCAGAAGACATACACATAAATACTGATGGTCATGTTTTTAGAGTTGGTGAATTCACTTGCAATTCCTTGGCAAGATAATGATAATGTTTTGAAGTGATGAACAATATTTTATCTGTAAATTTTACTCCAACCAATATTAAATTGGAAACTCATATTTTAATACTTGACATTTTATATAATATAATTTATGTGGTTGGAATTATTTATACTTTTACTTGATATTACTTGGTATTGTAATTAACATATGTAACTTTGCGTTTTTATATTAGATGAACATGTAAATTGTATAACATTTTTTTATTTTATTTTTTATTTTTTTGTTTGCAAAATCATACTAATTAATTTATGTTGATTAATAATGAACGCATAAAATCAATCTAAAATTATTAAAATAGTAGTTTATATTTATTAATGATGAACACAAATAAAATTAATATATAACTAAATTAGTCATTTATAATGATTATTAATGAAAGTAAATGAAATGAATATAAAATACTAAATTAGTCGTTTATATAATGAATAAATGACTACTGCAACTGATAAATGTGTGACTACAAATGATGACTAAATTTGGCATGTATACGACTATTAGTAGCTAATTTATAGTATCTTATAACACGATTAAAATTTAGTCATATTTCTTCAGTCATTAATTGGTTTCAAACGATGACCAAAATTTGCATATATATGACTATTAGTAGATAATTTACAGTATCTTATAACACGACCAACATTTTGGTCATATTTCTTTGGTTATTAATTGGTTTTATTGAGTGATCATATAGTAATATATTTTGTTGTATATTTGGTCATTAATTATGACAATTAATGACCAAATCAAAGATTAAACCAATGATTAAATAAATGACCAAATCAATGAACAAATTAAGGCCAAATCAATGACTACATTAAGGACTAAATCAGTAACTAAATTAATCACCAAATATACAACTAGACAAAAAAATTGAGATAACCAATTAATGACTAAGCTAAAAATGACTAAAAGTTGGTCGCGTTATAAGATACTGTAAATTAGCTACTATTAGTCACCGACCGACAAATAGTCGTTTATATGCACATTTTAGTCATTTTTTTAGTAATTAATTAGCCATTTTGTACTACTGAACAAGGCAGGTTACCGATACGGTAATCATTCAATTTTTAGAATCAAATATCTTGTCTCGTTTCGGTTGTCCTCACAAAATCATAACAGATAATGCAACAACGTTTAAATCTAAGAAGATGGTGGAATTCTGTGACAAATACAATATTGTATTGGGCCATTCAACAGCGTACTACCCACAAAGCAACGACCTGGCAGAATCATCAAATAAATCTATGATAAACATAATCAATAAAATGCTGGAAGCCAATAAGAGGAATTGGCATCGAAAGCTCATCAATGCATTGTGGGAAGATAGAGTCAGCAACAAGAAATCCATAGGTATGTCACCGTTTGAATTGGTTTATGGTACTGATGCTTTTTTTCGCACATCACTTACAGTTCCGGTCATGAGATTATTACAAGAAGCTGGCAGTGAAGAAGATGATAAACAGTGAAGGATCAATCAAATGATCCACCTTCAGTAGACAAGAGAAGAAGTGTCACATAGCATTGTTCTGTTGCAAGAGAAGATAAAGAAAATCTATGACCGTAAGACCAAAGCAGAAAAGTTTCAGTTGGATGATGTGGTGTTGAGATGGGATGCACGAAATGAGGACAAAGGGAAACATGGTAAGTTCGAAAATCTGTGGAAAGGACCATACAAGATTTCAGCATACAGGGGACAGAATGCCTTCTTGCTCTCAGAGATGGATGGCCAAGATTGCCCTAGAGGACCAGTGAATGGTAGGATTTTGAAGCACTACCACTCTTGAAGATAATGGATCGAAAACTATGTCACAATCATTGTATATACCATGTCATTTTGGGTCAGATTTCAATTACACAGTCATTGAAGTTTGGGGCCCGAGGTGAAGGCTATAAAACTTGAATGATATGTGTAAGGTTTGCTAGTTTTATTTAAGTTTTCAGTCACAATTTGAGTCAGAGTCAATCTGCATTTTGTCAGTTTTCAGTGTTTTGACCATATTTTCCCAATGGACAAGGCTACATGGTATACGGTGTTCTTGGCACCTCCAAGGAGCTACCATCCCCATTGGAGCCAATGTTAGTGTCAGTCTTGTCATACTTCCATCAGTGATCAAACTTACTCTTTTTCATTTGCATAGTAGGAGTCCCATACCATAAATTTTCATCATTCCATTAGGTCATACATTCATTGATGGTAGTAGTCTTTCATCAGTTTCCCCTCATGTAAAACATGCTGATTCTCCTCTCTATGGTCTTCAGTCATGAATCACTTTCACTCTGTAAATTTTGTTAGTAGGTCAGAGGGTTGGTCTCATTAGGTTCTAGGGTCTCATCATGGTTGAATCAACGAGTCAAGTATCATAAATATCAGCAAGGTCTTAAAGGCACAATATCTGGAAAGATCGAATAATTGTTCTATTAAGCTTGATGTAATTTACACCTCAAAACATGTTTTGAGGTGAAAAACATGGTACTTTTCTTTCATTATTATTCCTTATGTAATTTTATGTCTTCATATGTAATAAGTTCCACTTCAGAAGCTGTTATCTCCATAAAGCCACCACCCTACCTTTCAAAGGTATTTCCCACAACATTTAAAGTGTAAAATCATGCTCTAAGTATTTCCATCAGAAAGAGCCCAGAAAGATCTTTCCAATGGTATATTATACTCTCAAAAATGAATCCTGGATTGAAAAATATGCCTAAGTGAACAAAAGCCCCCAAAAGCCTAACCTCACCCCTTTTCTCATTTATCCCTTCGACTTTGTAACTTTACCTTTTCATATAATTTCGAAGTTTCTCATTGAAATCCCCTTTTCCTCGATCCGATCGCCTGATCGCATCGCAAAAATCCCATTGACCTATAAAACTCCGATGCGATCAAGCCATCTCCGATCCCTCCGATCTGATCGCAATCGCATCGTCGCAATCGCGTCCCCCGAAACATTGCATCGCATAGTTCCGAAACACCGATGTGATTGACCCTACCTAATCACATCTTGACCATTGATCTTCCCAACAATCCAACGGCCCATATCTGATCGCATCACCCGATCACATCGCAACATCGCAGCACTCCCGCTCTTACGACTTCTTCTGATGCGATTGACTCTCGATGCGCTCCCCCGATTTTCATCTCCACCGTCGATTTGCTCATCCGATCAGATGGCTCACAAGTCGTCGCATCATCGTGATTGACCATTCCCATAGTTCAACCCTGCTCCACTCCTCCACCGATTTTTCGATTGTGATTGGCTGGGTCCCACCATAAATCTTTTCTACCCATTCAAAATAAAAAGGGTTTTTCAGTGTGTAAAGAAAAAAATTTCATTTATGTTTGTTTTGAAATGGATTTCTTCCACTCCCTTATCTTTGTTCTATACTCCATCACATCGTAAAATATTATTTCAATGTGCCCCTTCCCTCATCCGCTTCTATCTCCGAGTGCGATTACGATTTCCCCTTTCCCTCCATACACTATCGCATCGCAAATTCCCAATCACATCCCTTCTACTATGTGATACACCCCCTCCCCTCTTCCGATTGTGATTTGCGATCACATATGGGCCCACCATCCTTTCCTTTTCCTTTTTCACCCAAAAAGGGGATTTTTCTTCATTTAACGGAAAATTTCATTTTTATTGGTTCCAAAAGGTGTTTTCTTCAAAAGTTGGTTATTCTTCAAAGGGTAAAGATAGAGAAAAATAGTTAAAGGCCGAGAACTAATTATGAAACAAAGACTTATACAGCAGCGATGAAATAGGGATCTGTTCTTTAGATTTCCTATTTTTCATTCATTCAGTGTAATAGCGAATCTCCAAGATGGTCAAAAAATGTATTGTTTCTCCTTTTTTTTTTGAGGCAAATTGTTGGTCTTTTTCCTATGATCGGATTTCAGTGAAACAAATCCCTTTTTCTATGGATCTAGTTCCCTCAATTTCTATCTATTTAATGTAATTCTTCATCATTTTGTAGAGGGAATAAATTGTGGAATCATTTGGAAATCATTTGAGGATGCTCTACGCTCCATTTGTAACAGTTTGGCAGGGAATTAATAAAGATACGCAGCTCTGATTTGTGGGATTCCTGTGGTATGGATTTTAGCACTGTTCTTTCCTTTCTGTTCATCTGTTAATTGTTATGTTTGCCATTCATTCATTCATATTTCTGGTTGAACGCTTTCAATATAGATAGATAGAATCCGTTATTAATGCTCTGCCTTGGGAAATCATTCAATGCTCCATGTTTTCTACTGTTTGAAAAAGATCCATCTTCTATGCCCTTATCAGCTCCTCACCAGTCTTACCATTCCATCATTATTTAAACTAACTTGTTAAAATTCCTGCCTACCTTGCCCCATGAAATACCCTGTATCTCTGATTTAATTCCCGGATTCAAACTATCCCATTTGTTCCATACAATCCTGAAATTTTATAAAAACATTTTCAATTATTATACCCATCCTAAAATCAGTTTGCAGTATTACCTCATTGAATATTTTTCCTGGAGAGAGCCCTCTCCTGACCTTGTAGGGCTAGCTACAAGGCTGAGCATGGTTTGAGGTTACCCTGATTTTCCTTCCTTCAGCCTAAGGTTCAAATTAGGTGCTAACATGTGGGTTCCCCAACCCAATGACCCCTTTTGTAGTAGAATGAGCGCCCCTGTTCTAGTAATTATATATCTGTTGTATTAGCCTAGGACTGGGCCTAGAGTATTTGCAACTAATTGCCCCCTACCGCCATTTTCTGGAAGTCTATTCTATTAGGTCATATAATCCCTTGGGTCATTTATTACCAAAAAACATGCCAATTATTTGGAGTAGAAATCTTATATCTCACCTGGAAAAAAAAGAATTATTAAATACAAGTTTATTCAAAAATTCTTAAAATTGCAACAAATTTACTTCGTATGGTGGTGTTATAATATGTGTCAAGTTTCCAACCTTTATTTGTAGGTCCAGGTGCAGGTTAGAAAGTTGGACCTATATATAACAAATTACATTGATTCATTGAGTTTTTTCTAGGGTTTACTCCATGTACGTAAGATGATTTCCACCGAGGATTCAAATCTCCCCACTCAGCCTTGTATTGCAAGGTTGAAGGGTTCACCCAACACAATTTTTATCATACTAAGTGAACACAATGAGATCTACAGATAACCTCCTCCTCATTCAGATGAAGATAACTTTTCTTGAAGATCACAATATCAATTTTAGCTAGGTTGACCTAGTTTTGTGGTCACTTAGACACTAATAAAATGATCTTATTCCATCTTATATTATCTCCTCATGCTCATCATCCTAGAAGGGGATAAGCCATCGACCAATAGAATGATGGATAGGACACTTGTCAGCCCCAACTAGGGGGCTGATAATGAAGGCTAGGGGACAAACCCCAAAAATAAGGATGGCTTTATGATGGAAAATTGGCCTAGATTTTTCTTACAAACATCAATCTATCATCACTAACTATTTATTCTACGCAAGGTATCTAAAGTCGCTCTACCGATTCATTTTAATGCCAAGAATTCACTACATGAAACAAAATAATTGTTATTTTTTTCTCAAGTTAGGATACAGTTTATAACATTAAAAAGTTGGTATTGGTTATAGGTCCATAGTGTTGCATATTTTCTATTTGAATTACATCAATATTTATAATAATTATGTTTATGTCTTTGTGTGTAATCTCTGTGTGTGTATGTGTGTTGGCTCACACACAGACACAACATTGAGCCTTCAAAGATGAATATCAAAGGTGTTTTTCAAAATATAAGTGGACATGGGCATTATTGAGGCAAAAATGCCTGCATATTTCCTTCTCATGAACAAGTATCAATGTGGAAAATCCATGAAATATAATTATGTCAACTTTTTCACGTAATTCTTCCACTTTTTTCCAAAAAAACACATTGCCACGTGCTCTTTTTTTCTAAGTTTTTCTAAGCAAGGAAATGGGAGCATGTTATGCTATTGATGGAGAAGGTTGTCATGTCTACCTGTAGGTTCCCTCCTATGGGTCAAGGCCTACTACTTCTGTCTTGTCACCAAAAAACCTCAGAGATAGGTCACCAAAAATCTCAGAGAAGATGTCCGAAAATCTCTATTTGTAGACTATTTGAAGATCACAATATCAATTTGAAGTGAAGAACAATAATATATTCATTGGTATGTGGAACACCCACATGGAAGATAACATGTCATTGTTATTTGGTTCATGATGTTGTGGTACTGAAGTAGAATGATGTGGTACACATATGTGGTAGATGGTGTATCATCATTACATGGCTCATTGGTAATGTGGTGATGACATGGTGAAAACATTGCACTAATGTGGCACTGACATTGAGAGGAAGTGGAAGGTGATGTGGAGCGCATCTCGAGGAATTGATTCCGAGAAATTTGGAATCCAGTATTTGGCCTATCTCCCAATACTAATAGAACCTAAAATTTTTTACTTATATTAATTGTAGCTACAAATCCAAAAGAAACCTAAGATAGTATGAAATACTTGTAGCTTCCTAATTATGTAGCCATCATGTGATATTGTTATGCATTATATTGTTAGAAGCATTTATACAAACTGATAATAAATGAAAATAGGCTATCCTAGTTGGGCATGATGTCAAGGTGTTTCCATGGTGTATTCATGTTTGGGCATGATGTCAAGTATTAGTCTAAATTTAACATTAAACACGGTGTATTTTTTAATGGACATAAATCTTTGGTGGATACCCTAGATTCTTCTTAAATGAGAGGAATTACAACCCAAAAAATTAATCCTGATCTGTTCTTCTTGATATTATGAAGGAGCGAGGTTCCCAAGAATGCTTCAAGTGTAGAATTATTCAAGAGAGATTCTCAAGGTGACTAACTGTAGCTTGTTTTGAATATGAATTTAGATTCCACTACAATGTTTCAAGCTATTAGCTTCAAAATTTACTTCTTCTCAAATCAACAGGTCTAGAGCCTATTTCTTTAGATATTTAAAGCCCTCTTAGAGATTTCATACTCTGTAGGACTTAGTCTTCCATTTGTTAACTTCTGAAGTAGATCTAGCACAAACTTGAACCTTTGAATAGGGCTTAACGTAGTCACTAGTGATAAGGACTTGAAGGCTTCCAATATGAACTTCTGGAATAGGCATATTTTAGATATATTCCCTCAAACTAGTCCTTCACATTATTCAAACTAGGATAGTATTTTTTTTCCCTCCTTCTGTTCACCTGTTTCATTCATCACAAATGACAGACATTTGGATGAAGAGAGTAGCATGCCAATTTATATTTCACTAGGTTTTTCCCTTATTTTCATTTGTTCTTTGTGTACATAATTCTCACAATGGTTCCTTGTGCTCACAATCCCACAGGTGTACATCCAACAAAGGAGAAATGGACAGAAATTTCTTATCAATTTAAGGTATATATGCGTGCCAATTTATTTCTTTTTCTTAGAACTGACCATATTCCACTTCTTTGGCTTTCTGATCAATTTATCTATGTTAAATTTGGACAGGTGAAAAATCACTATTGCCTATTTGACATGGCTTATCAAGGTTTTGCATGTGGTGACATTGTATTTTTTGCTGATTCTTTCAAGTATATGGTTGCCACCAACCTTGGATTGATGTCCTTATAGCTTCACAAGTCCTTATGCAAAACTGATAGCTATAAGCATGTCACTGTTTCTTTCTAGCTTTAACATTTGATTGATGACTATATTTCTTCAGGTTTATTTTCCTTGGATCTTTCAAACTTCATGACAGTGATCAAATATTTTTGAGATTGGTGACTACCACATGTACTCAGTCACCACAAGATTTTAAATTTGTAATAAGAGTACAGTACCAGTGTCACAAGCACACATATTTGAAGAAGAGATGTATTCTATCACAAATATAGAAATATCTATGCTTCAGACTTTTGACAGGATTAGAATTCTTGACAGGGATCAACCATATGCCCAGAAGAGGACCTTAATTCATTTGGATTGGTGCTCCTTTTTGGAGTTTCCCTTTATTTGGATTGGTGCTTCTTTTAGTCATGTTTTATTGTTGGGAAGTTTGTCTTGCTACAACAGAAAGAAAATAGAGTCATTTTTTAATGATTGGGCAGTTTGATTGCTACAACATCAAAGAAAAGGGCTTGTGTTTTAATTATTGGGTAGTGTGTCTTGCTACAGTAGCAAGGAAATGGAGCAATTTTTTAATTATTGGGAAGTATATCTTGTTACAGTAAAAAGGAAATGGCCATCGCTATACTTCACATCTAGTGGCTCAACACTATTACCATCACTAACTTATTTCCCATTGACCACCAAACTAGTGGACTTATCCAACTTTGGTGTTTTTGTTAACCAACTAAAATTAGTTGTGCTTTTTTCCTTTAAAATTTTGCAAAATATAGTTGAGTCATGGAGTCTTTAAAACTATAATGGTAGCATAAGACTAATTGGTATAATTTGTGTGATTTTCATATATAGTTGGTATTTATATGAGATATTTCCATCACTTGAGTGTGTAACCATGCTAAGCATTAGTACAAAGACTTTCCATTCTTGATATGGTAAGATTCTTGGGCATGTTAATTCCTTTGTGACTTGGCATTTCCATGGTGCTTTTGATGTTTATTTCACAAGGATAGCTTCATGGATGGTAGATCATAATAGGAATATTAATTATGTGTACACTCGGATATGAGATTAATATTGTCATTTTATTGGTTTTGTTCCCTCATAATACCTCTCTTGTATGTACTACAAGAGTAATCACCCTATTTAATGGTTTATAATTGTGTATACACTTGATGACCCTTCCCACATGCACCATGTATTAAATGAATGCATGTATAGAAACATATAGAGGCCTCCCTTTGAGGAAAAAAACAGGACTTCTTTAGAGGTAGAAGTATGAAATGATAGTTGTAGGTTTCATTTCCCTCTTTACAATCCTCTTGTGTTGACTCCCTTGGAGGCATTTCAAGCATAGAATTCCAGTCCTATAAATGAAACCAGCAGGTTTCAAACCTATAGAACGCGTCTAATAGAACAATGTTGTGGTCCTTTTCATTGGGTTGAAAAATAAGTATAAGGACTGGTCTTATTCATGCATGCATAAATCCTGGATCCTTATGTTATCGCTGATTAGGGTGCCACTATAGGTAGATAAAACTTCAGGTGATAAAATAAGTTCTTTAACATATGAACAAGTATCTAGCACCCATCAAGTACAACTAAATATCACAACCATCAAGTACTACCAAGTAACATATCGTTGATGTCTGATACTCTATTGAGTATCAGTTATTACCCTGGAGAAATGCCACATCCGACTATAGAAGGATTGCATTTATCCAACATTCTTTAGTCCAATATCCTTTCCATAACCATCTATCAGATTTGCAAAGTCTTCTTTAGCACTATGATCTATATCAATAGAGAAAGGTACATTACATCACTATGATTTAACTTATAGGCTCAACCTAACTGATAAATAATTTCTTTGGCATAAATGATTCTCTGAAATTACTACTCTCGGCCTTGTGGTGGAATATTAAACCAAACGAGAGATATTTTAGACTGATTTACATCAATTTTGGCTCGTTAATATTTCTTCTATCCAAAACACTCTTCAACCTCTTTGGTGAATGATAGTCCTTTATTCACAAACTGTGTGGAAAGGTATGCGACCTTCTTTGGCATGCTTGCAGGCTCTCATCTCCCAACAATCTAAAGGTATCTTCAAAATGAAGTTTTTCCTACTCCTATTTTTTTTTTTTTTTATACAGTTGTCATCGATCGATCTTCCACTATAATAATTTGGTTAATAGTGATAATGTGAGGGTCTTGTAGTCATTCCATGATCCACAAAGTTTACTAATCTCTTTTTCCATGATTCTCTTCATTTATTATGCCATTGTCTCTTCACGGGTCATCCAGGAGGCTAAAGAAATAAATTTCATATCACCTAGCTGAGAATTGGGGTCCCACACATTCATAGAAAGAAGTATTAAATTATCCATATAAAATTCTTCCATATTATCCCTATCTTGAATGTTACACCTAAGGAAAAAATCAATGAATGTTTTGATGTTTTGGAAAGGAGGGGATCCTTGTTGGGCTAATACTCTAGTTTGAAATTGACACCATTAATATTTGAAGAATAGAGAGTATGTTTTAATGGAGATCTAGAGTGTGTCTACTAATTTTTCCAACCTTGCTTTTGATCATCCAAATACATTTCTTGAAAATTTGTTAGCTGCCTTATTGATGCCTGTGAAGCTACCCCCAACAAGCCAATTTGTGAAGAAGGTAATGATCCCATCTCTGTTGATATAGAATTTAGAAACTTGATGGAAAGTGTCCATCCTCACAAGATGATCATTGATATGTAAATTCACTGGGTTGCGTCATAGTCCGATTGCAGTACATATATGGATCTCAAATTGTTGGGCTCAAAATATGTAGGGACAACTCTATGTTTTTGCACTTTGGAGAGGTGTATTTTGCTTTCTTGTTCATATCTTAAGAAGATTAGGATTTAATATTTGGCTTAGGTCCTTATTTTATAGGATTACAGGCACTGCTGCACTGTATCTAAATCCTTGGTCTCTAAACTTCAATCCAATGGAGGAATTCTCCTCGTTTTGTTATGGGTTTGCATCCCCTTTTTTTGTTGATCTTTTGGGACAAGGCTATTATAAAGGATATCGATGGTGAATTTGGGAAGTTACTTGAAGTGGAAGAACGCAAGGGATGCCAATTTTTGTGTCTTTTATTTGTGTTGAAGTCGAGTTGGATAAAGGTCTCATGGAGGCCATTCATATATAGATGGATGAGAGGATATTCCTCCAAGAATTGTATTACTATCAACTACCTTTCAAGTGTAATATTTGCCACAGATTTGGGAGGTTTTTTAGGAATTTCTAGCAGGATGCTCATTCTGCTACTAATAAATCTTAGGGGAACAAGGAACAAAGCAATGCAGAGGATCAATCTCAATTTAGGCTATTGATGATTAAGAAGAAAATACAATTTGTACAATAAAAGAATCAAAAGCGGCCATGATTGATACGTATAGGTCCAGTTGATTTTATGTTGTAGGAGTCTCAAATATTTAAGAAGAAAACCAATTTTTTCAATAAAAGAATAAAAAAGCTCCTAAGATTGATCCATCTAGCTACACTTGATTTCGTGCTCAAGGAGTCTCAAAGACATAAGAAGAAAAACAATTTGTACAATCAAAAAATAAAAAAGATCCCAATATTGAATTGTCTACCTCCAACTGATTTCATGCTATAGGAGTCCAAAGGTGTTCAAGATGGATAAGGAAGGAGGGGAGTCATTTCCTCAAATGGGCACACCCTAAGCAAAAAGGTACATTGATTCCAAATGTAGTGTAAACCTCCAAGTAGGGTCCCCTATAACAGAGGTGGAAAAATGTTATTTCAGTCACCTGATGACATTAAGATATTTAGACTACCCAAGCCAAACAACAATTTGAACAACACCTCATTCATACGGTCACAAGAGAAGAGAGAAGAATGGAAAGAAAACGAGAAAGGGTTAGTCCTCAAAGTTATACTGAAAATAGTGCACTATATTGAAAATAGTTTGTTTGCCTTGTAGAATGGTACTTTGGAGTAGGTTAAAAAACTTGTTAGTACTCTCAATGAAGCAGAAGTGCCATCTGAAGATGTTATGGGTAAGTATGCAATAGATAAGGCTCCCTGGAATCTTGACTGTAAATTCCTGCTCAGAATTAGGTTGAAAAACTAGTTGGTACTTCTATTTGAAAATAACTTTTGTCAAATAACATGAGCCATAATTGTAGAATGCTATAATTTGTGTCTATGTGACAATGATGAACCTATGCCAAGGAAAAATATTTCTAAAGATGTAGTACCTATGCTATAATTTTAGTACCTTCTTGTTTCTGAAGATGCAAACCCTTCTCTATCTATGAAAACTGACAGTGAGGGAGATACGAATATATTGAATTTACGGAAGACCAAAGAATAGATTTATTTCACATCGAGGAACTAAAAAATTCACCTACAATCATAATTTTTAAATTACTTAGAATTTGACTGAGCCACCTATCAACTCAGGTTTTAACCCAGCCTTAGATAAACTTAGGTACAATGACTTAGTTTTCAACTCAGATTGACTCAGGACAATTAGGATCAAATGACTCAGATTTTGACTCATTTTTTACTGCGGCTAAAGTTCATGATTTAGTTGTCATCCTGGTGACAGGTTTGATTCCTATGCATGTGGATACATGTTTTTCACTTCTTTCTGGGATCACTTGCAATTCCCCTCACCAGTTAATCGTTACCAGTTACCCTTGGTTTAAAATTTGGTTTTTGTTGCTTCTCTGCATGGTTGGATCTAGAGGTAGGGGTAGTAAGCTTTTCATAAATGATTAATGTTTAAAAGTTTCTAGGATCTATGTTTCCCTAGTTTTTGCAAATCAAATGTCTATAATGACTCTTCCTGTAAAAGATACAGGCCCATAAATTTGTTCCATACACAGGTGGGGATTGTGCTATGTTGTCCATTAAGTTTAGATAAAGACAACATAATGGAAAATACCTTTCCAAAACCTCATTTCTATAGGTTCTATAGCAACGTAGGGGGTAGATACTTTCTTAAAGAGTACAAATAATTAGAGTAATTTTAGAGCTTAGCATGTAAATTTAGGAAATCATTTTAAATTTATATTCAAGGGAACAATTGTGCATTCATATTTGGGTCAACCTTTATACTAACTCTCCTCTATTCAGATGATACTATTACTTGTGTGTATTGTTCTATTACTTTTGTGCATTGTTTTTTTTCTTTTTGTATATTGTATATTTCTTTCAAACTATTTGAGATTATTTGAATCGAAGTAGTAGTTATGGAGTTTGGGATCCAAGTTTGTAGATTGCACATATTTAGAGTATTCTTAGGGATAGCATTCATTGATCGGTTAGCTTGTGGAACTCAAATCGGCTATTTAAGTCAACCAATAATTGAGAGTGTTATAACACTCTATAAATATTTTGTTAGGAGTTGCATTGTGCATTTGTGTGTGTCAAAATCTGCAATTATAATCTCATCACTAGTGAATGTATAAATGCTTGCAGTGGATGTGTCTTTTATAATATTGAATTACTTAGCATTTTATACTATGCTATTTTCTAATATGTTATTGAAATATGGAAAACTGAATAAATGAATTTCCCTGAGAGTTGTTATATATGTTTATGCATAAAACCTTCACAAGGGTCATCACGCTCTAACTCTGTATGTAGAGAAGATGTTTGTCTTTGTAGGATGAGAAGTTACTTGTGTTGGGGATTATGATATGCACAATTATATAGGGTTAATTGTGGAAATATTACATTTATTTCTGATCTAGCACCTCAAATTATATGACATAGTTGTACAATGTGTTGTTATTTTTGTAGCCTAATGCCCCAAGAATTAAGATCAACCTACACTAGGAAGTGATCTCCTTGTATAATGGCGTTTTGTATTCAAATTTCACTATGTGGTTAATGAAAATTTCCAGTGAGAGGTGGAGTGAAAATGTGTCAAGGAGGTTTTTTAAATGACCGTCAACAATGTATCATGGCAGGCTTCTGAAACAGCAGGGATGCTAAGTAGTGAACCCCCTGAGATTGAGCTTTCTGATTATCAAAGATTTTCAAGTGGTGACATTGAAAATCCTTCGGACCTTCTTAAGGGTACACAAGCCTCATGATTGCTTTTCAGGTTAATTTTTCCCTCATTTCAAATACTTTGATTGCATTTTAAATTCTTTCATATGCATGTCTATTCATTTAAGAATGCAAAGGGAAAGTTTAAAAAGCTCCTAATAAACTCCAATTCTTTTAGGCTGTTTCATTGGAATCTTGAAACACATACATATGTACCTATACAGTGTGTGTGTGTGTTTAAATAGGAGAGAGAGATTTATATTTAAAAGAACCCACATCTTCTCCAACTAAAAGGTTTTGACCTTGGGTCTTACCAATGATACAAGTGTGATTATTGTACTAGCTATTATAAGTAACAAATTTCTTTGTTTTTAAAGTTGCAATTCATGGGTTTTCTTATTATTTTGTTTGTTTTCACTGAGTATGGTGCGAAAAATATTTATTGACATTCTTGAGTGCACGTTACTACATAAACTAATTATATATTGATGAAATCTAACTTGTGATCACAATTAAAGAATATTAGGTGTTTTTATTGTTAGTTCTAGCATGTTGAAAGTTCTTATGATTTATAGATGTGGGGTTGCAAGAAATTTTCTTTCTTTCATCCAATTTGTATTATATGGGATTTGGAATGTAGTATTTTGCAAGCATTTAGCCTGAAATGCATAGCTCCTGAAATTGTCCTTATGTTTGCATCCATATTGGGAAAATATGACAAATAAATTGTGCACTTGTCTATTAAATAAAGAACAAATTCAAGAAATAAAAAAATTATGTTGATGGATTCTTCTCTGTTTGACATGTTTTGATATCTATCAGATCTTGTTAATGATGCAATATTTGATATAATCAATTTTTCATTGTCGATGCAATCCCATGGCATCCATAGACAAAAATATCAATCTGATTGTGAGTTCCATGCATGCAAAATTTCAAAAGATAGCCAAAAATATAAAAAATGTCTATAAGTGATGAGCATTTGGAAGGGGATTCTACATTTTTCTAGAAATATCTAAACTTGCCATGCAATTCCATGTCAATAATGGAGTAAAAAATTAAAATGTACAAATCAAGCTGCAGGTATGGAAAAATTGTCTCATCCAAATAGAGGTCTTACTGTCATGTAATATGACAATATTACTGGATATTAATAGTGATTTTTTTGTAATGTATGGACTTCTGTAGAGTTGAAATAAATTTATGGGTTCACCCATGTGTCTATTGTGGCTACTTCAGTGTTTGAAAGGTTTTTAGATTCATTAAGCCATTTATTTGGAAACATGCATTGTGAACTAGCTTAGTGTGTTGACATGGGCTTTTTAAAACCAATGAATTTTCATTCTTCCCTGTAGGTAATTTCACTGAAATTGGCCTTCCGTTTGTCATTTTGATCTCTATATTTACTATTTATGGGAATACGGTTATTTTCTAATGACAAACATTGGATTTTGTGTATGCAGGATTTTCATTTAAAAAATAACATCTTGCAGTTTGCAGGTTATGTATGGGGTGACAATGAGGTATTCCCTTTCAGCTTCTGCATAGTTAGTGAATTCCAGTAAACTTATTTGTGTTATAATTTTAAGATTTATTTATTAGCATGGAGTTTGAGTACATGTTTTTATATTGCCTCCCTAGACAGAATGATTGTGTAGAATGGGTATTTTTTGAACTTGTGAATTGTAACTGAGGTAGATGCTAGTTTTGTACCATTACATACTATTTGTTGCACCAATTGAGGACATTTATTGCATAATGTGCAAGATTATACATCTCAGTATCAGTGTGGAGAGTGTTATTTAGTGGCATGTGGGGTTCTTTCATTATGCCTGAAGTTATATTACCTGGGCTCAATAGTGACTTTAGTCCTGCTACATTTGAATTACAAGTATTTAGTCCTCTTTTAACAATATTGTTCCCTAAATCAAGATCAATTGGTCACAATATTTCCAACAAGTTTTTTTCTCAAAACATAAGCACAATGTTTTAGAAAATCTTCAAGAAACACTCTCAGTTTACCCATATAGTTTCTTTTTCCAAGACAAAAAAAGGTTGCTGGTATGTCATAACTGATAATACCGAATATGGTGGAACAAAAAACTAAGTAAATGTTTTTAGTAGCTCCTAAAAGGCATTAAGAAAAGGGTACAAAAGTTTGAATGCTCAGTTTGAAAGATTTCCATGGAGAATCCAACTGAATCCTTCCTTTACCATAAGGTGATAGCAATCAAATAAGGTTGGAAGATTGTCAAGATGGATTTGGTGGAATTTTACTCGCAAAATGAGGAAGATCTAGATTTGGGGATTAATATAAGACAAGATACAATGCATAACCAGGTTAACATCCTAGAGAACCAGCAAGCATTGCAGTTGTAAGAGTGCCTTTGGGGATAGTGCTAGACCGGTATGTGATCTTTATATTTGGTATTACTTATCTGTAAAACTATCGAGTTGTAACATTTAAACTTTTTAATTTGTTAAGGGTGGGGGGGATATGATTTATTATTTGTGATAGGAGGGTTTACTGGAGTGTATTAACACTTCAACTTAGTTTATAAGTGATAAAAGTTAGTATCCTAGTTACTATATTAGTTCCATGTAGCCAACATACCATTTAGATATCATTAGGCCACAGGTGTTAGGTGGTTATAACACCTTAACCATTCACAGATGCTATATATAGGTAATTAGACACAAATTAAGGGCGTGCAGGAGATGTATAGGTGTTGTGGTATTAACAATAAAATCAATTACTGTGGTGGAAATAAATAATCAATTTGGTGGAAATATTTTTTTTTTAAATATTTTTTGTTGCTGTCGGTATTCCGACGGCTAGGTTTTTTAAAAAATATTTTTTTTCCATCGATAATGTGATGTTTTGACCAGTCGCTATAGTGAAACTTAGTATTTTCTTAACTTTCTTTCTATCTGATGTCTCTATCCGTCGCTATAGCAACAATAAGTATTTTTTTTTAAATTACTTTTCGTCGGTACTCCGACGGCTCTATCCGTCGCTATAGTGAAACTTAGTATTTTTTTTTTAGCTTACTTTTCATCAGTAATTAGACATTTTGACCTGTCGTTATAGCGACACTTAGTATTTTTTTTTTTAACTTTATTTTCGTCGGTGTTTCGGCGTTTACTATTTTATTATTAAAAATTATTTATGTCGGTCTTCCAACTTTCTACCGATGTTTTAAAAATTTCGTTGGTCTACTGACCTTCTAAAACCATCGTTCTAGTAATGTTTCGAGGTGTCGAACTAGCGATGAAATCAAGAGTGACATTTTCCGATGCGTGAAATCGTGGTTTCTCCTCACATCGGTATTCTGACACTTGGTTAGGGCATCGGACTAGCGACGCTTAGGACCATCAGAAATGTGACAAGTCGTTGAATGTCGGAAGTGTGAAAAAATTAAGAAACTTCGTAACTATCATCTCTATACTGACGTTTAAGTCAAGTGTCAAAAGTCCAACGTGAAGAGAAACAACGTTTTTCCTCACAGAAAAATTTTGCTTTTAGGTTGCCTATATGTCATAAGAGCGATGAAATGGCCATCGGAATTTTGGGAAAATGTGATAGTGTGCCTGTCCCACTTGGGTTGAGTACCCTGTTGCTAGGTTGCAGTGTTACGTACATTCCCTTGGGGATTGTTTCCTAGATTACCTTGGGAAGATTGTTTTTGGTTGCCTTTCCTCTTCATTTTGGAAGTAGAAGGATTAGTCACACCCTGCTGTGCATACACCTAATCCTGAGGGGGTGGTGGATGCTATTGCGAGAGTTGAGAAGGCAAGGCAGGCTGAGGTGCTAATGCTGGAGGAGCTGGAGCACCAAGCTGCGGATACGGAAAATGAGGAGGTTGGGCAACATTGCGGTAAACAGGTTGGGCAAAAAGAGGAGGCATGCCGTATCCTGGATACATGCTACCAGGAGGGGGAAAGTGATGGAGGAGCTGGCCCCTCCCTAATGGAAACCATAACCCATGGGAGGATGAGTGTACGGATGAGAAAAGGCTCCGACGATACCGTCGGTGGCATGGGATGCCCCCGGTGCATTGGAACGACCAGGTCTAGGGAGATCAGGGAAGATGGTATAAACATAACCAGATTGTGCGTAAATTAGGTCATATTTCAATGCAATCTGGAGGGCAGCTTCCTTAGTCTCAGGGAAGTGAGAGGCGACATATTTGCCAATGGAAGGAAAAATGGATTTGAGAAACCAGTCCAGGTAGACCCGGTCTTCGAAGGTAGGGGCTCGAAATAATATCTTTCTTCTTCGCCATTCTTGGACATGATCATATAGGTGGGTTGCAGACAATTTACGGAAAGAGTTCAAGAGTTCGGTACTGGTGTCATAGCAAAGGGGAAGCTAGAAGTAAGACAAAAAATCCATAGCAAGAGTCACAAAGGTAGTATGAGAGGCAGAGGCCTGGTCGACATACCACTTGGAAGCTTCCCCAGTAAGCATACGCTGGAACAATTGAATACAGACGGAGTCATCACTGATGGAATTAGAAAAACACCACATGTGGAAAGAATGAACATGGTTGGTGGGATCCTCTCCAGCGATTCATTCAAACTTGGGGATGTCTGAAGGGAGCTTGGTTGGCATAGCAGGCCAACCAGGATCATGGTGTATGGCATCATTAATCAACTGGCTAAAGTCGGGAAGGCTGAGGCCTTGCATATAAGGGAGCAAGGGATAAACTAGGATAGTTCATGTTTTGGCCCCACTAGTAGCATTCCCAGTAGTAGGGTTGGGGCTACCACTAGCGTTAGGTCTTGAACCATACATGGTGAAGGTGATAGAAGGAGAGTCTGGGATAGAACCAGAAGGGGAACCCAATGAACTAGAAGCCGAGTCAGAATGGGGACTCAATAGGAGTAAGTATTCCTACTGAAAACTGTGGATGAAGGCCTAAGAGTCTCAAACATAAACGCCTTGGGGGCGCAGTGATGAAAACAAATAGAAATCGCAGAAGGAAGAGAGACCAACAAGGGCAAGGAACTACAGGATCAAAATTATTACAATGTAAAAATAAGGGTAGGGAGGTGCAGGATCAATTGATTACAATGTTATAGTCTTGGCCTAGTGGTGTAAACCAGTTGCTCTTCACTTAGGATGTGCGTGTATGTGACAAGTGTGTTAATTTTAATTAAGCCCAGAAGTGTGTTTAGAAAAAATAAAAAAACATGTTGTATAACTATAAGTAAATCTGAAAGTGACAGTAAAGGAAACTGAATAGGATAGAGAATAAACAGTTAAAGATGTATCAATTTAAATCTAAGGAGGAGGGCTTCCCAACAACTAGTCTATGGGTGGGAGAAATCTAGTCAAAACACACAAAATGACCAATGGATATAAATTCAATAGGGGCAAGGATCTAAAGGTGAGCTCTGTTGGAAATAGGTGCATAAAACAACAAAAAACCAGAGGGAAAAGTTCTACAAAAAGGGTGGCGAAATGTTACAACCTGAAGGGAAACGGAGGGGACCCTAAAGGAGGACCAAAAAAACTGAAAAGAGGTGTTTTGGATGGATGAATAACTGATCTAAAATGGATCTGAAAGTAGAGGTTCAGATATGAAAAATGGTTGAACACACTAAAATCTCAGAAGACTTGCTTCAACTAAACTCCCCCTAAAAATGTGGAAGCGTATTGAAGCCCTAAGGGGATTGGTTCCTACTTTGACGAGTAAAACAAAGAAATTACAGGTCCAAGATGGGTGGAGAGGGAGGTTAGAAAACCATGAACAGTAGCCCATACAAACTTAGAAAAGTCACAAAAAAACTCCTGCAAAAAGTACAGGTCACAGGTTTGAGGCTGTTTTCTACGTCCTGAAGGTTGAGGTCGCAGGTTTTGGCCCAAAAGTGTGACCTACACTTCTGACTCTTTCAGGATCAAGTTTCAAAAGAAAGTGTAGACTCAGCTATGGTTGATACCTGTCACCT
The DNA here is from genome assembly GCA_034641835.2 of Pinus albicaulis. Classification (NCBI taxonomy): domain Eukaryota; kingdom Viridiplantae; phylum Streptophyta; class Pinopsida; order Pinales; family Pinaceae; genus Pinus; species Pinus albicaulis. Next base: position 1,352,901,502 of record CM076575.1, read on the forward strand.
GTGCAATAGGCCCAAAAACACACATAAGTTATAATTTTTACTTTTTTATGGTTTTAGAGGTTAAAAACAACACCGAGAAATGAAAAATAAGAATCTCAAGAAATAACTTAGGGGTTGAAGCAGCTGGTCATGCAAGGATTTGAAAAATGACAATGGTCGTAATTATAAACCCTTGTGAAGTTGCCAGTTGTTAGTGTGAATTCTAATCGCAAGCGTACAAAAAAATATCACTTTAGTTGTGCATAACAAATAGATCGAACATTAAGGATGGCTGTCAATTTCCTTAGATATGTAGTTAGTGATCAGAATAAATGCTACGGAAATATAGATCTATGCAATTAAAGACATTAAAAAACAAATAATAAGCAAGAGTTGCTCGATGCATCCAATGAACAAGACAAGAATTTTTAAATAATTTTTTGTATTATGACACCTAGGAAGGGAACATAGAAAAATGTTACCAGTCCCACTCAATGGGATGGGTTCTTGTATGTCATCAACTCTTCAGATCTAAGATCTCTCTCTCTTGATGGTGTAGAAAACTCAGACAAAAATGGAACTGAAGGGGAGCTCACAAGCAAAAATGTAGAAAAATATGACAATGATGGAGGATCAAAGTCAGACCAAAAGTATAGATCAAGAGTGATATCTAGTCAGCAAAAGGTAGTGAGAGAATGGAAAAAACTTTCTATTTATAACAAAATATTGAGTTAGTCTAGATATTTATGCATAATTAAAATATTATTAACCAAATCTAGATCCAAATTTTATGGAATATTTTATTATTTTTGTTGGAGGGAAAAAGAATTTGAATTTGGTCAAATCCCTTTATTTGTAAATAATTAATAAATAAAATATTTGGTCAAATCTAACAAGGAATAATATTTGAATAATGTTCTAAATAATTATTCCTAGAAAATAATAAGATAAATAATGATTTATCTAATTAATTTCCCTATTTTGGGTTAAATATGACCATGAATATTAATTAAACTGTGGTTTAATTAATTATTCCTTGAGGAAAATCAAACAGATAAGGATTTATTCAATTATTCCTCATGGGGTTTCCTGTTTAGACCATAAAAAATTTAATAAATTATGGATTACTAAGTTATTTTTCATAGTGAAAGCAATTTTACTAGGGTAAAATTGGTCTTACATGGTGTACTTTGGTTAATATAATAGTAACAGGTTAGATGACCAAAAATTGATGTAACACCATGTCAATTTGAATAAAAATGTATACAAATTTGCATGATTCTAATTCAGAATGGAGTTTAGATGTATAAAATATTCCTCCATTTCAAAAACTCTAGAAGCTCTTATCAGGAGCATCATATGGAAAGAAGTTGGTAGATGAAAATGGTCAACCTCTTCACCATGCCAATTGGAACATGGCATATTCTAGCTGCAATCTTGAGTCAACAATGGTAATATTTTTTTCGTATAATGCAATTTCAATAACCCAATTGCATTGACATACTTTCTAATATCATTGATATTATACTAATGACGTTCAATATTTTTTGAAATTAGGATTCTAGTGATGATGAGCAACCCATCTATCATCTTCCAGTGCACCTCACTACAATTTCAACTCGAGAGAAGGTTGCATTAAGAGAAAGACTCAGAGAGGAAGCATACAAATAATCGTTGAATCAACCACCTTTTCAATTCCCACTACGTCTAGATTCACCAATTAGGAATGAATACAACAATAATAGTTCTTCATCACAAGTTACAAATGGAGGCAATCGAATACGGGTTGGTATGGATGACTGCTTACTAAATATGACTCCCATGGAGAAAATTCTATCAGATTCATTCCATAATGATGAGCTAGGGAATGCTGCTCATATCACTAATACCTTATTCAAAATCCTCAAATCTACTTCAACCACCCCTCCTTTTGGACTTGGTGGCAAGTAAAAGTCTACTCAGTTAGGGAAAACATTGTTGTTGTACAATGTGAAATCAAATTTTGGCATGTCAAGTGCATGTTTATTATAAATATTGAGTTAATCAATCCACACGATCTGTCAATTTCCTTATATTTTGTCACACAATAAAAAATAAAAAATGGTCAATTTTATGAATGTTAAATATTTAAATTGTACAATTCTATTCCACACCAACTACAGTATATTCAGAGATAATTTTTTTCCGAGTGATAATGTCTTATCGGGTAGCTACGAACAGGAAAAGAAGTTTTTGAAAATGTTGGGTGTTGAATCCGTATCATATCATGCATGTTTGAGCGATTGTATTATATAGAGGATAATATGCATACAAAGAGATATGTTAAAAATGTGGGCATGGAAGGTACCTTAATTCAAAAAAATGCGTAAATCTCATGTCCCTCCTCATAATATATTGATGTACAATCTTATAATCCAAAGGATTAAAAGACTCTTTCATTACAAATAATTATCGATTTTGTAGGGATTACATGCCTCACATAAAAGTGAGTCAGGAGTTATGCGTGTCCCAATAGATTCAATACCCATGAAGCATATAAAGGATACATGGCCTGAAAATTTCAAGGATTAAGTATGAAGTCTATGACTCAACATAGACATGCACGAATTCAACCCATATTCCCTCCAAAACACCAACTATATTTTTGGACTGTAGTAGTGATCATCAATAATATATCCTCATGGTTTTCCTTGAATAATGAAAATATTATGTTGGCTCCCATAGTCCCTGATAGAAGAAAATTGAAGAATATGGATGTCTACTTACAACCATTGGTAGATGAAATGGAGGAATTATGGGAAGGGATACATGTGTACAACGCATCAAGACCCATCACAACAAAGAGGAGTCTTACATTGTATGGCATATGTGCTTACACCATACATGATTATCCAGGATTAGGAGTTTTCTTTGGTAAATAAATTATTTATTTATTTATTTATATATGTAACAATATTGTTTGACATATTAATTTAATTCACTGCATTTTTTCATATATTCATGGTTGCTCATGTGCCGACTTTTATACAATAATTTCATAGGTCTTGTAGCAAAAGGGTATCATATATGTAAATGTTGTGGACCTTATGTCAAGGATAGGTGGTCTAAACGCCTACGAAAGCTAGTATATGACTACTCCAAGGTATTCATCCTAGAAGAACATCCTTACACAAGAGAAACATTCGCTTTCAATGGTAAACCAAAGATAGCCCAAAGGCCCGCAATAATGAAACCATTTGACTAGCATAGAGCATATGAGAGAGAGAAGGAGAAGGAGTTTGTAGAAATGTTTGATTCAAATGGAAAGCCTATTTTCGATGATATATAATTCTTTGACACCTATTTTGAGAAATTTCCAATTGGGATGAAAAGGAAATATATCTTTTATGAGCTCCCATATTGGGCGAATCTTATGATTTCCCACTTACTAGATCCCATGCATTTATTTAAAAATGTTTCATCTTCTTTATGGAGGAACATATCAACAAAATAAAGTGACACATTTGTTGTTATGAGAGATATTGTTTCTGCAATAACTAAAAAGAAACATTATCCTAGACATGAAAATAGAGGAGAGGTTGGTCCCTCTTGGTATTTCAAAGAAGGTGATGTCCCATGGATTTTAAAGAAAGGATGTTATTTCTTTGGAAAAGTATGTTATAATGAGTGTGAATGTTCCCTCTTTGTATGAGTCTTCATTACGATGTTGCTTCACTATGGAAGACTATTTATCGGGGTTGAAATTGCATGACCATTTGAACCTTCTAAGCGTATGTATGTCAAAAACATGAATTTTTATTTTTATTTAATTTTATTTATGTAATGGGATATTTTATAATTAATTTTCGTATAATGTACTATTTAATGTGCAATGTCATTATCCTCTTCTCATGTGTGGGTTTGTGAACCATGATTTCCCCCAAGACCTACGGTGTTCCATATCTAAATTATCTTCATTTGTATATTGGATCACATCAAAAGTGTCATATGGCTAGCATTCCACGGTGGTGTCAAGAGATAGATGAGATTTTTTGTATGTTTCAGAAGGAACTATCAATGATTTTCATGGACTTGTAACTTCATTTTCTAATTCACCTAGTAGATGAGGTTGAATTAGTTGGGGTCATTTCTTGTCGTCAGATGTTCTTCTTAGAGAGGTACATGAAAAAATTAAAATTTTTTATTCAACAAAGGGAAAAACTCGAGGTAGTATGTGGCCGAGGGATATATATCGCATGAGTCTTTATATTATGCTAGTGAGTACATAAAAAAGATAAAAAGCATACTAGTGTGGCGATTTGGGGCAATGAAAGAGACGAAGGAAAAAGAGAAGGGGAGCTTCTAAAAAAAATTGGAAACAGGCGCATGATAAAGAGTAAGTGTAGCGTACCATTTTTAAAATTAATAAACAACAACTATTCACACCAAACTTCATATTAATGCATAATTTGATCTCATATGTACTATATATATGTTGGTTTGATTTCATCAACAAATTTAAAAATTTAAGCCATCAACAAATTCATTCTTTACAATTTGGAAGTGACCCAATTGTGGGTCACATTGTACAAAGAGAAAAGGACGAAATGAGACAGTGACATGAAATAATAAAAATAGTTGAATGGTAGAAGTGTGCCTTATCCTTATCATTTAAAAGAAAATATGACAATGACATGCCCTAAAATTTGGTTTTCTGATCAAGTAAGAGAGAAATATCGTGCACTTGGTCGTTACCCGGGTGCTGAAGAGGTTGCGCTAAACATAGGGATCGGGTGTAGCAACTCGGTAATTTTAATCTCTTTCTGTATAGTTTTAAATTCATATTGCACCTTTGAATTGTATAACACATAAACATAATTTTTAATTATGTTTGTGTTATTAGAAACATGAAATTGTGTTTTTTTCACTTTTTTAAAAGTGCATTTTCTCCCATCTATGTGGGAATATGGACATAATTTTTTCATAGACGATGCTAATGATGGATGCATGACACAAGACTGTGGAGTAGAAGTGGAGTTTGACCAATCTAGTTGTGCTAGCCACCACAATCAAAACCTAATGTAGTCGACATTAGTTTACATTGGAAATATACAAGAGATCGTTCAAGTGGACTTCTCTTCGTTCCAATATGTTATTTTTAGGTGAAAGTAGTGGGACACCTTTGATTGGAATAATGTAAAGGAAGATCAAAATAGTGGGCCGATATCTATCAACTCTAGAAATATGTGGCATGAAGCTAGAGAGCCTTATCTTTTCCCAAAACACTGCAACTAGGTGTTTTGTTACCCAGATATGTTGGATAGCGATTGGTGGTTCGTATTAATACATGGCCCTAGATTAAAAAATATTTTTGGGAACAACATTGTTATCATGCCAAGTGAGGAAGATAACAAGTATGATCACAATGGAGAGTGAAATGTATTTGTGTTATTTCATCATTTATACTATTGTTGTTTTTTTTTGTCTTAACTATTTCGCTAATTATATATTTTTTAATTCATCTTGTTGGCATTTTATAATATAACTCGTAAGTTTCACAAATATTTTTACACGTTTTTTTCTAGTGGAAACATTTTTACGGTACTTAAAACTAAGTACTTCTAATTGTGTACATTATCTAACCCTTCTCAAATAGGAAAATGAGAACATAATAGTGAATTTAGAATAAAATTGAAGATTTAGTCTCGATTTAGATACTTATTGGTTTAGTCACATGTTTTTTCTTCCTATTTAGTTCAAAATAAATATAAATAATCATATTGTGATAACTCTATGATGAATTTAACAAACATGTCATTGAAAGTCATGAGCATAAGACATGTAAATCACATTTTCGGTTTGAAGGACATCAATTGTATAATATGACAGTGGCGTGAAAGGAACACCAATATGTTTTCATGGTGTTTAGTGTGTGACTAATAAGAAACATGAAAGCGTAATATGATATATTTTCTCCATACCACTACCTTATAATTTCACTCTTATTTTACTATTTGAACCAATAGCCTTTAACAAAGTATAAACTTTTCAAACTTCCTTTTATGAAATCGAAGGTGCCACGGAAGTTTGTAGTAGTGACCTCTCAGATCTACCAAAGACAAATGGAGTGTGTATTGTAGGAAAAAAATCAGGTGTTCTCCCACTCTCTAGACTCCCATGGTCATACCATATTGTATGGGTTCGTCATTTTCTCCTGCTCCCATTGTTGCTCCCTTTGCTGACAACTCTACTACATGATTGACATATAAATAAATCAACTTCATACATGAAATTAATTTTTTGCTTATTAAATGAAAAATGTATTTATTAATATGCAAACTTAAATTTAAATTTTAAAAAAAAATTCATCGGTGCACCAAAAACACCATCATGCATCGTCTTTGGTGTGTTGTAAAACACAACCACACTAGAATCAGTGTGCACATACATCGAAGCACCATTTTTTGTTCACAATTTTATTTTTTTATGCAATTCATCACATTATACATTAGTGTGAACGTATAACCATTTCGCACTAGTAAGGAACATTCATGTTATCGAACGCACCGACCTATAACTATATTTTTAAATATTATTTTTATAGTGAATTTGGTAAATATGATCGTACTGGTGCGAGAGGAACATATCAAAAACACTGCATTTGTAATGTTCATTAATGTCCCTAGATTTTTTTTGGAAAAACCCAATGTGTGAAAACGAGTGCAGTAGCTCGTAGAAGATTTTACTATTATGTAGAATTATGAATACAATTAAGGGAAACAAACATGGTTTTCCCAAACAGAGAAAATCTTGGCAGACGTACCTCTATATCTCGGAGACAGAAAACATGGTTGATTCAACTAAGGATGAAGAACCCCATCGATGCCTACGCAGTCACTGCATCACCCTTCAATGTGGCTACTTCACACCTTTTGGATCTACAGAAAACGAACCCTTTCCGGCCCACTATAACCCCAACATTGCCTTTCCTAGCTATGCATTGGCCCTCCTACCTTGCGTGAACCTCTGCACTGCTATGGCTAGGCCCATGTCACTCCTGCTGTGCCTATCCAGCCTCTCCATCACCCTCTCTGGACTGCACGAGGCTCTGCATTGCCTCTTCATGACCCTGGATAGACTGTGTCACCCTTGCTGGGTCTCTACACTGCTTTAGTATGGAACTTCCTCTCTACCAATGTATTCTCGGCCTCGGATCTGAAATCCCACCATCGATCTGCCTCGCACTGCACCGCAAGCTAACTCAAAAATTTTCAACAAATCGCGCCCCAAAATTTCAACTTAGCTCAAGTGATGTCACTCTGTGTGTGTTCTCCAACTGACCCCAAGCCTTCCTTTAATAATTTTATTATTTAACATTCAACGGTCGTGATCTAATCTCTAATCAATGGCTAAGATTATAAAAGTATTGATCCACGTCACTTAGAACATTCTCACCCACATGTTTTAATTAATTCACTTTAATTATTTAATTTCCCTAAGTTGGACTTAGGGTCTCCCTTAAGATAATTAATTATTTGAATAAATTTTACACTGGGTGGAATTTCTCCAAACAATTTCCATGACTTTGAGATTTCATGTGTTCTAGTCCCTCCACAAAGTTTCAGAGCTAGAGCACATCCGATGCAACCCAAAATATCAACACTCCCTCTTAGAGAGGGATGTGCTCTAACAACACTTCAACCTAGAAGTGTTACTCTGATCCATGGGATTGATCCCCTGTGATGTTGATTCTCGGCCTATTTCCCCTCATACACTGTGTTGTTGCCTTCCATATTTCTACCCGTGACTCTTCCATTGTCACTACCTCATATGTACTGCAGCTCCCTCTCAAATACTGCATCATGCTACCCATAGCACTGTCACCGATAACTACTACATTGCAATTGAGTTGCTGAGAAGTAAAAAATTGAATGACATGACCAAAAATATTGACAAACAAGTGAGTTTGGCTGCATCTAAATATTGAAGCACCCTCTCATGCTACATTGCGCTAACCCTCTAAAGCTCTGCGTTGCTGCTATTCTAAAATCTATAAGCATTGGCCCTCTGTACTGCTGAAGTCCCATCAACCTCTACATTTCTTCTTCCACACTGTTGTTGCCTCTACACTGCATTGTTCCAGTCTTCAGCGTCCTAACTGCCATCGTGCCTCCATAATCCTCTGCACCAACTAACTCTAGTCATCCTACTATTGTCTTTAAGGTCTCATGTAACTCGTATGTGATCCAAGGGTTTGGGCACATCAAGGATCCTGCTCCCCATCTATAGTTCAAGGGAACTACAGATCATTGTCGCCCCACCTCTTTTGTCGAGGCACATGAGAACTAATAGCCAAATCATCATCACTATCATCATCCCCTTTAGCTGTCGCAACCTTGGAATATGAATTTTCCTTTCCCTTCTTCTTCTAAGGACAAGTATTGGTGAAATTTCCTAATTCGCCACATCTAAAGCATCAGACCTTTGAGAGGTCCTTCTTCTTCTTCCCTTGTTTCATCCACTATCCCTTAGATGCAAGAGTTTCATATTCCTCCTCCTCCTTCTTGATCATGGCTCCTTTGATGCTGCTACCCATCTTGGACATTCTCTCGATCTCCTCTTGATGAAGAGTTTCATACATGCCCTACCAATTTCGAATTTGAGCTCTGCTGAAAATACTCTAGATAAAGGTCTCCCAATCATCGATGACAGCATTTAGGGTGATCCTCACCATGATACCATCATCAAGAGTTGGCCCCATAGAAACCAGTTGATCTTGAATTGCCTTCAATCAAATGAGGAAGGGATTGATTTCCTCTCCCTTATGCATTTGAAATAGTCGCAGTTAATTCTCCAAAAGCATCTTCCTCTGGACAGAATTACCTTGATACAATGTGGTCAAGGTTATCCACATCTCATTTATTGCATTCTTATTTTCAATGTGGGGGACCACATGATCCTTTACCTTTTCCATTATCAAGCACTTGTTCATTTTTGGTGCTTCCTCATACTTCTTAAGCAGATCAGCTTCAATAGGAACAACTACAACCTCCTCTCATAATATTTCATGCGATATTTGTCAAGGAATGATAGGATTCTAGCCTTCGAGATGAAAAATTTAGATGCTCCATCTATATTGTATTGATCCCTCAAACCATGAGAGGCCATCTCTACTCAATGATGTTGAAATGGATGCTCTTATCCCTTATTCTGTTGTTGCTCTCAGCAAGAGACTAGATCTAGGTTTCTTGGTGATAGAAACCCTCTAGAGAATATGCTCTATCTGACCAGTGATTTCCTTCCCATAAATCCTCCACAAATTATGTCATATCATCCCTCTCTAATCACTCCGCTGATTGGATCTCAAAATTATTTTCTAGAGATTCTATTGAGGAATTGTTTCCCCTTAATTTGTCAACCCTACTAGATACTCTTCTGCACCAGCAGAATCAATTCCCCACCAATAACTTCAAATATCAAAACTGCATCTCCAGCCATGAAAACTAGCACAACCTCACCCCCTCTCAGATTCTATCATGCTCTTGGGCCTGCGTTAGCTGTATATGAGCTAGATAGGCTCTGCATGATCCTTATAGGCCTTCGTCAGCCTCTGCATGATCTATACATGCTTTGCATCACCCCTGATGGGTCTGCATTGTCCCTCAGGTGTTGTGTTGCCTCTTTATGGATCTGTGTTATTTCTGTTGCCTTCCTGAAGTAAAAAAATCCGTCCCTTTGCTAATGGCTTTAGCTCCCCTTGATCTGCAGTAACTTTAATACCATGCGAAATTCCTAAAACTAATTAACATAAATTTCTACTGTAGAAATATGGTTTACTTATCCTACTTTAATTTTTTACATTTACAAGTTATTTTCATAAATATTTTGAAAACAATGAAGTAAACACACTACAGATCTACACATGCATACAGAGCAAGTATTGAAGAAAAAATCACACATGACAAAGGACACACAATATTTTTCAGACAAATGTCCGTAGAAAAAACCAATGCAGGAAAACTGATCCAACAACTTTTAGAGGGTTTTATTATTATGCATAATTCTGAATACAATCAAGGGCATCAGACATGGTTTGCCAAAACAAAGAACTTCTTGGTACATGTACCTCTATCTCTGGGAGACAGAAAATATGGTTGATTCAACTGAGGATGAAGAACCCCACAGGTGCCTAAACAGTCACTACATCACCCTTTAATGTGGTTGCTTCACACCTTCAGGATCTACTGAAAATGAGCCCTTTCTGGCCCACTAGAACCCCAACGCTTCCTTTCCCATCTTTGTGTCATCCTTATGCAAGCCTCTGCACTGCTCTTGTTGGGCCTGTGACACCCCTAATGGGCCTATGCATCCTCTACATCACCCTCTTTGGATTGTGTGAGGCTCTGCACTACCTCTACGTGAGCCTAGCTATACTTGGTAACCCTTGCTGGGGCTCTACATTTCTCTAGTATGGATCTGCCTCTCTGCCAATGTATTTTCAGCCTCAGATCTAAAATCCCACTGTCAATCTTCCCCTCACTGCACCACAAGCTCACTCAAAAATTCTCAACAAACCACGCCCTAGAATTTTGACTTAGCTCAAGTGATGCCACTTTTTCCGTCTTCTCCAATTGACCGCAAGCCTTCCTTTAATAATTTAATCATTAAAAATTCAATGTTCATGATCTAATTTCTAATCAACAGACAAGATTAGAAAATACTTGATCCACGTCACTTAGAACATTCTCACCGACATGTTTTAATTAACTAACTTTAATTATTTAATTTACCTAACTTAAAATTAGGGTCTCCATTAAAATAATTAATTATTTGAATAACTTTCAAACCGGGAGGAATTTTTCCAAATAATTTCGGGGTCTTGGAGATTTCATGTGTTCTAGCTCCTCCACAAAATTTTGGAGCTAAAGAACATCTGATGGTACCCAAAATCTCAACGTGCATTACATTAAAATACTGAAAATCCAACTAAATACACTCGATTCACAAGGATATCAATCAGTATAACACATATTGGACTCGAAAGAATCAAATATATGTTTGTCAAATTCTGAAACCCTATTGTGTATTCTTCACCTTTTGGCTTCGTAATTTGGTTTCTCAGGTTTTGCAATTATACTCTTACTTTCTAATTGGGTCCTTTGTATTTGTAAAGATGTCAACCAATAAAACTAAGAGCATATGTAAGATTTCCCAAAAAAAATTTCGATGATGTCAGAGCCTTGCGTTGTCATATTTTATTACTTCGAAACTGGGATTTTAGGATTTGTAAGGATATCAAGCAAGAAAAACCATATTAAAAATTAAATGACCCCATTTGGACACTCAACATATGGGAGTATAACAAATAGGTATGTACAAATTTTATAAATTATAAATTACATTATCATGTTAAAGGGATGACATCGAGTTACATTTGAATCCCCCCTTTCTCTTAAACCGTCTATACCAAAAACTAACTAATGAAACCACCGAGAGAAGGAAGGTGGATGAAAGTGAAATCGCTCAAAACGTAAAGAAAGGAGGTTGAAAGTACATATGTGAAAGATCTATACATGGGATTGGAGGCACCATCATCAACATATTGTTGACGTTGGTGTTGTTTTCAAGTTGAACTAATAATCTCTTACAACATAATAGGAAAATTAAAAATAATTATAATACACATATTTTGTAGTTATTGGGCATGCCTAAATTTTTTGTAATGCTATAAGTTTGAGGCCATTTTGATGGAAATGGGAGCAAAGAGATCCACCGGAATAATACTAGTGAATACTAGTGAGAGTAGAATGCCGGAAAACACTATTGGATCTCTCCAGGACGTGTGCGCTAATAATCACAATCCAACTTATCTGCTAATATGTTATCATTAATTGTCTAAATTTGTCATCAAATGGCATAGAATGAAGAAATTGAATCCATTATGATCCAACAAATTATGTGCAGTCTCTCCTTTTATTTATTCGAGAGCAAAGAATTATGTGCAAATATCGATGGTGATGACTGAAGAATGTCAATGTCAAGAATAGCTAAAGCCGAATTTATCGGTCCTTTGAGCCACTCTTGTTGGGACTGTGACAAAATTAATAAAAATCCAATTTCCATGGAGGACATTATATTTTGGGCTGCTCTAAATTGACGTTGTTACTGTTTCCAATGAGGTATATCACTGTAGAATCCGAACTAGTTACAAACTTGTACTCTGTGTTAAGCATGAATTTTCCAAAATCCACATTCTTTATCTAAGTTATAGCAGAAACTACTAAAATAATTCCATCTCTTCTACTTAAGTCGAGGTAAATTTCAGGCAAATGGCGTGAAAAATGGCATAGACAAGCGATTTACTTTTCATAAAATAATATGCTCTTAATTAAACTGCCAGATTGTCTACATATTTCAATAATAAGCAAGAAAGCCAATCTAAATTCACTCAAATTTTCTTAATTTCCCTCAATATATTTAAGGATGCGTTCAAAATTTCCTATACTAAGAAGTTCCAGTCAAATGGTGTGATATTAAGCACAAAGGAAAGGCAACATATTCACTTTCTTTCTGACGACGCTTTATTTAGGTCAACTGTCAAAGAATATGTATTCCCATACTACATGAAAACATTGAAGACATTTAACAATATATGTATTTCTAGATATAAAGTGGAATCCTTAAATATTAGAGAAAGATGAAAAATTTACGTGAAATCAGAGCTGAAACAGACCTACAGTGCTTGAACAGCCTACAACTTCGAGCATCACGCTAAACGCTAACTTCACATGAAAATTTTTATTGCAAAGTCGACATTCCCGAGAGATAAAATGGCACACACTCAATATATTCTATATTATGAATCAGAAATTACACACATATTTATACAAGCAAAAGTCTTAAGATAGGAATTCTATCTTCCCAGAGCAAATACCGATAATTAATGGTTGAGAGATTCTCTCAACCACCCACACTAAACTAGGAGAAACTATATTCTAGGTTCACATTATGTAGGAACAAACTCTGATAAAATTACAACTATGAACAGAAGTGGGTAATTATTTCTAACTCCCCCCATATTGTAGCGTGGTAGTGATTATGATGCAGGCAGTCAACATGGTATTATTGACATCATATAAAAGAGCAACCATCCACCAGAATGCATGGGTACCAACCGCTGCAACCGCTAGTCCTGTAGGATGTCCTTCACCTGTAGGATGTCCTTCACATACATGATTCTGTCGACCGTTATCACTGCATATATGTACCTACAAATCCACCACCATCGAGCGAATTGCATGTGCAGAACCTCCAAAACAAAGAGAGATCAGTGCCTTTCTAAGCCAAATATTCATGTCCAAATAACAATCGCAACAGTTGCGCTGATTGCGCCTTTCGACGCAACTGTCAGATAGAAAAGTGCGCCGACCCTCTTGTGCTCAGACACACCAATATCTGAGACCGTGAGCCAGGTGTTACTGCAGTCCACCTGCTCCTACGAGCACAAAGCTCCCGTGTACACATTAGCCACTCAGGCAATATGCCACCACCGGGCAAGTCCGATCTGCCACCACCGGGCAAATCCGCCAACTTCAATATGCCACCACCGGGCAAGTCCGATCTGCCACCACCGGGCAAATCCTGTAGCCACTGAGGCTCTGTATGTGGTTTCTGGCTCACCACAAACCATCACTTTACAGTGACAAAAGATGGTTTCAGGCCGACCATAAACCATTACAAAGTGGTTTTAAGATCACCACGAACTTTCAAATGCCTTTACCAGGCTTACATTCCATACTTCAACATTTGGAGTTTCTGGGTACATATAATGACCGTTACAAAAACTGGACTTGCTTATAACATGCTAGGGAGTCTATTCCACAAACCACACTAACTCAAACAAACATATACTTTGTTGTCCACCATAAACGTTGTTGCTACTCCTTTACCTCATCTGTTCATTGTTCACATCTTGGGCATCTTTGTCTGTTCAAATAACTTCTTGGAACTCCATGTTTAACCTGTCATTTGTTAGAGTAGCTAATTCTAACAAAATAACTCTGCCTACATTGAGTTAGCTAGGCTCAATAAGGCTCAATAAAACATGATTCCAAGAAAATACAACATAAAATCTTCAAATTTAATTTCTCTATCTCTGCCCATAGATGATTATTTTCCAAACATACCAGCAGCTATTTTTCACCAGCAATACCTGTGAGGGGTCTACTGATAAAGAAACGAATTGACGACTTTTCACCTGGACTCAATCCAGTGCATTCAAACACTGATGATCCAGACATAGGCACACAGCCATGCGAAGAGAACACAATTTTCCCTTCAAGAACATTAATCCAAGACTCCACGGTCCAATCCTCCGTCGCGTTTCAGTATCCAATTCTCCCGGCATCGCAACATAATGCCACTTCCCCCGCTCACAGTATCAAGGCTTGGTAACTGCTTCCAAGCATGCTGCCTCATACTCGTTGACGTACTGCAACAACTAAAATCCATTGTTTAGCTAATCTCCTTGCAATTGAACATGCAGACCTGTCTCCACAATCTATTTTCATCACACTGGGCATGCACAAATTCAATTGGTTTCCATCACAATAATTCTTGCTTCTACTTTTCTCCACTTTTTGAAATCATCTTCGACCGCTTGGCATCTTCATCTTCAATTCACATTTGTTAGAGTGATCAGTTCTAACAAATAGCATTTATATGCTAAGTTGATCAGGCTCAACATACTTTCAAAAATAATTCAAGAAAACAATTCAATTCACCAAGCACTATGAAAATAGAACTTAATAAACCAGAACACTCCATAGCAAGTTCTTTGAACTGCAAGACCTCACAGCATCCTATCAAATTTTCACCACTAGCCAATACCTATTCCTGTTAACAACACCATTTTGAAAGTTATCCAAAACTCTATGTCGACTTGATGGCTCTTTATATATGTGTCAATCTCATTGCAAAGTTTCTTTAAGGGGGAAGCATGCCATAAATAATCTATGCAGAGGAATCAAATTAATGTGTTCCACACGGCGCCATCTACTTCACTGCAGGTACGATGCACCTCTTTTAACCTTTCAACAGATTTACAGATTCCACTGCAAGTTCAATCAAATGATGCAACACAAACATTGCCCGCTTGTGCCTTCCATTCACAATCTGGAGGAGTACCACAGCGCATGCTCCGTTCATCTATGTGTTCAACATCTAGCCCAATGAACCAGGACCCCAATGAAACATCTTCATTGGCATACCTATGTAATATTTGTGAATTTATAGATATGTACGTAGCCAGATCTTTTGAAATAGCAACCAATGTGAATTCCTGGTTTAGATCGGTAAGAGTGGTGGCCAGCATCCCTAAATTAACATGCAAACCTCTGATCAAGTTGCGTGAAACAAAACTTACAGTCGGAGAATCTGGAAACTTCAATGGCTGCCCAACAACATTCTCTAACGTTTCTCGATTGCATGCCTCGTTGAACGGTGTCGTCCCGTAAAGCAGCTCGTATAAAAATATCCCAAATGCCGTCCAGTCAGCAGCACTCCCGTGACCCTGTCGTCTCCATATATCGGGCACGTTCTTGTTTGATTTGAGCGCCAGATCGAGCCTCCAAAGAATCCCAACGAACTGCTCCAGCTCAGACTTTCAGCTTCACAGTGCTAAGCTTCAAATCCATGTCCTTCATTTTTCTGGTAAAAAACTGAAAAATATGAATTCACCCGCTACTGCCTATACTCATAGTTTGCAGATTCATCAGGTTGAAGGCTCGATATGGTTCCCAGAGCCTGTTCAACGCCCTCAAAATGAAGACGCTGGCTCAATTCCACCGTGTCAGCATTCAAATTTCGAGCGCATCAGCAGGGACGCAAGAAGCACCAGTTCCCGCGGAGGCCTTTCCACATCCCATAAAGAGACTGCTGGTTCTCTGACTTAATGACCACGACTCGGAAATTCTGTTGAAAAAAAAAAAAAACACAAGAACCAACACAATATTTGATGAAGATACACAGCACAACAAGAGCGTCGTGACATTGCACATGGACAGGAGCTAGAAAGGATTCTGCAACACCACAGCATGCACCGTCAGTGATGAATCCAGGATGCCTTACAACGCCTTACACTTCACCAATTCACGCATCCACCAATCACTCAAAACAATCCATATCCCATATGCGCTGGGTGTAATCCAGGATTGGCCTGCGAGTCGCGTCGATAATTATCATAAGGAACCATAGCCATTCCACGGTCACCGCACCAGCAGACGCACCACAGCAATGGTTGCAGTCTCAGCCCAACTCCAGAGCTCCATGCTTATTGTCAGATCTTATGGCGCAAAAGTTCTGTGATACCCTCACGTAGGCGAGCCATCTCTGAAAAAACCAAAGCGCTCTCCACAACAAAATTCCACGTAGCCGAGCTATGAATTCCACGCTCCAATTAGCAACACACCGGCTCAGATCTCACTTCGATTAAGCAGATCGCTTACAACAATAGCTTCTCTATATGGACAAACAAATATTAAAATAAAATATATTTTCCTACGCCCAGGAAGGGCCTTTGGCCCTTACGGGCTCTGAAGCTCCGATACCAAGATAAAATGGCACACACTCAATATATTCTATATTATGAATCAGAAATTACACACATATTTATACAAGCAAAAGTCTTAAGATAGGAATTCTATCTTAGACGTACAGTAGTGTGGTTGAGAGATTCTCTCAACCACACACTAAACTAGGAGAAACTATATTCTAGCTGATTCCTATTATGTAGGAACAAACTCTTGAAATGGAGAATTACAACTATAGACAAGTAGGAATTAATTATTTCTAACTCCGAGTTGAGAGAAGAAAATGTGCAGAGTAAAAATAAAATTACAGGCACTGACAGGAAAAAAATAGTAACAAGTGCAGAGAACAAATTGGCACAAGTTCGGAGGTTGGAAAAAGTTCGCAGGTAATTCTGTGCTAATTAATTTTGTTTTGAATTTGGCTCATTTGAAGTAATGGGTCTGAATTTCAAAACTACTACATAGAGATATCACTAGATATCAAATTAGTTGTGTACCGTCAAATTAATTGTGTACATGTTACTTAATTGTGTACCTGCCACTTACGATGGCGAGATTTCTACATTTTCTAGAGACCTGCTTCAGTTTCACATCCTTTTTTTTTACTAACAAATCCTCTAACTTGTAGATATAAATATTAAAATATGAAAAATGAAAATATACGCTTACTATAAATTCTGAAATAATAATAAAAAATTTCTAACTCAAACAACCTCCAATACTTTTTTTAAGTTATTTCATAAAACATTTTAAAAAATTATGTTAAATTTTGTTGTAAATCATTTAATTATTTTATAGCAATGACACAATGATATTACACCTTTTCAAATCCTTTCTGGATAAAGTATTATATATATCTCACCCTTTCAGACCCTTTATGAACAAAGTATTGTATATCGATTAAAATAAATGTCATTTTCCTGACTTTCCATTGTCCCACCTCTGTAGGTGCAAATATTTTAATATTAAAGATGCTACCTCGAAAACTCGATAACAACTTCCTTTACATATTTCTACATTTCTTTACAGTTGATTTTTCAAGTCATATACCATGTTAACTAGGTTATTAAATTGTAAAGAAATGTGCCTAAAATCTTGAAGTTCAACCCCTGATCACGCTTCAACAATAATAATGTTTTCCATCATCAGATCCCTATCGTTAACATTTTAGTTTGAGTGGAAAATAATAAACATTTAAATCAAGCATGTCATCCCCTTGCTTCTTCCTATAAATAGATATTTTTTTGCAAATAAATTATAGTTTTTTCTATACACAAATATTTTGCATAAATAATTTAGAGTTTTAATAGTAGATACTAACCGATAATATGTATACAAAATATTTGTTAAACAAATAAAAACTATATTGTCATAATAAAACTAGCATACTTGAAATAGGGAAGGGGTGCCGAAGGCAAAGGAGATCGTATTATGTATATATCGTTTAAAAATGGAAAGAAATGTGTGTTTTGTTTTGGGTGAAGTGGAGTTAAAATGATATATTTTCGGTTCGAAGAAGGAAACCTTTTTTTAACTAACACTTATGTCGAATGTAACTTTATGGCGAAGAAATTTGGACGCTAATGATTCCAATATACAGTAAAATTGGGGGAAATTAGATATAAAATTATTTTTCTTAACGGCATTGCAATGTGGACAACCAGATGCCAATGTTGTCCTCCCATGACGATGACATGAAAAATTATTTACCGTACCTCCAACCTATAATTGCATGCACGATGGCCTTGGCCTCCTCTTACAATGGCGAGCTCCCTCCATTTTCTCATGTCCTTCATTGGCAATAAGAAGTTCAAAATCAACCAATTACATCCAGGAAAAATATATTTAAATAATTAAAATAAATAAATAATAAAACTATTAAAGTTAAACTATGAAAAAAATATAAAAAAAATTACTCATAGAAAAATTAATGTCTAATCACAAGAAAACCTAATGTGTTATACATGTGGTGTGGCTAGAGAAAGAATTGAAGTTTATGCATTTGTTTCTATATTATAGTCTAGTTCCCACTTTGCGTTTTTTTGTAAACATTCCATTTCAAGATATTTTTTTTGTTCAACTATAAAGGTTTATTTATTAAGTGGACTAAGCAAATGCAGTGACTCTATATTTCTTAAACTTGAAAAAATTGTATATACTAATCCATGTTGTTGTATCCCTAAAGGATCAAACGCAAAATTGTCTAGTGTTAAGCCTTGTGGCCTATGTATTGTACATACACATGCTAGTTGGACTTGGAATTGTTTTCTAATTTTCAATTGCCCTTTTTTTTCTAATACGAAAACTAGCATTGTTGTGTGCAATATGGGAGTCCAATCTTTAAAAAAATTTGACTATATCGAAAAGAAAATATGTTTGCTTGTCAATGCCCAATACTTGCATCATGGAATTTGATCCACATTAAATTAAAACTATTAAATTTTACATCTGCTTTAATGATACCATCTACACCATTGACAATACCATCTTGTGAGTCATATTTTCTTGCATATATTTTAAATAGCATGTTTAATTTTAGGACGATTTGTGAAGGCAATGTTGCTATATGTACATGAGATGGTATGTTTCCATGGCTTTCTTCTTCATCATCAATTGCATCAATTACAATTTCATTACTAGGAACAATAGACAACATTTTCTTTTTCTGTAATGTGACATCCCTATTCCTTAAAAGATGATAAGGGAAAGTAGGATCATTAGGAGTATTTTGTTTGCTTATTTGTATGCATCCTATTCAAAATGAAAATGAATATTTCATTTGCTTGGTGCATTGCAATGTGCAATTCATAGTACTTTACATGTTTTTTCCAAAATTCATATGTTATTGGTTGTTTTCTTATTACAGGTTGTTCAAATATTAGTGAATCGTATATAGGTTGTGTTTGGCATAGGTCACATCAAAATATGGTATCATTGTTTCCAAAGTATTTTTTTTAATATGCTTAAGATTCCTTAGTCGAGCATCAATGTGATATAGAAAACGATTTCCAATAAAAAAATACTTCATCAATGAGAGCTACTCTTAATTATTGGTAATGTTTTGTTAAGTTGTCTAAGACTTCATTGCTAAGTGGAATAAAACTAGATTTGTTTAAAGGCATTAGCAATGTAGAATGAATTGTCACTCCACGTGCATTATATGCAACTTTACTTGTATATGCTAATATCAATTCCTTTGGTTTCAAAGGGTATGTATTGTAATGTTCATTGTAAATGTAAAAATGTATAGTTTCCCACCCCGGTTTTCAGTTTTCACCTTATTACTCCAAAATAGTTAAATGCCCTTTCCCATATCCATACATTTAATAAACTGGAAAATAAATTTTGCTGAAAAAACAAATTCTGGAAATTTTTCAGAATGCTGGAAAATGCAGAATTAAAAATCAGCAAGCATAAAAACAGTCATCCACACATTTGACACAGATATTTTTGGTCAACATGACCCTGGAAAAACCCCCTACAACTCTTGGGGAAAACTAGTTCGAAAGCTCCTTCTTATTTCTGGAAAATGCTTTTACAGAGGGGTGAAATATATAGGAAAAAATCCAGCAAATTAATAACAGACTTATCTGGTTTTCCGTGCTTTCCTCCGCCTTGGAAAACGTGCCAGAATAGCAAAATACTCAAAACAGAAATTTATTACAGCAAATGACAATTCAGAAATTCGTGCCCAGAACTTAGCTGAACAGTCGTACGGACTGTACGGAATTTTCCAGCAAGCTGTCTTTCTCGAAAACAGTGCTGGCTGCCTCGATAAATGTGCCCAGCCACCTAGAAAATCAAGCCCTCTTGCTGCTATACTATTCCTCGAAAAATGTGCTGCCTTTCTCCTTGAAAACCGTGCCTCAATACCGCTGTACGGACTGTTGTACGGACTGATGTACGAATTTCTGTGCTGCTGTACGGCCAAGCTGCCTCGGTATCCGTGCACTCTCTTACTGCCTCGAAAACCATGCCCTCCTTGCTGCTGTACAGACTTGCTGAGTTTTTCTTCTCCTTCACCCTCTCAAGCTCTCTTCAGAAAAAAGCCTCCAGCTCTCCTTCTCCTCCTCTCTCAATCTGCTCATGAAAGAATGAATGACCTTTTCCTCCTTTTCCTCCTTTAACCTAACCCTAAGTGACTTTTGGGGAATCCCTAAATCCAATGGCTGAAATAGATTAAGATCTAGGGCTGAGATTAAATGCTCATTTAAATCTCACTTTCTATTTTTTAATTCACCCCACTTTAATAAAGACCCACTTAGTCATTTATTTCCAAAGTCACTTTTCCTTTCTAATTTTACATTGACTTTATTAAAGTCACTTTAAAATTAGACTTTAGTAACCTTATCACTTAAAGTCACTTTTAAATTAGATTTGACTTTATAACTTTATAAAGTCACTTTAGGAGAAAAATTAAATTCTTTTGGACACTTTTCCCTAGGCCAAAGATCAAAGCCTTAGAGAACCACCTGTCCTCCGGTAACCAAATTTCAACACTCCCTCTTACCGAGGAAGGTGTTCCTCACCACACCCATCTTGTCTCTGAAGTAGACATGCTTGCCCTATGGTAAGGCTTTGGTAAGAATATCTGCAACCTGCTCATCAGTGGGAATATACTCAAGCTTCACAGCTCCTTTCTAAACATAGTCTCTGATGAAGTGATATTTGATCCCGATATGCTTTGACCTGTCATGAAATACTGGATTCTCCGTGAGTTTAATGCAACTCTGATTATCACAGTAAATCACTGAAGGTCTCAACGGCTGACCAAATAAGCCAAACAACATCTTGTGAAGCCAAATGGCCTCACAACTAGCTAGACTGGCTGCCATATACTCTGCTTCCGCTGAACTCAATGCTACTGACTGCTGCTTCCGGCTGAACCATGACACCACTACCGAACCCAACCCAAAACAACACCCTAAAGTGCTCTTCCTATCAGAAGCACAACCTGCCCAATCAGAATCAGTGTAACCTGCCAATCTCACTCCATCCCCCTGCCTGTAGTCCAGACCATAATCCACTGTCCTCTGCAAGTATCGCAAAATGTGTTTTGCAGCCACCCAGTGAACCTTCCTAGGCTCACACATAAAATGACTCATCGTGTTGACTGCAAAACAAATATCTGGTCTAGTGTTGACCAAATACATCAAGGAACCAATCAGCTGTCTGTACAATGTGGGATCCACCAACTCGGAATCCGACCCTTTTAGCCTCAACCATCTCTCTAACAAAGTGATATTGAACATCAATGTGCTTTGTCTTTGAATGATAAGCAGGGTTCTTAGCCAAGAAAATTGCACTTTGGCTATCACAGTCTATCCTTATAGCTTGCTGTACCAACCCTATACTTGAACACAATCTCTGCAACCAAACTGCTTCCTTGCTTGCATGAGTGGCTGCTATGTATTCTGCCTCTGTAGTTGAAAGAGCCACTACAGACTGTCTTTTACTCATCCAACTGACTGCGCCTCCAAATAGGCTAAACACATACCCACTTGTGGATCTTCTTTGGTCCAGATCTCCAGCCCAGTTTGCATCAACAAAACCACGAATGTCCAACATTCTTTCCAATCCTGGTCTTCCCTGGTAGCACAAGCCATAATCACTAGTGCCACGTAAATATCTGAAAACCCGCTTCACTGTTGTCCAATGCTCCTTCCCCGGGTTTGACATAAACCTGCTCAATACTCCCACTGCATGTGCAATGTCTGGTCTAGTACAGACCATTGCATACATCAGGCTACCCACTGCACTTGCATATGGAACATGGGACATATACTCCTCTTCTTCTTGTGTCTTGGGACACTGTTCAACAGACAGCTTTACACCTACAGGAATAGGAACCTTCACCGGTTTACTATCCTGCATATTGAACCTCTGCAATATAGTCTCTACATACTTCCTCTGGTTTAACCAGAGCTTCCTCTTTGCCCGATCTCTCTTAATTTCCATGCCCAAAATATAATTTGCAGCACCCAGATCCTTCATGTCGAATTTGGAGAACAGTTGGGTCTTCAAATCTTGGATAATTTCTTTGTCATTTCCAATCAACAACATATCATCCACATACAAGACCAAATAAATAACACGGTCACCAATTAATTTGAAATAAACATAGTGATCCTCCTTGCTCCTAGTGAAGCCAAGTCCCCGTATATAGGTATCAAATTTCTGATACCACATCCTTGGTGACTGTTTTAACCCATACAGAGACTTCTTCAACTTGCATACCAGTTCTTTCTTACCCTTCACCATAAAGCCTTCAGGTTGCTTCATGTAGATCTCCTCTTCTAGATCCCCGTGAAGAAATGTTGTCTTCACATCCATCTGTTCTATCTCAAAATCAAATGCAGCAGAAACAGATAAAAGCAATCTAATAGAAGTAACTTTGGCAACAGGAGAAAAAATATCACCAAAATAAATTCCCGACACCTGGGAATAACCTTTCGCTACCAACCGAGCTTTGTATTTCTCCACCTTGCCTTCTACATTCATCTTCTTCTTAAACACCCATTTTCTCCCAATGGGCTTCCTTCCAGCCGGCAACTCCACCAGATCCCATGCATTGTTTTTGTGCAAAGATTCCATTTCATCAACCATGGCCTCCTTCCAGAGTTTTCTATCCTCTGAATCTACTGCCTCCCTGACAGTTCTAGGTTCATCATCAGTTATAGTTAAGGCAAAACCTGAACAGAAAGCAGATGGACTATACCTTTCTGGTTGCCTTCTTTCCCGAACTGATCTTCTCAAAGTTGGAGTTTTTGGCTCTTCATCTTCTGAGTCTTCTTCTGTTGTAGAGTCTGATTCATCTTCCTTTAGCTCAAACTCTATCTTCTCAGGTTTCTTTAGTAGGACTTCATGTTTAACAACATCTTTCACTTCTCTAAACACCACATCTCGGCTGTACACAACCTTCCTTGTTTCTGGGTTCCAAAGCTTGTAACTCTTTAAACCATCCTTATACCCAATAAAGATGCACCTTTCAGATTTATTATCCAACTTGGTCCTTTTCTCCTTTGGAACATGTACATATGCATCACATCCAAATACCCTTAGATGTGAAAGAGAGGGTTTCTTACCAGTCCATGCCTCATGTGGAGTCTTATCCTCCAACGCTGATGAAGGTGATCTGTTAACTAAGTAACATGCAGTCTCCACTGCCTCTGCCCAGAATTCTTGTCCTAACCCGGTACCACTGAGCATGCTTCTTGCCTTTTCCATCAGCGTTTTGTTCATTCTTTCTGCAACTCCATTTTTCTGAGGTGTGTATGGAGTAGTCTTCTGCCATGCTATACCACACTTCTTACAGAACTCTTCAAATTCCTTCTTGCAGAACTCCCCACCATTATCTGTCCTCAGCACCTTTATCTTCTTCTCTATCCGGTTTTCCACCAGAGCCTTAAATTCTTTAAATCTGTCAAAGACTTCAGATTTATTCCTCAAGAAATATATCCATGTATTCCTTGAGAAGTCATCTATGAATGAAACATAGTACACAGACTTTCCCAATGATGGAACTGACACAGGTCCAAACACATCACTGTGCACAAGTTCTAATATTTTGTTCGCCCTCTTAG